>JAGFMF010011632.1:4974776-5127224 GCA_019455555.1 Galemys pyrenaicus
CCTGCTCTCTGTGGTGAATCCTCTCACCCCCCCACACCTCTGAACTGTACCCGTGCTTGTATGCATAAATAAATAAATCTTTAAAAAAAAAAAAAACAAAAAGAAACTAGTTCCTATCATACACAAACTCTTTCAAAAAACTAAGGAAGAAGGAATACTACCAAATATGTTCTATGAGGCCAACATTACACTAATACCAAAACCAAAGACAACACAAAGAAAGAGAACTACAGGCCAATCTCTCTAATGAACACTGCAAAAACCCTCAATAAAATTCTAGCCAACAGAATTCAACAATACATCAAAAAGATAATACACCAGGACCAAGTGAGATTTATCCCAGGGGCACAAGGATGCTTCAATATCCGAAAGTCAATCAATGTAATCCAACACATTAACAAAAAGAATGATAAGAACCATAGGGTCATATCAATTGATGAGAGAAGGCATTTGACAAAGTTCAACATCCATTCATGATGAAAACCCTCGAAACCCTTAGAATAAGAGGACCATATCTCAACTTGATAAAAGCTATATACGACAAACCCACAGCCAATATTGTCCTCAATGGTGAAAAATTGAAAGCATTCCCTTTAAGATCAGGAACAAGACAAGTGTGTCCACTCTCTCCTCTGCTATTCAGTCTAACACCGGAAATCCTAGCCAGAGCAATAAGACAGAAAAAAAATATACAAGGAGTCCATATAGGAAAAGAAGTAAAACTATCACTATTTGCAGATGATATGATAATATACTTGGAAAACCCTAAAAACGCTTCAAAACATCTAACTGAAACAATCAACTAGTTTAATAAAGTAGCAGGATCCAAGATCAACACACAAAAGTCAGTAGCCTTCTTATATACAAACAACCAATCTAAAGAAGAAGAAATCAAGAAAAATATACCCTTTACAATTGAGGCCAAAAAAATTCAAATACTTGGGAATAAACCTAACAAAAGAAGCAAAAGAACTATATAGAGAAAATTATAAAACTTTGTTAAAATAAATAGAAGAAGACACAAAGAAATGGAAAGAAATCCCCTGCTTGTGGGTAGGAAGAATCAACATTATCAAAATGGCCATCCTACCAAAAGTAATTTACAGATTAAATTCTATACCAATAAAAATCTCAATGACATTCTTCAAGGAAATAGAACATTGATGAAATTCATATAGACACAAAAAAACCTCAATTAGCCAAAACTCTTTTGACTAAAAAGAAGGGGATTGGAGGTATCACACTCCCACACTTCAAACTATACTACAAAGCAATTAAAACAGCTTGGTACTGAAACAAAGACAGACACACAGACCAACAGAATCATACAGAAAGCCCAGAAGTAAAACCACACATATATGGACACCTGATCTTTGACAAAGGAGCAAAGAATATGCAGTGGAACAAGGACAGCTTATTCAATAAATGGTGCTGGCAAAACTGGTCTGCCACATGCAAGAAAATGAAACTAGACCACTACCTCACACCATGTACAAAAATCAGCTCAAAGTGGACAAAATAATTGAATATAAGACCTGAAACCATAAAATATATAGAAGAAAACATAACTAAAACGGTACAAGACATACATCCCAGTAACGCCTTTAAAGATGCATTCCCAAAGCAATAAAAATGAAAGAAGAGATAAACAGCTGGGACTACATCAAATTAAAAAGTTTCTGTACAGCAAAAGAAAATTAACCAAAACAAAGAGACACCCCGCTGACTAGGAAAACATTTTTGCACTCCACACAACTGACAAGGGACTGAGCACAAAGATGTAGAAAGAACTCACAAGACTCAAGAAAAACAAAGTAAACAACTCAGTCAAAAAATGGGCAGAAGAACTTAAAAGACACTTTTCCAAAGAGGACGTGCCAACAGACAAATGAGAAAATGCTCAATATCCCTCATAATCAAGGAAATGCAAATTAAAACCACAATGAGCACCACCTTACACCAGTAAGAATGGCACAAATCCAAAAATCCAACAACAAACGTTGGCAAGGATGTGGAGAAAAAGGAACTCTACTACACTGCTGGTGGGAATGCAAGTTAATCTAACCCCTATGGAAAGCCATATGGAGATTCCTCAGTCTAATAAAAATAGAGCTACCATATGACCCAGCAATTCCACTCCTAGGGATCAAACCAAAGGACACAAAAACACTGATCCAAAAGAATATGTGTACCCCTATGTTTACTGCAGCACTGTTTATAATTGGTAAGACCTGGAAACAACCCAAATGCCCAAAAATAGATGACTGGAGCAAGAAGATGTGGTAAATATACACAATGGAATACTATTCAGCAATCAAAAAAAGATAAACTAGAGATATTTGTAGAAACATGGATGGTTCTAGAAAGACTTATGCTCAATGAAATAAGGCAAAAGGCAAAAGAAAAACATTGGATGGTTTCGCTTTTAGGAGGAATATAAAGTAACAAATTTAAAAAAAGGGAGCTCAAGAAAAGAACAATAACAATCAAAAAATAAGAAGAACAAAAAGACAAAGACAAATCAAAGGCACCTTGAGGGGATGGGAGGGGACCAGGATGAAGGGAGAAAGAGCACAAGGGACTGAGGTTATGGTGCACTGGTAAAATGGTGGTGGGAACTCCATGGGGACTACAATTGATGTCAAATACATAGAAATAAATTAATAATAAAAAATTTTAAATTATAAATTAATAATGGATAACTGGAAAATTCACAAATATGTAGAAATCAAACAACATACTCTTGAATAGTTATTGGATCTAAGTCAAGAAAAATTTTAAACAATGGCTACAAGGTACACTGGGAATATAGCAAGAGCATGTGTATAGCAAAAAATGCCTACAAAAAAAGACAAGTTCAAATAAACAACCTAACTTTATACCTTAAGGAACCAGAAAAACAGAACAAATCAGGCCAAAAGTGAGTAAACTAAAGGAAAAATAAAGATCAAAGCAGTAATAATTGATACAAGGATAGAAAAATAATTATAAGGATTAACATAACTTAGTTTTTTAGTTAAAAAGCTCAAAACCTCCATGTCTGTAAGAGATTATATCAGTTATGGCATTTCCAGATGAAGCATTCTGTTGCCATTAAAAATATATAGAAAAACATTATTAGAAATGAGTTAATATGAACGTAAGCTACGCATGCTACATATATATACATACACATGTACATTACATTTCAAAATGTTAGTTCTGATGACAGAATTATAAATAATTCACTGTAAATTTTTTCTTTTCATGTCTGTCTATATTAATCAATCCTTCCAAAATTGCAGCCATTATTTGCCATAAAAAGAAAAACAATAATAATAAATTGCATTTTTGAATGCTGTCACAAATGCAAAGATTATTTTATATATCTATAATTTCCAGAAGTGAGATCCAGAAATATTTTCAGGTGTTCACACAAAACTCTTCTGGAGAAAACAACCATATTTCTTAAAGTCATACATGTCAATCTGAGGTATGAGGTAGGAACTACAGGCGTAGTTGCTACACACTTAAGAGTATGAGACAGATACTACAGCCTACAGACACATTTTTTTTCACTAAGGGTTATATGGTCAGGATCACATTTATTTACTTCATAGCGATTGGCTGGATCACTGTTGACATGTATTTTTAGGCAGCACTTAGAACACTTTAAAATAAATTTTGATCACCCGCAGGCTTGAGAAATTAACTCAAATGGGACATTTTGATTATATTAATAAGTTAGATATATAACTTCCAGCAGTGACAAAATGGGGGAGGGGGTAAGAGTGTGCTGAGTTCTCTAATGTATTCAGTGCCCTGCAGTACCCAAGTCGACTGATAGATAGTATAGAAAAAGTTCAATGATGATTTAATTTAAAAGTTCCCTATGCTTTATCATTCATGTTTAATTACAGTTAGTTTATTAATTACTTTCTTGAGAAGTGAGTCTGGAAAGAGAATTAAAAGGTACCTTAAAAAGCTAATTTTGCAAACAATTAAAGGAAGCCAAATATAACTGATAATTGCTGTAACAACTGGCCCTGAGGCATTCCTCTAGAAAAACTGTTGTTTAGACCTTGATAATATAGTGAGTAGATGCTCTCTTTATAATTTTAAATAAATACAAAAAAGTTCAAATAAAGTCAATTAAGCTTTTCATAAAATTTCGATCACACTTTACATAAATTTTAACATTGTTTCTAGAAACAAATATGATAATGACAGGCCCATAAATTGGTAAATAATATATATCAAACATCACACAAAAATGGATTTGACAAAGGCAATGATTCTTGTGCAACTCTGTCGTTTTCAAAGAAACATAGTTCTCCTAAACGTTTTTCTCCTGTATGTAACTTTTAGAGGTTTCAAACTGGAACCACAAAGGAAACTGATATGAAATGAGATTCCAGTATGATCCCTCAAGTCAGGTCTCAGAAATGCAAGCTGTTAAGTCAAGATTTTTTTAGAGCCAACTCTTCTAACATTTGTAATTGAGGTGATAGACTTGATAATTGGATGTGTGAAGTGGGAATTACCTGCTTCACATACTGGTCACCAAATTATGTTTACCTTGCTTATCGTTTTGTGTCAACAAATCTGCTATGTCAAGATGCCAAAACTAAACCTAAGGAGGAAGAACAGGATCTGATATATTTATGATGCTTTCAGTCCAGTTGCTTCCTAGTAACAATGGCAGGCAAAAATATTATAATTGCTTAGCACTCTTCCTGTAATTGCTTCAAATCCTTTTTGGAAAGAGGTGCAATAAGGTCTCCTTGACTGTGAGTTTCTCTAGAGTCAATTAAATTTGTATTTCCATGGTTTAGAACAATGCCTCACACCAGCATATATTAATAAGTATTGTGAAATGGTTTCTGATCATATGAATGGGCTTAAAAGAATTAATATAATAACAACATATAAATAACATCAAAGACTATAAATTCTTAAAAACATCATAAAAAACCCACCCTGACATCTCTTTTTTCATGCAGTTGAAATTCTAAAAATGTCATTCTATTGACATAGTGCTTCCCTCTTCTCATCATTCATGACAATGCTTCGTTTTCTCTCATTTTATGGGTAGACGTTATTGGCATTTTTCTATAGAAGCATTTGCAGGGATTATACATTCTCACAGTTTGGCGCATTCTTTGATAGAAAAATGTGCTGCACTGACCGGATAGTTATAAAATACTCACGATTTACTGTTTTTTGCTTCTGTGGATGATGAGAAATTTTTCCTCTTTGCTAAATAGTAAAGAAAAATTATTTTTCTAAGTATTATCAGTCATGACATTCATCTTCCTGATAAATGTGCAAAATAATATTTTTCCTTAAGAATGTCATGGGAAAAAAGCCAGGAAACTCAATAAACACCTTAAAGATTTATAAATTAATATAAATCCTATAGGAAATGTACTATAGTTTCACCATTTAAAAAACATTCTTTTCTGATTTTATTTTTGATTATACAATCTCATTTTCTCTAACTAGAGACCACAGATCTATTTTCAAAAGAAATTAAAATAATTTATATATATACATTATAATATATATTATATATATAATTAACCACCACACAGAAGTAAAAGCTAGTAAGAATTCATTAATATTCTTCTAATATTTTCCTATATATACTCATACATATATTATAAAAAGATAACATTTTGTGAGTACACTTACAGGCTTCTAATAAACAAAATTGTTATTTCATGATCACATTTCCATGTCAATACTGGTTTCAAAGGTACTATGGGGTCTTAACTACAATTTATTTACCCATTTGTCTACTGTAGGAAACCTAATTATTTACAGCGCCTCTTATAACAAATAACATGCAGTGAACACTTGTGACCTTGCATCCAGACCACTCCGAATTTGAATCTTAGTATCTCTGCCAAGTATCTGTAAGCTGAGGGGTAATTCCTATTACCTCTCCTCAAAAGGAGATAGAATAATTTAAACTTTTAAAGTTCTTACATCCAATGTCAAATTTACATGGACACACAGTCTATGAGTAATCCCATAAAACTTAATATTTTATGTTAATAGTAATGTTTCTCCATGGAAACTTATCTACTGACTGGAATTTCGAATATTGACTGTAACATTAGCTTTATATAACATATTCAGTGAAAGCACAAGTTTATTACAAATATGTTTTCTCCCTAGTGACACATGGAAGACATTTTTAAAAGACAAGTTAAAACTATACAATATATAAAATAAATAATGAAATCATCCCTCCTGCCTCAAAATTTAACTTTCCATAGGAAATAAATATATACACAAACCTAAATATATTCATACACATAGTCTCTCCCTCCCCTCATTCATACATAAATATATAAACACATATATTAGATGTGTTTGAGTTTGTTAATGTGCTTTTGTTGGCAAAACTGTGTTATATGTATTTATAACCCAATGTATTGTTCTGACTTTTTACAACTTCACATTAAACATTTGATGGATACTTTTCCTTTTGTTTTTACAGCAAAAACTTTTAAAATATGAAACATTTTTCACTTAGTCCAACATGTCCAGTTCACATCTCCTAAATCAGCAATCTCAACTTACCAGAAAACAAGTATTGTGAATTTGATATAGACTCCTTTCTTTCTGGTCTTGTTAGGATCACCAGAAAAAGGATAAGAATTGCATGTAGTGCAAATGTGTTTTTTCTTGTAAAACCACCTCTAAAGTGAATTTTAAAATATAGTTATGTATCATCAGCAAAGTTAAACTAGTTTCTTGTTTGATTCATTTTATAAACAGAAAAGAGTTTGTGCTTTCAATGGTGACTTTACAGTGTGAAGAGGTGGGCTTCTTCATTTAGTCCTACCCACTGAATTGAGTACTAGCTTCCTCAGATGAGATTATAAGTCTTTGATCAATAAAAAAATAAGGATTCTGTAAGGATGAAGAAGTGAAAAATGCATGCGTGCTAACTCTGGATGAACCCTGGAAACATGAGACTCAATGAAAGTCAGCCAAGAGAAGACACCCAGCTTGTCCTTTTACACTCCCACTTGTGATGTCTTTTTTCCTTAAGAGTCTTAAAGTACTCCAGGGTCATCATGATTAATCTAGACGTGAAGAATAGAACTAGACATTCTTCAGATGTGAGGAGCCCTTCATTATCTGTAACCCTTCTTTATCTGTAACCCATGTGAGCCAAGAAGAGAAATTTATGTACCATCCCTAAGTTATTTTCTCTCACCCACCCTCTATTCTCCATTACCACTCTGATCCCATCTCCCGCTGTCCCTGCCCACTCAGAGGCACAACCTGCTGAATGAGTCCCATTGGGACTCTCTAGTCTACAGAATGTTGTTACAGGACATACACTTCAGTAGGCGGCATCTTTTCTACCTACTCTTCTGATAATTTAGCTGTCAACCAGATCCTTGTGACCCACAAAAATAAGCTGCTCCTGGAATACAGAGACAGGTGGCCTCTAATCAGTGACACGGTCACTCATTGAGGGCAGCACCTAGTCTTTATTTTTTCTTTTTTCTTTTTCTTCACCATTTCTCTCCTTGGTATTTGCTGCAGGGTCAAACAAACTTTTGGGCTCTTGATCTGGAACCACTAAATATTCTTCTCACTTTTTAGAATGCATATACAAAACAAATGTGCACTAGGAAAATCAGGGATAGAAGAGTGGGAGACCCAATGAAGTGCTTGCAGTTATGTTCCCCAAGGAACCGTAATAGCAAAAGATAAGACAGGAGCATTTTTCCACATAGATTTGTTTTCTGATTTATAAATTATAAATAGAGAAAAGAGAAAACAGACCCAAATAAGGTTTTAAAATATGCTTTTACTACGGGCTAATATAAATGATTTGTTGAATACACAAAACTATAGGAAGGAAAAAATTAAATATTTCTAAGTTCTTTGCATAACTACTTTTGCTAATCATTTTGTGCAATGAAAAATGTTTCCAGTTTTTCTTTTACAATCACATCATTGTTTATATAGGCATTGTTAGGCCTTTTCATATGTCTTACAAATATACTTTTATTTATTCCTTTATTTCATGCACAGTGGGAAGGGGTGCTTGTGTTTGTTTTTTCCCATCATGATTTATAGATTCATATGAATTTTGATTCATACAAAATTTTTTTGTCATTTGTATGTGGTAACAGAGCAAAGGATAATAGAAAACACTTTTTTATAACAGGCTTTTTCCAGACTGAAATCAACTAGCCCCTGGGAAAAGAATGACATTGCATTTAATGGAGCTGAACATGTTTGGAATCATCAAGTACAAGATCAATTAGCCAGAAAATTGATAGCCCCATAAATTTATATAGAAGCCTCTCATTGAACCTACATACAATTTATGAGCAGTTGGAAAAAAGGAGGCTTACAAAAATAATCCAAATATTTTACCATTAAGTCACATTGAGACTTAGAAATGTTATCGACACAACCCATACGCATACATAAACACACACACACACACCACAGAGCTTCTAGACTTAAAGTAAACTTTTACATGCAGAGAATTCATATTCAAGATGTATATCAGGCTTTATATATTTTATTTCCATGTTGTATATAATTTGTGGGTTTCATTCATTTAAAAAAATCAAGCTTTCTGGTGTTACCTCCCCAATACCATTATAATCATCAATCCTACACCTGATGTCTTTCAGTAATAACAGCTTTTAACAGCCATCTCTATTAAGTTCAGAAAAATACAAACATTTTTCTACTTATTGCTCTATCTAAATTCCACATGCCTTTTCCGTATACCCCTTTCTAAATAAGCTCCTTGGTCTGATATCAACGAGACAGGGTACCTTATTACTTAAATTACAATGAAATGTCATATGTTTTATTAATAAAATTATTAAATAAAATATGGTCAAATTCAGAATTATGCCACAGTCCCTTCCATGGGTTGCCATCAAACATTAATCCACCTACTACTTAAAAGCTATGACTCAATCTAAGTACTCTGATATCCTGTCAGTACCTCTCAATCAAATATGCCAGAGTATTACAAGAAATGCTTTACTGAGACATACACACACATACCACACACGTGTATACAGAAACACTATACTCCATCCCCTTGATTTACCAATGTAATAACCTCATCAATATCAGTATTTGAAATTAACTTCACAAATACCTTTATGTTTGTGGTCAAAGTCATTGAATGTTACTCTATCAAGTAAATTTTCTAAGAGTAAAATTAAGCCTTTCACTTAAATCTTCCAATTGAGTCTGTTTTGTTTCTTCATAACTATGTAAATGTCTTATTAGTGTAAATTAACAACTTTTCATACTCTGTGATCACACAAATCATAAATGCTGATTGTAAAATGGAAGATGACATTGAAAGGCACAAAGAAATTTAAAAATAATTCATAATTCATAATTTCAATATCTGGATATAATCTGTATTAACATTTTGCTGAATACCCAGCCATATACATGTATAATTTTCTTTATTAAAAATACAGTCCTACATTTACCAACTGACACATTGAAAACAAACAAATGCACTGTAAAAAGTAAAACAAAACCAAAGCACGATGATATAAAAATAATTATTCTAAATATAGATTTAAAGACTATGTATATCCAAGTGTTTATTACAGTTGCAAGAGAAATCTTTTCCTTCCTTGTCACCCACATTGTTCATGACAAATGAACTACTTAGCTACATACTAGATCTGGGATGGTATAGATAATATCAACTCCAGTGGTTTATCTCTTAAGAGCATCTTTCCTTTCTGATAACCTGGTATCTCAGGGAATTTAATTTATTCTCTTTGGATAATTAAATTCATTTCACTTTGAGGTCTTGACTTCAATTCGTTGTCTATGTATTCAGAGAGGAGTTGCTAGATCATATTGTAGTTCTGTTTTTAATATTCTGAGGACCCTTTATACTGTTTTCCAAAGAAACTTCAATATTTTACGGTCTCAACAGTCATAAGAATTCCAATTTCTTCAATCCTTGACAACAGGTGTTTGTTTGTTTGTTTTTAATAATGGTTATCCTAAAAGATGTAAGGAGCTATCTTATCACATTTGTGATTTGCATGTCCCTGATGATTAAATGTTGGGTGTATTTTCATGCATTTCTTGGTCAATTGTATGCCTTCTTTAGAGAAATGTCTATTCGAGCTCTTTGTCCATTTTTTTAAAATCAGGTTGTTTTGTTTTTGCTACTAAGTTGTAAGTGTTGTCTATACATCCCAATATGTAGGTTGCCTCTTAATTTTGTTGATTGTTTCCTTTGCTTTTTAATGTAGTTAAAATTAGTTACCTAATTTTGCTTTGGTTCTCTACATGTTGGTGTCATATCCAGTAAGTCACTGCCAACATCAAAATTTGCACTCATATTCACTGCAGCCTTGTCTACAATAGCCAAGATATGGAAATAATTAAAATATCCATCAATGTATGAATGGACAAGAATATGTGGTAAGTACTAATGACATAAAGTGAAATATTATTCAATCTTAAAAGAAGACACTTGTGCCATATGTCATAACATATGTCATATGTTATGCTTAGTGAAATAAGCCAGTCACAGAAGTACAAAACTGCATAATTCCACTTTTACTAGGTGTATAAAATTGATAAGCCCATATAGCATAACAGAGCAGTGGTGTCCAGGGGCTGGGGAGTTGTTCAACAGTAAAAAGTTTGCCATGCAAGATAAATAAATTCTAGAGATCTGTAGTTCAATATAGCTTATGGTGCTTATAATATTCTCTGTCTCCCACCATCCTTAGAAATGAAAACTTATACAAACCAGTAGCTATATGAATTTTTTAGTATAATTAAATTTTGAAACATAAAAGAAAAAAAATTAAGCACTATTTCTGGTAACAAGAACTTTGAGAAATGAGTATTGATTAAGGGTTGTTAGAATGTAGCACACACGATGACAAATACTGGTGACTAAGTGTGACTACCAGCAATTTTGCTTTCTAGGAGTACTGAGGTAAAAGCCTCCTCAGGACTCAGAAGAAATAAGCATTTTTGATGCATTTAAATTCTTGTTTCAAAGAGCTATTATATGTTTTCAGAGAGAGAGAGAGAGAGAGATGATAGATAAATCTTAAGATGAATAGCTAGAGACATGTGGATTTTAACAGAAAGGTATGATTTGGAGGTATAAATTAGGATATTATCAACATGTAGCTGATATATAGGTATTTAACGTCATGGAACAGAATATGATTACTCATGCAATGTGTATTAAGAGAAGTGCAAATGCTGGGTAAGAGTTCACTGACATCCTAACATTAAGAGGTAGGAATTAGTAGAAGACCCAGGAAAGAAGATGAAGAAAACCAAGTGAGTATTGTATAATAGAAACCAATTGGAGAAAGTATATAAAATTTTATGAGTGATCAACTTCTTCAGACAATTTTGATATTTTAAGTAATAGGTAAAGGCCAAGTATATAGTGGATTTTATTTATAATAATATGGATGAAAGCTTTGATGAATATATGAAACTGGGGCTGACAGGAACAGTATGAAGGAGTAGAAGCATAGAATTTAGATGTAAGTATAGAAAATATAATTTTTCTGCAAAGACTATGAAATAAATGGATTGGCAGGTATTTGCACTGAAGTCAAAGTAGATTTCTTTAAATTTTTTGGACAAAGTTAACAGCACATTTGAATGATGTATGAATTAGATCTCAATGAAGCTAATAAAAACTGGCTACCTCATCACACACACCTAGTCCATAGTACCCATTTATTGTAATCCATAATAACACACATGGGCATAAATGCCAGGATGTTTATAATAACATTGTCATGACAAAAGAATAGGAACAATGTGAAGAAAAAAACACACCTATTTCATAACAATTAAGCACTCATGAAACAATTGTTAAAAATACCACTTGGGGTAATTGTCAACAGAGTAAAGTAGATAAAGCTTGATAGAGAGAGATCTGTGTCATATAACCCCATTTTTATAAATGAATAATGACAATTACTAAATGTGTATATATGTATTGGTGTTTGTATATGCCCAGAAGGCACTGAAGAAAGACTGTGAAATACTACTCACTGGAAAATGGGTAGAGAGATACAAATATTTTAGTCATGCCAGGAAAATAAGAGACTAAAATGTTAGCCTTCTAATACCCTTTAAGATGATATGATCCCATGCATGTATTATTATTATTACATCTATATCCACATTCAGAAAGATATGCATTAGAAGACAATCAGCAAAATATCAATGTACTTGTTTCAAAATACTGAAATTTTAGCATATTTTTGTTTTGTGTAATTAATTAATTTTGTGACCCTGATTTGTTATGTACAGTCAAAATTTAAAAGGATTCAAATATTTTGTCCAGGATATTAAACAAAAACCATCCTTTTGAATATGTTTACAATACATCCATTTGAAGGAGCCCCTATTTTTTTAATTTTCCTATGTTTATGGAAAAAGATTTAACAAGGTTAGCAGTACTAGAGAGACGGTGTGTTGTTTTCAGCATTCTGTGTTACATGGGCCAGTGTAGATCCTACACTGGACATACAATTTAATCTCTTACAGTTTCTGTTTCTTCATTGGTAACTAAATATAATAAAATGGTCTAGTAATTGTGATACATAATATTCCACAGGCAGAAATATGCCATATCCTTTGCAAAAGGTATATTAAAATGAGTTCCTTTGAATAACTTCATGTTAAAAGTCAAAGTGCCTGGCATGTTAATTTAGTATTTTCTTTGTTTTTTAAATTAAATAAGTAAGAATCCTGTCTTGAAGTTTTTAGTATAGTTAAATTGCTCAATTCATATACAAACATATACATTTTGAAACCTATCAAAATATCTGTTTCATGAAGAAAGTAAAACTAGCTTACTTTTTCTCAAAACTTTAATTACAGAAATAAGTGTATTGCCAGTCTGTTTTTAATGATGTTAAACAGAATAAGCCCTTAACACTAGAATCAAAAGTACCACAGTGAACAAAGGTTTTGTATTTGTTTGTTACAGGGCAAGTTAGAGTTCTGGAGAATCATTTTTATTTTATTATGTTTCTAATGAAATCAGTGGGTGATAGGTTGAATAAAATAGAAAAAGAGATAAACACAGGCTAAATCAGCCAATATCAATTCCTTGAGGACCTGGAGATTGTATAGATGCAATAACAGGATTCTAAGAGATAGGATTTATTATCCTAAACATGTTAAAATTCTATACTCTGTATGCAAAACTGTATGATTTTTAAAGTTCAACTTTAGCTTTAATCAACTGTATGACAGTAAATCCAATGAAATATTTTTAAAGTGCCCAGAGCAAGTACAGCAAAACTTCCCACTCACCTAGACAACCTCTTTATTGTCCTCTGTACTCTGCATATAGCTGTCTAGTCGTGTTTAGTATTTTTATACCGCAAATGTTTAAAATACAACACCAATCTGCATTTATTTCTTAGTATATGATCTTCAAAGGCAGAGACTTATTTTTGAGAGCATTTCACTCTTACAGCACCTGTATCATATTTAAAAATACAATCAATGTAAGCCAAATTTATGAATGAATTTAATATGAGTGAACAAATGTATATACAAAATAATGAACAACTGAATGAAAAAGTTGATGAATACTTTCAAGTTGATGAATACTTGCCAAGCTATAAATGGAAACACATATTAGAAAGAGAAGAAAGGACAGAGTAAACAAAAGACAAATACCGTTACTATCTCAGTGCTAATTTCTAAGGGGGTGTGGAAATGGAGGTAGGAAACCACCGCCAGATAGATGCCTTCACTCTCAAAATAGGAAGGAACACTTGAAAACCTAACTACTGATATTTTATTATCAACAAGTCAAAACAAATATCCCTTCCCACAAAACACAAACACACATAGTCATTATCTTCATTTTCAGAACTGCACAGAAGGGTAGGCATTCTTTCTTCAACATTGTAAGGTACAGGGCTGAGAGGAAGAAAGAATTCCACCAGATACAAAAATACTTTCTATATTTTTATAGCTTTCAATAAAATAAGCAGACTATATAGTAATTCTTTGTTATAAAATATTGCCTTGACAACCACCTGCTTAGACATTATAATGCATGAATTTAATATAACTGAAACTGTATTGACATCATTCAGAAAGAATGGGGACAAATGAACAGCAGACATGAAAATGTATTGCTATACTGTGAAGATTTTCATATTATGGTTACACTTTTCCCCCCACATTTTAATTATGTGCCTAATGTCTTCAAAATGCAAGGTAGAGAAAGTAAAAGGAAGTATTTTTCTGACACTGTGAGTTGTAACTAGATTCAAATAATGTTAATAGTTAATGCTAGTGGTAACAGTAGGCAAAGACATGCCTGATGCGTAAAATTAATAGTTTCTCATTTGTTTTGAAGTTATTGGTATAAACAACTAGAATCCTACAGATAGCTGGCTCTGCCAGCATGTTACTTTGGGTTCCTAAGCCTCTAGGTTAGGGTCCAAATGCTGGTGATGACAATAGCTATAGTAGATACTTAGGCATAGTTCAAGTCCCCTCAGCACAGCTTAAGAGTCTAACCACTGCTGAAGTAAAAAGTTTCACAAAAACTATCCAATTTCATGCAACTTAGAAATGTCTTGACTCATATTGTATGCCTCTTGATTCCTGCTTTGGAATGTTTCAAAAGGCACCTTTGGATATTCAGAGGCACCAACTACTTGCCTGTAAATTCAACCCATATACAGGGGAATGAAGGCTCCGTGGAGCCTCCTTTGTACAAAGCAGAAGGGGAAGCCTCCTTTTTTCCTTGAGTAGAAAGTTGTGAAATGAATTTCATAAACTTTTAAAAATAACTTAGTTGACCTAACAACTGATCAACCATGGTAGTGACCAGCTAATTTTGTACTGGCTAATCAAGCGAAAAAAATTCTTTTTCACTGGATTAAGTGTGACCTGTTACAGGATCAAAGACTTATCTTGATGCTTTCAAACTCAAGTTAAGCAATGACTATAGCAGTTATGAGGTAACATTATAGGGAAAACATTAAACATACAGTTAGCAGGACTAGATCTTAATTCTACAGAAGAGTGATATATTTGTTTCCTATTTGAAACACAAAATGAAGGAATTTATCTTATTTTTCGTTTGAACGTTTCCTCACTTCAGATTTTATCTCCAGATTATCACTCCCCTTCGCCAACTTCCTTCCATGACTTTCTTATAATCATTTACAAAAGATTATTACAGATAAGAAAATAATTTATTAAATAATTTTTAATATGTATAGTGGAAATTAAAAGAAATATATTTTAGAATTGGAATATAATTAAAAATTAGATTTTCCAAGTTCATACAATAATACTTTGACTTTGGATATGGTTGAGCATAAAAAGAAAATTATTGCCATAACTATTTGTATAAGCATCTGTTTCATTATTAGTTATTTGGATTAGACCCTCTAGAGAGTCAGTGAAGTTAGATCTTGTTCAGGTTTGAACATGAACCCCCATTCTATTAATTTATTACAATAGTAGTACTTGGTCTCAAGATGTTTACATGGTGTGTGAGATAACTAACATATGTATGATACCAGGCAAGCACTCTCAGTTCCCTTAGGAGCCAATGTCCACATTTCTAGACTCCAGTGACCTTCTTTACTAAATTCCAGCTCGCCTTTGACAATTTGACCAAGTGTTTTATTTCTCATTTACCCTTGAGGGTTTGAAAAACTTCAAAAATGCAATCTTACTTTGTCATAAATACAAGCAGGAACAGTAGTGTGTTTATGATTATCAAGGTCAGTTAAAAATGAAAAAGCATTTTACAATGATAAAAACTCAATTTGATAAATTTTTTGCCTTTACAAAGTCATGTCATATTTTTGTTGTGATATCTGCTTGATCTGAGATGCCAAATTGCTAAAGATGCATTTCCCTACTTTGTTCTTTTCCAGAGATTCTATTTTATCCTAATGATAAAATATTTACATTATAAGTTATCTTATAATTAATATCCAAATACCTCCCAAAAAGATATTATTGATTTGATCAGTTGTCTTTCAGTCTTTACTGTTTATGTTAAAAGAAGATACTGATTCATAAAGTAGGTAAAGGTGAAATAGCTCTTCAACATATTTAATTAGATAATGACAGCAAAATGCCTTTCTCCCTGCAAAGCTCTCTGACAATGTAAAGTATCAATTTGCAAAATAATTTCCCTGTCACTTAAATTTTGACTTATTTTTTAAAATAACTTTTTTACTTGTAAATACTCTAAATAAACTATACTGACTTCCCAAAAATAGGGTATTGAATAGTTATAGACACATTACTGAGAATAAAATGTGGACGAAATAGAAAAAAATGATTAAATATTTCTTTCACTTGCTACTACTAACCCTCTCCAGATACCTTTAAAGTACTTCAAAAAGATAAACAAACAGAGGCACATATCCAAAAATATTCAGTCCACAAGATTTAGATACAAGGCATAGTCAAGAGGATTAAAGATTTAGAAAAAAGTAAGTCATTTCCCAAACATCCTATAACTAGATTCTTTTTCAGAACATAAGAAACTCATAAGGAATTTCTTGGAAAAATCACATTTCATGGATTTTGTGTAAGAAGCTGAGTTGCTTGCAGCATGGAACTCACTATGCGAAGTACTATCAGACCAGTTCTCTCTCTTCCCCTACTCCGCATACCCCAGCACAGCTCAAATTAGTCTCCATATTAAATCCAAAGCATTATATCCAAAACTACAGTTTAACTGTATTAGTCTCATTCTTGATGTCCTTCACTAAGTTTCCAAAGACAAAATCCAAACTTACTGTGTTGCTTTTAAGACAACTGTCAGTTGACAGGCCAGTCTCAGCTACTTCAAATTTTGTTTGCCCTGAAATGTACTTAACGTTGCCTCCAAGTACTTCACACAGGAGGATTGCTAATTCCACCTATCATCATTTGCTTGACTCTGAATGTTATCCCCATAAGGCAAAGGTGTCTCATTATGGCAGATGCTCAGCAAAGTCCTGCACTTCTAATTTACAACATGAATGGCTATGCGAAAGAGTTTTTTTATGATTAGTTAGCTTTTCATATTAAAATGGACAATTCCTGGGAGAAGTAAAGGAAAATATAACTGTATAATTACTAATATAGCATCATCAGCTAGTCAAGCGCTAGAACATAAGAGGCACATGATAAACACATGTTTAGTAAATGAGTGAAAAAAAGGGAGCATATGTTAAGATTTTCCTATTGATAAAGTATTTCAAACAAGTAGCTTGAAGTCATGAAGGAATTCTAGGGGATTAGAAAGAATCCAACATTTAAATTTCTCCAAAAGATTAATACGATTGAATTTAAACTAGTACTAACATCAGGAACTAGTTGAAACAAGAGAGAGGAAGAGTGTTGTTTTTTTGTTTTTTAAAAAAAGAAGACCTAATAGAGTCTCCTTGCTGGCCCAGGAGTTAAAGACACAGCACTATCAAGCTATCACCAGCCACTGCGGCATGAGTTTGATCCCGGCTAGGGAGATAATCCACATGGCAGAGCAGACCTCTTCCATCTTGCCACTGCTCCCCTCATCAGTGTATTTCAGTAGATCTGCCTGTTCTGCTTCCCACCATATCTCTGGTGAATCCTCTCACCACCGCCTCCTTTCCCCCCAACACACACACACACCTCTGGCCTACACCTCAGTTCTTGTGTGCATAAATAAATAAATCTTTTTGAAAAAATGACCAATCATATAAATACAAATACTTTTCTAGTATATTTAACATATATTGAAGAATCACTGGTGAAATCATTTGGTGCTATACGATTTTGCAAAAGAGCAATTTAGGTGTAGCCCAAGTGGCAAAGAAATGACCATATTTTGAACTGACTATATCAAGTCTGGTTGAAAGTTAAATGAAATAGAAAAGTCTGGCTCATTTATTTGCTGACTTTTTAAAGAATATGGTTTACTAATCTCAAACTCTGATTAACCTTGACTCTTACCTGTATTTGTAAAAATAAATGTTTTCAACTTCCTTTCCTTAACAAAAGTAGTTCACATATTTATTTATATATTATGGGTCTGGAAGACATTGTGTGTTATGGAAAATAGTCTTGGGCAATAGCAAATTTGATTTCTAACTGAAAGACGTGTGTTTGTGTGTGTGTGATTCTGGCAAACTGACATCTACTTTAATTTAGTGCCTTTTTTACTGACATAGGATGCTATTGTCATTGTAAGACACAATTGACTACCTCTCTTTGTTTGAAGTTTCATATTTCTCTGGTGTGAATCCTATTTATTACTACCCTATAGGAAGCATGAATATGAAATTTTGTCAAAATCATTTTACCTTGTCAAAAATGTAAAATTGCTAAGATTGCGTTTTCCCCAGAAGTCAGTCATTTTAAAAAATGATCTTCTATTCTCATTTCAGACAACCAAATCTATATATATATAATTCATTTGTTAGCATGAATAATTATGAGCATGAATATCACATAAATGTATCATTTTCTATTAATATTATTCATTAAAAGTGTATTAGAAAATATAACCAAAACATGTTAAAAATATCTTGTTACTCAAAAAAAAAAACAACAACAAAACACCTAAAATATTATTTTAAAGGAACCAGAAATTATTTTGATTATATTCTGGATTTTAATTAATTCTACCCCATTAAAAACTTATGGCTAGGTAATATGTAATTAATGAATAAAATTTAAAAGTTTTCATTCAACTATTCAGCAATCAAAAAAGATAAACTAATAACTTTCGCATCAACATGGATAGAGCTAGAAGGGATTATGCTCAGTAAATTAAGTCAGAAGGCAAAAGAAAAGTATCGGGTGGTTTCACTTTTTGAAGGAATATAAGGAAACCAAGTAAGGGAATCAAGGAAAATAACAAGAACAATTAAAAAAACAACAACAACACAAAAAAAACAAAAAGACAAAGACAAATCAGAGGGACTTTTTGGCGGGGGCAGGAGAGGGGAAAGGGACTGGGATGAGGGCAAGAAGAGCACAAGGGACTGACATGATGGTGCAATGGTAAAATGGTGGTGGGAATTCCTTGTGGACTACAACTGATGTCAAAAAGAAAGAAAGAGAAAGAGAGAGAGAGAGAGAGAGAAAGGATTTAAAAAGTTTTCATTCAACTCTCCCTTCTAACTGAATTTTATTGTAACTTTATATTGAGGTAAATGATTTATAACACTATCTAGGTTACAAGTGTATAATTTCATAAATCAACAATTTTACATATAGCATCATATTCACCACTTAAAGTCTAGTTTCCACAATGTACCATAAAGTTGACCCCCCTTTTCATAATTAACCCACATCCTATCCTAATTCTATTTTGGTAACCATTAATTGTTCTTATGGTCTAAGTGTGTGTTTTTGTGTTTGTTTGTTCATTAGTTTTGATTATCTTCCATATATAAGTAAAATCATTTAGTATTTATCTTTCTTGATCATTTTTCACTTTACACAACATCCACTAGGTTCGTCCATATTATTAGAAATGTCAGAGTTTCACCTCTTTTATAGTTGATCAGTATTCTACTGTGTGTGTGTGTATGTGTGTATAGCACAATTTCCTTATCCCTTATCCATTTGTCCACCAATGGGCATTTACATTGTTTCCAACTCTTGGCCATTAAGAATTACACTATAATGAATAGAGGAATGCATATATCTCTTGGAATAAATGTTTTTGTACTCATCAGGTAACTGGATCATAGGGAATTAAATTTTTAATTTTTTGAGGATGAATTTTTCTGTATGTGTTTCAAAAAACTGCCTGTAACAGAGCTAGATTCATAGCATTAGCAGTACTACAGCAGGCAGTTAGGAGGATCTTCCACAATCATCAAAGTGACTTAGCATCAGCAATGGACTTAAGAAAACCCCTATGCTGACTTCTGGTGCACCTTCTTTGCATAACTCCTTTCTTTTTGGTATTGTCTGCCACAAAGTTCAGTTAAAACAGTAATTTCCCAACGTAATGATCTGATTCCCCAGTTCACTAAGGCTACTGTTTTATGCTTGAGTTTCACCACCTTATGTCTGGAAAGTGTTCCCAAGGGGAATGTCGGAACAATCACTAGGTTTGCCTTATTTATTTTCCTTTTTACAAAATTATATACATGTGTTGTCTTTTGCCAAGGTTTAAAAACAACTATCTCAAATATTATCTAGTTTTACATTTGTTTGAAGAAAAAGGAGTAGCATTTATACCACAATGGCTAGAAGCACAAATCCCCATACTCTAGTATATTTTAAAAATCACAAAAAGCTTCATAATAGGAGAGATGAAAGTAGGTCATGAAAATAGGCAGCACATAAACCAAAGCCTTTCATTTAATTTTGTTTCATTTCATTTCAATTTTTGGTGTATTCCTTCCCCTGAGAAGTCTGTATTCTTTTATTTATATTACAAATTGGAATAGAAGAGTTATATAAATAAAACAAAATGTCACATCATTAACTTTGTCTATTTTGTTGTATTTTATTGGTTATTATCTTATTCTCAATGAAGACTAGGCTTCATATCAATTTAAAGGGTACATCAAAAGTTAAAGGTCTTCAATCACACCCAGTTAGAATGCAATTTATCTATTTAAAATAGTTAACTGAAGTTCACAGAGATTAGTATGTGACATTTACTTTCAGTCCTGGCAAAAAAAAAATATTATTTATGTATGAAGAAATATTGTAAAGGAAATATTGAATTGACTTTCCACCTACATTTAATATACATAGAATTGTGGAAATTAATATCATCTCTTCCACTTCTAGAATGGAAGCTTTTTCTATAGGAATACAGGAAATTGCACTGGGTGGGGAATTTAATTTAGCATCAATTTTAGACAAAAAGGAACTTATATTTGTTGAGCATCTATTATGTACCATTCATTTTATGTGCATCATTTAATTTAACGTTTATATTATTTCTTTGGTAGTCAATTAATTTGCTCAAGAACAAACACAGTCAATCTACATATTCTATTTGAGTCCTGAAACAATATCCTTTCTATCAAAGCATTTTGCTTCACTAAAAGAATTTAGGAATAAAATTCATATTTTCTTTTTTAAAAAGCTAGGATTCAAAGAGACTAAAAGAAAATAAAAATCTTCTCACAGCATTAATTTTATGACTCATAGTAGTGATTTCTCTACTTACTCACCAGATGGTACTCAGGCAGTCTATTTTTGGTAACTTCAAAGCACTAATGGTATGATAGATACCAGCTCTCCATAAACAGTGATAAAGAAAGACTATAATTCTCTAAGGTTATAACAGTTGCTATATGACTGTATTCTGGAAGCACTTATTTTGTTATGTGAACAAAAAAGGTGGCTCTGTGTCTATACCTAAGTATATTCTATATTACCTTAAGACTAGTTAAGACATTTGCAAAAACACATTGATCTAGACAACAGTAGTTAATAATTTTATGGTAACAGTCAAATGTGCAGAGAAATATCTCTGGCAGAGACCTGCAGGTCTCAAATATTTTGATCTTGTGAATCCATTAATTTAGAAAGTATTGAGGACCCAAAAAGGTTTTTGTTTATGCAGGTTATAGCTGCCAACATGATCTATGAATTGGTTCACTTTGAAAAGTCTGTATTAAATCCATTGAAAGTTGTCCTAAATAGCAAATTTTAGGAAAAAAAAAACTATATTTTTAAAAGAATAGTTAAAAGAGATACTTAATTTTGTATAAAATTGAAGACATTGCAAATGTCTTTAATGTTTAACAAAACAGTTGAACATCAAATCAGCTTCTTTATTCAATGAGATGTAACATTTTATTTCAGTATATGAAATATACTGATGGATATAGCCTCACTCATATATAGTTGGAAAAGATAGGGATATTTAAAATTTTTTTCAGACAATTGAGAATATTTTTCTTTGATGCCATGCATGCACATAACAAGTGGCAGTTTCTTAGAGGTTAGTGAGAATGAGGAGTAACAAATGATATCAACAAACTTTTTATACTCTACCACATTAAATTCCCTCAACCTCCCTTGAACATTAAATAAATCCATTTACTTGTGCAAGACTCTAATCATTTGAAAATTATTGGTTGACTGAATTATACAATTCACGCAAATGCTAACACATTTCACTACACAAAGTCAAAAAGTCACATTGATAATGCCTCCATTGAACTCATCATAAATTATCTAAGTACTGACATATTATATCTGGCAGACACAAGTTTTAGAAAATCCTATCTTTCATTTGCAATCACAAATTTTATCTTTGGCAACAAATATTTGTCAATTGTTTTCCTTGAACTGATTAGTTTTTGTTCACTAACAAGAAAATGTCAAATACCCAAGTTTGAATAACCATGTTTATCTATTATGCATTCCTATAAGTAAAAAATAGTATGTTATGGAAAAAAAATCCAATTCATTTGTTAATTCACAGTAATTTACAAGTGCTTTTCCTTAAGGTTATTACAATATTTCATAAAGCAAAAGTTTTTATGCTATTCATATATCTATTTTGTAACAATATGGATTGTGCACCATCAATATAAATGTCAAGAAGGTAAAAAAAGTAAATAATAGCTTGGTGGTTTTATGAAAATAATTTTGCCTTAATAGACTCAAATGAAGACGTCTTGGGGGCACTGCAGATGCTCTGGAGCATGTTGTGCTGTACAATGTATTACACATCATCTTCACAGCAAAATCATAAGGTAGAAAATATGATTTTCCTGATTTTATAGCCTTTCCTTTATTTTACAGATGTAAGTACTAGACTTACAAATTTTCAGTAACACCCATTCTACTAAACTGGATCCCTTAAATTAGATATAATTTTTAAAAAAATTTTTAAATAATTAATGTGATTTAAAAAACAATAATAACTGGCCAAATCCTGCATTATAACATTATTATTTGCTATGCTTGGTATTCACATATCACATAAGATTACATTATCTTGGCATATATATTCCAGAAGCTTGGTTTCTCACATTCACATAGGTTGATATTTAAAGATAGCCTATAGTTCACTACATTTGAGTTGATGAACATATCTGAGGTAAAGAATTCCCTACATTATATGGGAGAGAATCTATACTAAATCTTTAATATACAAGACAAATAAGTAGTTTTTCCTGACATTAATTATTTTACTACAATGTATTTTGAGTGAGTGAAAGATTGCCATCCTAAACTCATTTAAACACTGTTTCTTATTTTCCCCTTAAGGCAGTATTATGCTTAAAAGAAGCAAATTCCCTAGTGAAGGCTTTTATCAAAGGCTTTCATATATTTACAATACTGCTGGTCATTTTTAAAAATCATCTATTCAGCCACCCTAGTGGCCTCGGGGTTAAGTCGTAGCACTATCACCACCATGCCTAAGTTAGAACCTGGCCAGGGAGCTAATCCACATATGGCACAGCAGACCTCTTCTTCCCCCCCGCCCCCCCCGCTGCTCCCCTTAACAGTGTATTTCAATAAATCTGCTCCCCACTCTGTCTGTCTCTGATGAATCCTCTCACCTACCCACCTCTGGCCTGCAGCCTAGTTCTTTTATGCAAAAAATAAATAGATAATAAAGATATTTTTAAAAATTAATAAAATTTCAACTCAACAGGAAAAAATGAAGCTGAAAGATATAAATTGTGTTGAGCAAAATCACAGTGATTTTTGTCTGTAAATGCCTAAATGATTAAAAGAATACAGGAATTTCATCAACTGTATCTCTTAATTATTTCAACATTCTATAGAATCTTTGGCCACACTCAGGAGAGTGAATTTTTTCCACAGAACAGTGATTTAATAAGTCTTTATGGGTTTAAGTATTTTTACAAAATATATTTTCCAGATCTTAACTCATTTTTTATGATTATTCTTCAAGGCAAAATAATTCACTCTAACTATAGACAAAAGTCACCCTATAAATGGAAACACCACTTAGGAGTGTTTCTCTTTTTTCCTATCATAGACTTCTAACAGTAGTCACTTGATCTTTTCTAGCTCTCTGGTCTGAGCAATTCAGATAAAAAGGCAAAGTTTTGCAAAACCCTAAGTGTGATGCCACCAACATTGCTCTTTCCATCCCATATTTCAAAAATATGTTTAAGCAAAAGGAAAAAAACAATAATAAAACAATCAAAAATGAGAAGGAAACCAAGAAAGTGAACTAAAATATCTTTTTAAATAAATTCACTGACTGCTGAGAAAAAGAAATCAAAAAAACAACTGCCAGAAAATTAGCCTAAACTGAAATAAAAACAAGCACAGGCTACCACTTCATTTTGTCATATGTTAAGTAGGCTTCTGAAATCTTGCAATTTCTAAAATAAGCTACTGAAAGTCTTAAATAGCATTCAGAGAGAGAAAGGAACATTTTGTGATGTTATACATTTTTTTCTTTTTTGGTCAAGTGTGGGGTTGAAAATGAATATGCTCAGTCACTGAACTGATAGCACTTTATTTACAACATACTGTATTTACCCCAGCAGGTTATTGCCATAATCTTTTGCTACTGACAGGAAGAAAAATGTTCAGTGCCAGGAAGAAATAGTGATAAAAGAATCCATGTGGTTACATTTTTCAAGTTTGTGCAAGTATTTCTTTAACAGTTCACATCCGTTAGGGTGTCTACTATCGAAAGGACCAGAGGGGAAAAAACTGCTGGAGATAATGTGATATGAAGGGAACCCTTGGACCTTGTAGTTGGGAATGTAAACCACTATGAAAACCACTAGATAAGTTCTGAGAAATTAAAACCACACGTTCAAACCTACTTCTGGGTACATATACAAAGGAAACAAAATCACTACCTCAAAGAGATAATCTACACTCTGATGTCTATTGCAGCGTTATTTACAACAGCCTAGGTATGGAAACAGTCTAGCAACAGATGTGTAAATAAAGAAAATGTGCTGCATATATAATGGAATATTATTTTGCTTTAAGAAAGAAAGAAATTCTGCCATTTGTGAAAACATGAATGAATTTGGAGGGGTTAAATGAGATCAACCAGACAGGGTAAGTCAAATACTGCATGATATAACTGGTATGTATAATTTGAAAAACAAACAAACCAAAAAAAGTTGAACTCATAGAAACAGAGGGTAGAATGTGTATACCAGAAGTCCAGTTATAAGATGAATATGGCCTGAGGATTTAATGTATAACATGGTCATATGTACTGTATAATTACAATATGCTAAGAGAGTAGAACTTAAACGTTCTCACACATATAGAAAAAACAAATTAAAGGGCAAAAATGTGCAGTAGTGAATGTGTTAATTAACATAGTGGGAAGCCTTTCAAAATGTATACATACATCAAATCATTACATTGTACATCTTAAATATATTACAATTTTGTCAAGTATGAGTCAATAAAACTACAAATAAAGTCTCCACATACTCTTAGATCCACTATTTTTTCCCTGCTCATTTATTTTAGGTAAATATGTTTTATGTCCCCAATAGAATGTGGAGAAGACATTTATAGGAACATTGGTTATATTTGCAAAACATTGGAAAATTATTACCTTGAAATTTGCACAACTTTAATGAAAACTACTACAGTTTTTTAAGTGATATTTATAACATGAAAATATTTTAAATAATGGAAGAAATTATGAACTATATATGCAGAAAGAACCCCAAGTTATATATGTGCATATATACATATTAATATAGACAGCAAATTTTAAAATGTATTTTTAAAACACTAAATATGGATTAAAACATAGTAAATTTCTATAAAGAATGAGATTATGTTTTATAATTATAACTTAAAAAATTTTCCCTCAAACTTTAGTAATGGGTCAGGCATTTAAACATGTATACAATGTGGGAGGTACATTTTCACACCTCCATATGTGAATAGGCTTCACTCTACTTTCATAATTTTAATCTTTTAGATTACTTTTATAGTTAAATCATCATCGATCAATTCATTAATTTATTTTTCCCTTTGTTCCTGCAAGCCACATTCTATCCCTGCTTACATTCCAGCTATGAAAACAAACATTCTAGTTATGAGTACAGACATTGAATAGTTACAAAAATAATTTCATGACTATATTCCTCATTTGTGCTTGAAATGAAAAAGCAGATTCAACAATGAGAACTTAGCAATGAGAATTTAGTCTCAAAGACTAAGTTCCAAGAAAACTAAGTTCCTTGGTTAAACTGCAGGTTTCATGTTCAGGAAGAGCATCAGAGAAGGAAGTGTGACAGACCCAGAGGCAACAACTATTTTACCTTATTGGTTAAATAGTCCATTGATTCTCATGGATACATAATTTATGTTTATTCTCATTTAATTATTTTAACTCTGATATTTCTTTACATATTTTTTTTAAAGTTTGGAGTATTTCTAATATTTTGGAAGATTATAAAAGTCCAGTAAAAAAAGATAAATACTCATACATCCAACACCCAGACTTAAATATCTATGTTTTCATCTTTTTTGTTAAGAAATAAAATATTACATGTATTCCTTAGTATGTGTAGAAACAAACATGTATTGAAAGTATGAAAGTAGTTTCTCAAAAGAAACTAACACGATAGCAGATTACATCCTTCATGCTTTTATATATTTCCCTCATTTTATATACATGCAAAACCATATATGGCAATAGTTGGGGTATTTACTTCATTTCTAAATAGAATGAAAAATCCTTTTACTTACTGATGTATTATTCAAAGTGCTTCATTTTTAAACTGTTGGTGATTCCCTTAAACAAGTGTGTTTTTGACAGATGTTAGCATAAATAAACCTCAGATTTATATTGCCACCAGAGAAATACAGAACATCTGGCATTTTTGAAAATGAACCTTTGTTGATTTATTTAAGTATAATAAATGTATTTACATAACAGTGGTTCTGAATTTTGTAGTCATAGACTCTAAGACTAATGAATCTGAGAATAGCTTTAATATCTATTCACTCCCTAGCTTCACTGGAATAACTCTCTAATCTATTTTTTTTTCCTTTCAGCTATTCTTCTAATTCATTGTCTAATTGCCTAAGATATAAAGAGGCATTTTGCCTAAATGAAGCAGCATCAGTTAAACAAATGAGGCTAGACTTTCACTGTGATACCCATTCTAGCGCTTAATCACCATCCTCAGATGATTATTTCTGAAGGGCCACATCCCCTCTTCTATTTCTCTCCAACAATATTCCCTACATATTCTAGAAGCATTTTGTTTGATTTGTACTTTAGTTAAAAACTTCTGTGTGGCAAAGTTTACAAAATTTAAATTCACATAGCAATTAATATCCCTGCTTTTGTATGGAACAGAAAAAAATATAACCAATAGCTTCCAGGAGAATAATGAAGAACTACTGCCAATTTCATTGGAGTTTTTCTCACAAGGGTATCACAGAATGAAAACAAAATAAACAGGTGAAGAAAGACTCCCTAGTCTTTTCCTACCGGATATCACTCATTAGTCATTTAATAGGAACTTTGTCCCTCTTATTCTTTCCTGAGTTATGTTAACTGCACCCATCAGTGCTCCAGTCAAAAATGCAAAGCAACTTAAGTGGAATTTTGAAGATGATTTAATAAAGAGAGTAATTACAGAAAAAGGTAGAAAGAACCAATAAGGTGTGGGCTTCCCTGGTGGCATGCCAGCTTGAGCGCTTCACTGTGAAGCATCTGCAGCACAGCAGCGCAGGTTGATCCCCAGTCAGGGAGGGGACCCACGTGGTGGCAGACCTCTCCTGCCTTGCCCGCTACTCCCCTCAGCAATGCATTTCAGTCTATCTGCCTGTTCTGCATCCCACTCTGTCTCTGATAAATCCTTTTACGTCCCACAACTCTGGCCTGTACCCCAGCTATTGTAAGCACAAATAAATAAATCTTAAAAAAAAAAAAAAAAAGAACCAATAAGGTGTAATAAAGCACAACTTGGGCAAGCCAATAAAGTGGAAGCTATGAAACAGAGTCATGGGGATCACATTTCCCCCTTATAATCCCCTCGTAGGGTGAGCCCTACGAAGGGAGCAATGCAACATGGGCTCACTGAGGGCATTCTTGGGCCCACTTACTATATAGTGTAGATTACCCACAACTTTTTGACTAAAGTGGAGAAACTATAAGGACCTGAAAATGCCATACAGTCAAAAGTTATTCCATGACCCAATTATTGAGGATCTGCTTGCTGGAAGTCACAAGAAAGGCCAGAACAAGAGCATACCAGTCCAAAAACACTGCAGCCTAAAGGATGCAGCAAGGACCCACTAAGCCCCATATTATATACTTCAGAAAATTCCCTCATCATGTCTGCAAAGATATGTTTTCTGGAGTGGGGAGCAAGACAATTCTGTGTTCCTATTAATTTTACTGTCTTTAGGGCAGAATATAAGAGGCTTTTCTATCCTTAACCTCATACATTGTCCTTCTAACAACCTCTCAGTCTCTCTCTCTCTCCCCCCTCCCCCTCCTTTTTCTTCTTCTTTCTCTTAAACCTAAGTTCTTAAATAGGAAAAAAAAAGTCCTATATCTAAAAGTGTAGAGCAAAAAACAATAGGAGCTTAATGAGAGTTGCAATGACAAAATCCCCAAAAGGAGAAGTATTTCATAATTTTCAAGGGAAACTCAGACCAGAACCAGAGAGGAGGAAGGAAAAGATAATCCATCCTTTCTCCTCCTCAGTCTATTCTCATTGACCAAAGTCAATTGGAAGCCAGAGTTCAGAGCAGCCCCAGTGATGCCCCTGTAGGCTCAGCATTGGAGGCACAGAAGCAAAGCAGAGAATTAATGGGGGGAAGAGAGGCAGAGAAAGAATAACTTGGTTACTAAAATTGTCATTTTGGAAAACAAATGACATTATAAAGTCAAAAGGGTAATTGCCTACTTAAAGAAATTCAGTTGTTTTATCCCATTCCCATTAAATAAATAAAATTTACTCCAAAATAAAAAGTAAAAAACAAATTGAGTAGTGACTATATTATGCAATTTTTAATTATTTTATCTTTAAAATATTTTATATAAATATGAAAGATTTGATTTTCTGAACATCCCATAAAATAAAAAATAATTTAAAGAAAAGACATCTACTTTTAGAAAAAGACTTTCAAAAACAGGGCCACCTTTTCTTGATCTAAAAATAATTTAATGTTAAGTGACTATTAAATATTAAGTGACAAATCACAGTTCAAATTTCATAACTTTGAATGACCTTTATGTTAGCAAATTTCCTGATTCAGAGAAGGCTATATTTTCTAAATTATATGTAATTTATAGAGTCATATATAATATGATGCAACTGACTATCTAATTTAGAGGTTGGTTTCCTTGTTCCTATTTTTCCTTGTTCCTTATTTTAATTATTGAGTATAATTTACAAATATTAACGAAGAAATCAAAGTATGGAATGTCCCATGAACTTATTATTCTTGCCCATGACTGTTCTACATAATCATCCTCAAATGACCTACTACGACACAGCATTCAGTCTTGGGACCACATCCCTCAGAACAAACTGGCATAGGTAGAACAAAAGACAAAAAAGAACCACCATTTGACAATCATCTCATCACAATAAAAAGTAATTCAGGTATGAATATGAAAAGTAAAACTGCAAATAAATAAGACATTTACCTGCAAAGTATTTATATATTATATATTTATGAATTATAAAATAGTAACTTTATAATGGAGAAACTCCAACTGATATATGATGAGCTGATAAGAATGTAACACTACTGTGTAATCCTGTCAAAACTGAATACATGAATTTTATCATGAGAAGACACCAGACAATCCTAAACTGAAGACCATTCTACAAAATATCAAGTTATACTTTTCAAATGTGCCAAAGTCATTAAAGATATAGAAGGAATAAAGAACTTTTCTGGAGTAAAGAACAAAGAGAGAGTACCTGAACATACCACACAACTTACTTTTATTGTAAAGGATAATATTTTTACTCTGAATATGCATCAATATTAATTTCCTAATTTTAATTGTATAATCCAATGTTTTTTAAATTTATTTTTGCATAGAAGAGCTCAGGTGTAAGCCAGAGTTGTGTGGGGGTGAGGGGATTCACCAGAGACAGAGTAGGGAGCAGGCCAGATGGATCCACTGAAATACACTGCTAAGGGGAGCAACTGGTGAGACAGGAGTGGTCTGCTACTTCTTATGTGGGTTAGCTCTCTGGCCAGGGATCAAACTCAGGCTATAGTGGTGACAGCATTGAGACTCAACCCCTAGGCCACCAGAGAGGTCCCATATAATCCAATGTTCTTACTTTTAGGAACTATACCCTGAGCTGTATGTGCCACTCACTGACACATAAAAACTGTTCCACATAAAGTGACATGAATTGTACTATACAGATTGGAGAGAACCTTAATATTTAGAGATTCTTTATGAAGGAATAGCAGTTCTCCTGCCCAACTGTGACTATGCAGGTGCCTCTCTTTTTCTCTCTCCTTTTCCTACTAAACATGTCCTTTTGAAATGTTAAAAAAAAATTCTTTATGAAAGAATACAGGAATTCAATTTACTATTCTTGAAAACTTTCTGAAAACATGTCAAGATTAAAAGTTAAAAGGGGGTGGGAGGGTGAGAGATGAGAACTATTGACAGAACAACAGCAAAAAACAAACAAACAACAACAAAAAAAAACCTAGTCATTATCCATGCCCATCTCTCCAATCATAAGACAGAAGTTATTTTTCTAGCCTAGTGACATCAAGGAAAGGAAAGACCTCAGGGTAGAATTTTTGGGTGATGATATGTGGAAAGCAAGGTCCAGGTAAGAACATTTCCACTCCCCCAAGGGACCCCTCCTCAGGCACACAGGTTGTACGAAAGTTGACCCTGAAGCAATCAAGTCTGTTGCCACATGGGTCCTCTATGCTGACAGTGAGGACTGCTGGATGCTGTGCAAAAGCACCTTCAGTACCTCACCAAGAGACTAAATCTTGATAGTGTGATTCCCAAGAACAACACATAGCAACATTTCTGGCAGCCTGGCTGAGTGAGGCCTCTGAGACAGGCTTAGGGTGTTGTAAAGAAAATAGAAAGTGAATTTCTCCACCTTCCACAATACTTGTCTTATTTTTTTGAACATAGCCATTCTAACAGGTATGAGTTGATATCACATCGTGGTTTGGATTTGCACTTCCCTGATGATGAATGATATTAGACATTGTTTCATATCCTGTTGACCATTTGCGTATCTCTGGGAAAATGACTATTTAGGTACTTAGCCTGTGTTTTAATTGGGTTATTAGCTTTTTGTATTTTTTTTGTTATTTGTTTGCTATTGAAGTGTTAGAATTCATTATATATTTTGAAGATTAACCCTTTAGATATAGTTTGCAAATATTTTCTCTCATTCTGTGGTGTTGCTTTTTCATTCTGTTGTTTCTGTCCAGTATTAGTGAGTTTGTAGAGAAACTATAATCCTTGTGCACTATTAATGGGAATGTAAACTGGTGCAGTCACTATAAAAAGAGTATAGATATTCCTCAAAAAGTTACAAACAGCTGTACTATATAATCTAGCATTCGCAATTCTAAATATCATTCCCCCAAAAATGAAATCAATTTCTCAAGAGTAGTTTGCACTTTCATGCTTCCTACATCTTTATTTACAACATATAATATGTGGAAACAATCTAAATGCCCACCTATGAATGAATAAATAAGTAAAATGTGGTATATACACAATGTAATATTATTCACCCTTTAACAAGAGGCCCTACAAACCCGAGGACATTATACTGAGCCAGTCACAGAAAGATAAAACACTGCATGGTTCCGCTTACACAAAGTATCCAAAAGATAAGCAGAGAGAACAAAGGATGTTTCCAGGGTTATAAAAGAGAGAAGTATGGAATTTGCTGACCAATGGCTGTAAAATTTCAGTTATACAAGATGAGTAAATTCTAAAGATCTAATGTACAATATTGCACCTCTAGTTAACAATACTGTAGCATACACTTAAAAATCTGTTAAGACCATAGAGCTTAGGTTAAGTGTTCTTATGACATTAAGTTAAAAACTAAAATTAAAAGATCCTTCAAACCATCCTCACAAAAAAAAAGAGAGAAAATAATGAAATGTGTTCAATGCCAAATTGCTTCCATAAAAATTAAGAATGGATGAAAAAATTCTTACAGTTTTCCCACAAAGAAGAGATATCTGTCATTTCACTTTTACATTTTACACAATTTTTCTGAAATGAACCTGTGACTTGTTGGACCAATAGGATATGGCAGAAGAAGTAGATAGCAGTGGGCCACCTCTTCACACAATCATTAAGAGACCTGGATGCTTTTGCTTCCTTTTTTGGAAGCTCATTTTAGAAGCCCTGAGCAGCTGTTAAGAAATCTGACTACCTGTGTGAGGCACCAGGCAGAGACCCTGCAGAAAAGGAAGATCCTAAGACTAAACCAGAAAGAGGTAGAGTGGGCCCGGCATCCCAACTGAAAACCGATCTGCAGCCCAACCTTCCAAGCACCAGACAGTCGAGAGAGTCACCTTGCATATTCCAGCCCAGGCAAGCTCCCAGATGGCTACAGTCCCAGTTGATGTCCCATGAAGTAGATCTACTCAGGTGAGCACAGTCAATGTCAGAATCAAGGAGATCATAAAACTGATATTATTTTAAGCAACTTTTAGGGTAGGTGTTATATGCAGCAAAACATAAACAGGATAGACCTATATTCCATTACAATCATAGTTATTTCATTCATTCAATAAATATTTTAAGAATTTTTTAAGGAGTTCAGTTGTAGGCTCCTTGCTGGTGATTTCCATTATAAAAGGAACACCAAACACATGAAAATATATATGTCAACTAGAGTGAGGTATGTGGTTTGGACCCCAGAAAGACTGACAAGGCCAGGAGGATTGAAATGAGATCAAAAGAGGTAACAGGAAGTGACTCCACATGAGAGAAATACCTACCTATGGAAAATCATTATATTGTAGTAGCACTGAGCACGACACATGGTATGCTAAAAGAAGGTATTGGGTGGGATTTAGTGCATTGGGGAATATGTGTTAAGTGAGACCAGAGGCAAACTGGAACCCGAGGAACAATAAACATGTGAACAGGTTCCATCTTGTTTGCTAATATTTTTACTGCCTAGCATTTTCCAAAACACACTAAATGTTCAATAAATGCTAAATCCTCCAAGAAGTAAAGTATTTTCTCTTACATACTGTGCTTACACAGGAGTTTGTTCATATTCAGTGGGTCTCAAATTTTGCTGCATCTTAAATAACCTGGGGATTTAAAAAATCCCCATACTCAAGCTGGACTCCATACCTAAGAAACTAGACTCTCTTGAGTGGGATTCAGACATCACAGTGATTCCAATGTGCAGCCACACTGAGGCATTACATGCCCATCTGCCTATGCTCTTGCAGAGTAAAGCGGGGAATAGTGATCCCTGACTAATTTCCTACATTGACCTTGCATTTTAAAGTTCAGCAAATTAATCTAGATCCTAATGCAACCAGATATGCTAAAAAACAGGGAACAAAAGACCAGCACTAAATATAATTAGGTGCTACTAAAAATATAAAATCTAATTTGAAAAATATATTGCCATACTAATGAATTATGTAGTAGCCCATGTTGTAGTTATTTACTGAAATACCCACTCTGTGGAATATATTAAATAAATACACCATAAAAAATGAATAAATAAATCTGGTTAAACAACTACTATGTCAGAGTCTCCTCAATTAAATACTTTTTTCTTTTTAGTTTCCTTAATTCCTTTTTAAATTTGATTTTATATATATTTTTACATCATTCTTCCTTTTTTGAACAATGTATGCTTTCTCCTCTCAGGTGTATTCCCCATAAAATTCCTAACAACAATTCACCAGTTCAATGAAATACATTTCTGATCACAGGTCTCAGCATTTGTACAACACAAAAATATAATCAGTGTTCAAATTAATGGTTGTATTGTTGCTAACATTTTAGCAATGCTAATTCAATTACTAAATCAGTAATAACCATGAAAAATCACCACAGACACAATACTTAGAATAAAATATAAAACAAAGTTTTGATGTATATGCTAAATATTCTCATTTGTTTTTCTCACTCTTTTTTCTTGCCTATGCTGAATGTTCTATGAAAAGTGATTCTGCATAACTTCACTAACTTCATGGGAAACTTTTTGCATGGAGGATGTGAATATATGAACTTGATCCAGAAAGAGAAGCAGGAGAGAAGCTGTTATTGCAAACCTTCACTATATTTGGCAAACTTCCCTTGCATGGAACTCTGAGAACCACTCAGTTGATTACTGAACAGGCAGTGCCTACCAAAGAACATGGTTGCACTAGAGACATCTGGGGCTAATATATCTCAGGCGAACGCAGTTCCCACACCTGAACAATCTGTAATTTATGATCTGTGATTGTTTTGATATATTCCTTATGACACTGATTTGATTAGTGTTTCCTTTAGCCTCATGATAATTAAATTTACATTAGATAAAGTTGCCTGATTAAGCCTCTTCATGAGTATATTCTCGGTTAATTCACATCTCAGGTTGTAGTTCAAGCCATAAATGAAAGAATGATGAAAGGAAAGATAAGCAGCCTAAAGCAAAGTTTTTACAATGATAACAATAATGGTAGTAAAATAATAATGTTATTTCTAGGACTTATTTTTTTAAGTAAATGTTATGGGTCATTCACATTGCTAAATGCTTTGTGCATATTATCTTATTTAATTTTCTCAGTGTCCTTATGAAGAGTGTTCTATTATATCCCCCACCCACAATAAAGCTAAGTAAACATGTTAGATGGATTAAGATACCACCTGCTAGGCCTTCCTGGTGGCACAAATTATTAAGTGGCAGCACTATGAAGCTACCCTCAGCCACTGATTACAGCCAAAGTTCAATCCCTGGCCAGGGAATGGACCCACAAGGCACAGCAGATCTCTCCTGCTGTGCCCGCTGTTCCCCTAAGCAGTGTATTTCAGAAAATCTGCCTATTCTGTTCCCCATTCTCTCTTGTAAATCATCTCACCCCAACACCTCTAGCCTGTACCCCAGTTCTTGTATGCATAAATAAATATTTTTTAAAAGATACCACCTGACAAACAAATAGATCATTACCTATGACTAACCGGGACTCAAACTGAGATTACTTTGCTTGGATATTATGACAACATGTTAATGTTTGTGGCATATCATTGCAACAGATTCAAATCTTAGTTAACTGGGACATGTAGCTCCATTTTTGACAAGGAATTACTTTATTTGCTTCATCTTCTTTGGAAGCCTATAGGTAAGTTAACTGAATGTGATTTCATACTGACTTTCTTTTCCAAATAGGCTCAATCAGGATCTATGATGTGCACCAAGTATGTTTACAAATGATATATAAACCAAGAAAATAGCATGTTGTCTCCATAAACCCAGAGAGGACAGTTATATCCATCAATATATATGTACCTTAAGTACACATTAATGCAATGGCTCTGTTTTTTAAAAATTTCTCTCAATGCATCATCTTTTAAATGATTGTTAGTATTCCTAGTATCTAGTAGCTTCAATCTTACACTTGTGTTCTAAGTCATTAAATAAAACTAGAGCTCAAATTGCTATAAAGATATTTTGTTTTCTTTCAATAAAAGATATATTTGTTTTCTTTCAATAAAAACACTAACAAAAATCAAAGCACAATCTTAGCTACAATTCAAGAGGTATAAGAACACAGGACTTGTTTTTTGTTAACAGTGATTTAGAAACATCGAACACAAATATATTTTCCATGATTTTAAAGAACTGCTTTAGTCACTTTTATGGGTGAGTCTCAAGACTGTAAGAACAATGTTCATTTTTTTCAAAAAAAGATAACCATTATGTTTCTAAACTAAAGAACTAGATAGTCATAGGCTGCTCTCTCTCTCTCTCTCTCTCTGATTGAAAAATCTGAACCAGGATCTTCCTAAAGACAAAATGTTGAATGGGAGGTACTGTCCCATTAGTACTGTTTAGTACTAACAAAGAGGGGGTTTTAAGGTATCCTTAAATAACATAGGCTTCAAATCAAAAGCTGTACCAAAAGGATATCTGCCCTATTTTTCTTCCACCCATTCCCACATTTTCTAACTGAATAAATTACATTCATAACATGTAACATTATGTTAATTTAAGTTATGTAGTGTGGCACTTTAGTACATTTATATGTAACTGAAGCAATATTTATCATGTCACATAACTAATATTATTATTTGTAATCATTATATTGTGCATAGGATCTCTGTGACTAATGATAAGGACAGTTGATATACATATGTAGAATCTAAAAATATTAAGTTTTTTTAAAAAAGAGAATTTAATAGTAGTTACACTGGGATGGAGGGGGTGAACAAAATAAGAATGATGGTGTTCATCCTTTAAAAACAAATAACATATACTAGGCAATTTGGTAACTGCTTTAAATAGGTCATTCAATTTTACCTCTCCCATTAACACATGGAATTAAATAACTTGCCTAGATAGCATGATGGTGGGTAGAGGACTGAAGCTCTGTCCTATACAATGCAGGCCCTAAGTCTTAGCAGCTATGCTTTGCTGTGTAAATAAATAAATCCCAGATTAAGATTTATGAAGTCAGGAAAGAAGTACTATACCCTTAAGCACCAAAAGTCCAAATTATAGTGCAACAATCATATAAGAAGTGACTTAAAAATTACCTGAAACCAGACTGTCTTCAATTGTTCATCCACAATGAACATCTGTTATGTGACATCCATTGGCAGTGATTCCCTCAGGAAACAGGGTAGTTCTGAGTTATACTTTTTGCAAACAAAACTAGCTGAAGTACTCAGGAGGATGTATTCTCTTTCCTTTGCATATAAGGATGAGGATGATGAAAGCAAAACTACATCCAAACTAGCTATGTCCACATCATAGAAGTACATATCTTGCCCTATTTTCAGAATAAAAGAGTCTCGATGTGATTCAGATATTTAGAGAAGAGTGGTAAGAAATGAGCTGAAATGCTGATTCAGAATATGGTACAACAGAAATATGGACAAAGCAAACACAAACATAGAAGACAAGTATATTCCAAGAAGCTTACCCATAGAGAACTAAATATTGGAAACAATGGAAGGTGTTTTGTGTGTAAACAGATGTAGCTCAGCTACAAAGTGACTAAAGGGATGATATAATAGCTTCTTAGTCTGTAAACCTGATTCCTCATGGGCATGGTGCTACTTGCTAAAGCCACAGTGCCAAGCATAGTGGTCCTGGTAAGAATTCAACAACAAAAAAAATTTGTTAAAGGAGGGAAAATACAAGTTCAGTACAAAAGAACTCACAAGGATCCCTAAACAAAAAACATGAGGTTCCTACACAGAAAAAAAAACATATGCATACATAAATGAACACACACTGCAAATATAAGTATATTAAAGAGAACAAAACTAAACCCAAATTTATATTTAAATTATCCTTTCTTTATAGACTGGTAAAGAAGTATTTATCTTCACTATGGAATGAGAGAAAGGTTGCTTGACTGCACAGCCTGTTCAATTCAGTTCTGCTTTCTAGAAACATTTACAATGGGAGAAAGGTTAATAAGCTCCCCTGGTGGTAGTCAGGACATATACACAAGAGAGGAGAAAGAATGAATTCTTCTTGTTTCCATCCAATCTGTTCTTCTTTTCACTCTAATGCAACATGCCAAGTGTTCCTATTATAGTAATTTACCATAATATATGGTGAGATGACCCTGACATGCAATGAATGTGTCTATTTCTCAAATAATTGAAAAACAGACACTGAAACAATTTCTTTAGAAATGGACCATTAGATTGTCTACACAGCATAGTGACTAGTGGAATACTTAAGGAACAATGCCACCTGTATTTATATATTTCTGGACAGGTACAGCTGACAGTATAAACTCATTTTATAGGATTGCTAAGACAGCTGCAGGAAAAAGATAAAGACATTTTATCATTTTAATTTGCTATCACCTAAACACAACAGCAGTGTAACAAAATTGCCTGGGATTATTGAAAATAATCTGTCATCAGAATTGATGGTATTTACCAAGCAGTTTCACTAGCAAACTTCAGCCTATTCTTGAGCTTGAAAAATAAAAGTCTACTTCATGCCATATGAAAATGTCTGTGGTTATACCTGTGCTAATAAATAATAGTACCTTTAATTGCAGCAAAACTGATTTGGAATAAGAATATTATTCTTCTTAAAAACATATAATTATCCTGAGGAGGTAGATCAGAAGAAAGTATGTCCAGTCTGTCTCCTGAATAGAACTACCACTTAAAACAACATTTATACTTAGGTTTTAAAAGAACCTTAATTCTTATTTACAAAAAAGAGGCCTCTTTTTTTGTGCAATTTTTAGCATTTGTTAAAAGTCAACAACCTGGATAAATACAATATAGAGGGAGAAATATCCTCATAGCCTGATTATCAGTGCCATGACAGATCATTTTATTTTTTTCTAGAGGAGACACTAGTTGACAACACTGGATATAATTGAGAGGTACGGAATCACCTTCATCAGGTGTTATTACCACACCACACCTTCCACCAAGATGCCCACAGTCCTCTATCACAGTTCACTATGCTCCCTCCACACTGCCTTCTCCCCATCCCCTTGCCCCTTTCTCGCTGGTAGCCTGAGAGCCAGATTTACAGGGTTTGTTATTGTATCGGTTTTATCTGACCTTTTGTAGGATACAGAGAAACAAAACAAAAGGCCAGATAATTTTTATGCTGAATTTTGTGCCAAACAAATACCTCAAGTGATAAGAAAACTATCAGTCACATGAAAATTAGGATAACTCCAACAGGGCTTACACTCAGTATGAGATGGGGGATTATACATTTCTCTTATCCATTAACAGTAGAAGAACCAGGCCTCCCTGGTGGCGCAAGGGGTTCAGCGCCACACTGTAGGGCTTCCACAGTCACTGCAGCATGAGTTCAATCCCTAGCTAGGAAGCTAACCACACATGGCACAGCAGAACCTCTCCTGCCTTGCCTGCTGCACCCTTCAGCAGTGTATTTCGGTAGATCTGCCTGTTCTGCTCCCCACTCTGTCTCTGGTGAGTCCCCTCACCCCCCTTGCAACTCTTGTACCCCAGTCCTTGTATGCATAAATAAATCTTGTTTGGGGAAAAAAAGAGTAGAAGAACCTTTGTTGACACAAATTTTAAGGATTTTAAAACACCCATCCTCTACATTGTACCCATTTGAGAAGCTGTGTTTCTCCTATAAGAATATGCCCCCCACACTTCCTCGACTAAGTTTTTGCTTCTTCCTTGGAATAACATTGTTTGTACAACTCAAACAAACATAGGTTGTGATCTGTTTTCATAGTCATGAAACCGAAAGGAATTTTCAGGGAAAAGGTAGCTAGAAATCACATTATAAGGTATTACATGCTGGATGCTGCTCACAGAGAGCTAATGTGGAAGAAAGTTGGGAATTTAGAACATTTTGCTCTGACTCCAACACCTCTCCAAAATCGCCTCATTATTATATCACTGTTTCAAATTCCAATATGTTTGTAAGTAAGCAAAATCATAGCTAAATTTTTATAAATTTCTGCATACCTAGTACTGTCTACTTAACTGTCAAGAAAAAAAAAGTTTGTAATGAGTCATACTGAGGAATTTGACTTTGAAGCACTTTAGAATTTATGGATACTCAAAATCATCTGTCTACTCTCTTATTTTACATTTAGTATCTACTGAATCAAAGTTAAACAAGTATATAGCTTTAAGAATCAAATTATGAATGATTATAGTAAAACATGGGCTCTGCCTCTCCCTCCCATCTACTGGTTCTCAGTCATGGATAATTTTGGCATCCAGGAGACATCAGGCAAGACCTAGGACCACTTTGGTTATCACTATTTCAGGGGAGGACATGGCTACTGGTAGAGGTTAAACATGAAACTTTAGGAAAATGTAAAATAGGAGCAACCAGCCAAAGAAGCATTAATGATGAAAAAAAAACCAATATATTAAGTCAAATACCAATCAATCAAAACAAGGCTCAGCTGTGACTATTTATGAATAGACACAGCCTATACAAATATCATTGCCTATACAGTTATATATGCATATACCTAAAATTCACAGGACACACTCCCACAACAAATTCCAGATAGCATCATGGTTAGGAAACCCTGTGATAGACCCCTCCATTGGCCAACTACTTTTCAACTCATTTTTTTCTAAAGAATTATACATAATCTGCTATCTTTTATATCACCAAGTAAGCATATTATCTATCAATTCTAAATTACGAAAATGATAATTCAGATCTTTTACTCTCATTTCCTCTCTCTACTATGCAACAACGTCCTGCTGAAAGTTATATTCAAAAGGTTAAATGTTATATGCATATATAACTGTATAGGTATTGATATTTGTATAGGCTATGTCTATTCATAAATATTCACAGCTGAGCCTTGTTTTCATTGATTGCTTATTTGACTTAATATATTGTTTTTTCATTATTAATGCATCTTTGGCTGGTTGCTCCTATTTTACACTTTCCTAAAGTTTCAAAGCTTTTGAACGAAATAGTAAATCACATCAATTACACTATAAACTCTATTTAAAGATATCTCATCTGAAATTTCCACGTTCTTGCTATTTAGACTAGCTTCTTTTTAATTCTACAAAGCTATTTGATGACTTGCCTCTGCTTGAATCCTAGAAATGTTCCTTGTCTTACTCCTTGTTTGACTACCTATTTTCTGAAGTCTATCCACCCTCCCTCTTGGTGCATACTCTTGTTTTCATACATTAGATCCTTTTTATAGTCTTTCATAAGTTTACAAACAGAAATGTCAGAAATTTTGGTAATTTTTCCTCTCCACAAGTCAGAATCTTGAATCACACTGATCCAATATGGAGTCATTGTCTCTCAATTTCAATGCATTAGAATCATTTAAGTATGGATTAAATTGGAATCACTAGGTGTGGCACCCAGGTTTCAGACTTTCTAAAACTCATCAAATGATTCCAGTGTACAGTCAGAATCGAGAACTCCTGACCTATTTGCTTATTAAACATTTTTAAATATCCAATCTTCACTACTATATCCAAAAATAGCTAATGATGCCACCTCCTCACGATAGATTTCTTATTAACCAAATAGATCTAAGTAATTCTTATACTCCTCACAAATAATTTAGTATTTGCTTTGTAGAGTCTATTAACCACTTACCTTTCTGTCTGACACTCCCAATATTGTATTATTTTCTCCTTTGTTGTCTGCCAAACTTTTATATTGTCTTAACAATAAAAATCCATTTACACTAGTATTGGTAGCTCAGAGAAAACTAAAGGCCTGTGTTCAAACCCCACCTTTACATGGAACTCAGACCTGAGGCCTGAAAAGTGAAGGACTTGCCCAAGTCATAGAAACATCAGAAACAGAAACCTGAATCCTACCTTTTCAGTTCAGCATTTTGTAAACTTTTTGTAGACTGCTTAATGAAGCATATCTACTTCTTTAAGTTCTTATAAAAAAATATGTTGATGATTCATAAAATGCCTCTCTTCCACAAAAACAGAAGGCCTATCTACCTATGCTGAGCAATTCTACATTGGATGTTTAATCACAAAGTATGGCTTTAGACACTGAGGACAGTGAAGAAAACCAGACCAAAGATAGTGGTTCTAATGGCACTTCCAAATTTAAACTTAAATTTAAAAAATTTAATGATTTAATATTTAACTATTAAGTCTGTACATTCAAACGGTCATGAATATATTCTCAGATTTTATACACACATACACATTCACCAATATATCAAAGACAAGTACCAAAAATTCCATCCAAATAGCCTATAATTTCATCTTTGCCATAATTTCAAAAAAGTTAAAACTATATTGACTATACACTAACCAAACACAGAATATCACAAAAATTCTTCCTCTTCCTTCTCCTTCTGCCTTTTTGGGTCATAAACTCTGGCTCCCATTCCTTTAAAACATCTCATCTTTCATCCATCATATTCAAGAAGACTATATAATTTCTGAAAATGTTTCCAAATCTGTTTTATCTATTTATTTTTAATGTTCTTATCTCATTTCAGCCTATTACATTTGTTCAACTACTATAGTTTAATAACAGCTATATCTGCTTCCAATTTAAAACTCTGTTCTTTTCCATGTTCCTCAGTCACACTGTTAACAAGTTACCTTCCTAGACATGAGGTATCACAGCTCTATCTGAAGGATGGCAATGCCCCCCCTAATACGTCCTAGATCCTAGATCCTACGTAAACTACTATGACTAGTATTTCTCAATGGGGTTACTAGCATACCTTCTGGAAATTCTTGGGAACCTCAGTGATTTAAGAATATTCACAGCATTGATGGGCAGAGGATAGGATGCCCAATGTGCAGGGCAGACTTGTATAAAAAAGAATTGTATCCACACAACTTTCAAATGTCTCAGCAGACACCAGTAGAGTAGAAAAACACATTTTATTTATTTTATAGTTTTCTTTTATTTATTTAAATATGTTTGACAAATAACACTGTGTAAATTTAAGACACAGACATGTCTATTTCAGATATTCCTGTGCTGAAATATAGTTTTCACTGTAGGTATAGCACTTCTATCACATCACAGCATCATTATTTCAGTTTTTTTTTTTTTTAGATTTATCTTACTTATTTATGCATACAAGAACTGTGGGTATAGGACAGAGGTGCAGGGGTGGGAGGGGGGTGAAAGGATTCACCAGAGACAGAGTAGGGAGCAGAACAGGCAAATCTACTGAAATATACTTCTAAGGGGAGCAGCAGGCGAGACAGGAGAGTTCTGCTGGGCCATATGTGGGTCAGCTCCCTGGCTGGGATCCAACTCATTCCACAGTAGCTGGCAATAACTTGATAGCACTGAGACGTAAACCCTGCACCACCAGCAAGGCCTCATCATTATACTTTTGCGTGTGTGGAATAGTTGATATCTAGACTCTTAGCAAGTTTGACTATTATAATCTAACATTTTTTTCTATATTTATGACATGTGCACAATTTCCAGTATCTATTTGTTTAGTAGTTACAAGTTTGTATCCTTAAATGGTATCTCACCTATTCTCCAACCTCTGTTCCCAGTAACCACCACTGAGAAAATAATAATGTAAATGGTCTGAGCCTATATATTTGATTGCTGTATAACTATGATTTTCAATAAAACTAAACTAAATTCATAAGATATAATGTCTACATATATACATATTTTAAGGCAAGTCAATGATGATCAAATAACATTAAGTAACACCAAATTTTCTGAAATTTTTAGATGCGTGAGTTATTTCTATATCTTTTTAAAACTTGAAGGCCAGTTATTTTATCATATAAAATGCAATTAAAGATGACACTAAATATAGTATTGTATGAAAGTTGGTCAATAATCTAAGAATTAAGTAAAAGTTAAGTTTTCAAGTGCTTGAATCAATGACACTAGATTTGACCAATACTTTAGAGTGGAAAATTAGAGACACTCTTATTTCTCTCAGTTAGTCACCAAATTCGAAAGGCTATAATTTTCTAAACTCCCAACTTCAAGTTCTCTTTTCTCATCTATCTCCATTATTAGTGCCTTGATTTAGACCTTTATTGCCTCTCAGCTGAGTGATCTCAATAAAATCTGAAATGCTATTTCTTCTCCCAAATGACACAAAGTTTTTCACGGCTCTTCATCATGATCTTCTTTACCTAAGGCTTCAATAAGCTCAAAGTTACCTTGGAACAGTCTCTGACCTGCTCTCATGTCCAGAAGGGTTGTTATCCTAACAACTGTATTTCCCTACACTGAAAAATATATCTTCTTATTACTGCCCTTGTAGCGTCGTGTTATATTTGTATTGTGCCTCTCTCTTTTGAAGGGAAGTCATGAGGCTTATCACCCCTCTGAATTCAAAAGATTTGGTCAGTGCCTGGCACATAGCAGGCAGGCAGTATTTGATTAACTGAATTGAATTCCAGACTGTTAGCAGTATCTGAAATGTTGCAGTTCACTCCACCCATCAGGAGTGGGGAATACACTGGAACTGACATGCTGTGCTCTTGTCACTCACTTCCACTTCGTCCCCAGCCTGAAGATGTGAGTGCAAAGCTGTGTGAAATTAAAAAAATCATAGCTCAGAGATTTTAAGTGCATGGCCCATTTGATTATTTTTTATCCCAACAACCTTATCAACATGCTTCTAACAAGGAAGCTAGTCAACCAAATTTTTAAAAATATAAAAAGGGAGTATTAGTCAACTATTTCAGGAATAGAAACCTGAAAGATAAGCTTTGTCAGTTTTTTATGAAGATATTCTCTGAACTCTCATTTACTGAAAGATATTAAGAGTTTTGTTGCTGTGCCAATATTTTGCCATTGTTGCATATCTGTTTATTTTTTTAATTTGATTTATAAATATCTATAATGCTAAAGACTGTCTCCAACAAATAATAAAGAATTCTTCAGAAAATTGCTTTATTCTTAAACCAGTTGCCATACCTAAGCCTATCATTACAATTTCATTAAGAGCTCACAATATTATAAAATTTGAAAAAATATTTTTTAAAAAGTCTTAAAAATACCTTTTTTTTGCTCAAGTAGTTTATTCATATCTTAACTCCAACCTCACTGTATTTTTTCACATATTTCTATTTGAGATAGATTTCAATGTCTACCATAGTTTTCATAGTAATCCTATGAATGATTTAACATCATTCAAGCCGATATCTTTTACTTTTAACATAAATCAACTGATTATATAACAGAACTATTTCATCAATAAAGTTTCAGTGAATATCATCTTTTAACTTTTAAAACTATTTGAATTTTTTGCTCAAGCAAGTTATCAAAAGATATAACCATTTGTGTGATTCTTGACATATTTTGCCAAGTTTCTTGAAATGAGTTGTGCCTATTTATTTTGACCCTAAAGAAAGTAGACATATTATATTCCCTAGGATCCCTTCCTAATGCTTTGCTAAGTAGGAGAGTTTGACTCCTGGTGCATCCTGACTGCATCTATTAATGGGAGGAAAGCAGTCATAAGGAGGGCCTCCACTGTTACCATCAGCTACTTCCTCCACTTCTGTTGCTTAAACCACCATTTTTGCCTACAACAAGGTTTCATTTTCATAACTGAAACTCTCCTAGGTTTCAGGCAAAGGAAGTTTTAAGAGCTCTGTCCTGCAAAGTAACCTCTTCCTGGTCCTGTGACTAAAGAGCATTTTCTGTCAGTAACTACTTTGCCATATCATGACTAAGTAATTCTAGGTGTGGAAAGCAAAATAACCAAATACAATTAAAAATCAAATACAGAATAGGGAAGAATAAAATAGTTTCCAAAGTATGGCCATGCTTTGAGCTTTTAATATCACTATCCAGTCTACCTGTTCTTATCAAATTTTACAGACCTCCAATAATTACTTTCTAAATTTTAACTACAATTTTTAGCTGCTACCAACAGGAGAGAGATACTCCTTTACTGGAGCCAGAATCTATCAAAATTTTAATTGGAAAAACGTGAAAATCAATTTTATTCCCTGTGTCACTAGTTGATTTCAAAGATAGAGGGCTGTGACAACATGTATTTGGTTTTGATTTTGTTTGATCCAGTAACTATGATACTTACTATTGATTCATATTTTTGGACATGCATTATACTAGAATTATTCCAGCTGGAAAATTTAAACCAATATTAAATAGTGCAAGATAAGAAATATATATATTTCTCCTCACCCATAGCCCCAATTAGCATGTGAGAGCCCATATTCAGGGTCAGTAATTGTTTTTTTGTAAACCAATCAGACAGTACTTTAGGATTTGTATAACATATAATCTCTTTTGCAACTACTCAGTTCTGTGTAGTATAAAAACAGTCATAGACAACATGTAAATGAACAAGGATAGCAGATCTACCTAACAAGCTATAGTTTTTCAACCTCTAATTGACCTTTGAATTGTCATCTTTGTGCTTTGGTACTGATCTACTAGTAAAGTTGTTACAGTTAAAAACCTGTCATAACATTTCATGCGGATTCAAAAATTTCTACTGAGCAAAATGTGAATTTGTATTATTTTTAGATAAATGGTACCTGGCATAAAACTGGGTCACTACCATAAGTCTATGTTCTGGGGTTTCCAGAAGCCAGTCACTAATTTACAATGTTGTATTATTTATATGTATCCCCTTCTTGTGAACTCTTTATAATGGCCTAAATTAGGGTTCTTATGTATAACCCCATATAATCTAAAAAAGGAAATCTTTATCACATAGGTTAAAGATAAAGGAAAATAATATTTGTGCTGAATTGAAAATTATCAGATTCCAAATTGAAATGTCACCATACTAGAGACAGAACTTTAAGAGGGTCAAGTACTTGTAAGCATTCAAAGAAAATATTTAAGTTCACATTTTTAATATAAAACTCCGAACAAGGAACAAACTATGTGTCTGGTTTTGTTCTGATACCATACTGCTTTAGTTATTATAACATTGTAGTGTAGTTTGAAATCTGAAAGTATGGTGGCACGATTCTTCCTCTTTTTTGTCATGATTGTTCTGGATATTTAAGTCTCTTATTGTTTTATATGAATTTCAGTATTTTTTCTTCTGTTTCTGTGAAGAATGCCATTAAAACTTTAGTAATGATTGCACTGAATCTGTATATCACTTTGGGAAGAGTGGCCATTTTACAAATGTTAATTCTTCTAACCCATAAGCAGAATATATCTTTCCATTTCTTTGTGTCTTCTATTTATTTTAACAACATCTCATAATTTTCTTAATATAGGTTCTTGATCTCCTTTGTTAAGTTTACTCCTAGGTATTTTATTATGTTATTATAAATAGGATCATGTTGTTAATTTCTTCCTCTTCTTACTCATTGCAGGCATATAGGAAGGCAGCTCATTTCTTTTATTTTACTTTTTAAGATTTTTATTTATTTATACATACAAGAGCTGGGTAAAGGCAGAGTCACAGGAGGTGAGCGGATTCATCAGAGACAGAGTGGAGAGCAGAACGGGCAGATTGAATGAAACACACTGCTGAGGGGAGCAGCGGGGGAGGCAGGAGAGGTCTGCTGCACCATGTGGGTCCCCTCCCTGACCACCGGCAGGGATTGAACTTGTGCTGCAGTGGCTGCGGTTTGCTTCATAGTGCATTGCCCACTATGGAGTTAACCCACTGCGCCACCAAGGAGGCCCAGGCAGCTCATTTCTATGTATTAATTTTGTAATCCATCACTTTGCTGAACTGATTTATTGCTTTGATTAGTTTTTCAGTGGATTGTTTGGTGTAGTGTTTGTGTAGATATATGGGAATAGGAATGGTATTATTGAATTATATGGTATAGTGAGGATAAGAACCAATGGTCCCAAAAATAGAGGAGTGTTTATGTATATTATCATGTCACTTTTAAATAATGATAGTTTTACTTCTTCATTCTCAATTTGGGCTCTTTGGTAAATACATCTAAAGGGGGATATCCTATACTTCTAATATATAACAATGATGTAAAACAATGTTACTTCAATAAAAAAATTTTTTAAAACAGTTTGTAAAACTAATCTCCACAACCACTTGAATTTTTAGTGTATTATTTATTGGATAATTTAATGCAGTTCTTAAGTTTTCTGATCTGCAAGTTGAGGATACTATAATATCTACTTCATAAGATGATGTATATACAGAATCTAGAAAGTATTAGAATAGGAAAAAGTTTATGAATAGCTGAGGAACCACTTCATAACAGTAAAAGTTGTCCATATCAAAGAGACCATACACAAAAAGTATTGGTGAGGATGTAAAGGAAAAAAACCCTCATATAACATTGGTAGAAATATACTGTTCTAACCCTTATGGAAGACAGTATGAGGGTTCTCAAACTAGGGATAAATTTACAATATAATTCAACAATACCACTCCCAGATATCCACCTAAAGAAAACACTTCAGTGTTTACTGCAGCAGTATTTACAATAGTAAAGTTATGGAGACAACCTAATCCCCGGAAGACAGAAGAATAGATTAAGATGTGGTATACATACCTAACAGAAAACTACTCAATTATTTTTTTTAAAGAGACAAAGTCTTGTCATTTGTGACATATAGATGGAACTGAAGGGGATTATACTAAGTGAAACAAAAGTCAGAAGGGGAAAGACAATACATAATTTTATTCATATGTGGAATATGAAAAAACAAGGCAAAGGAGCAGACAAAATCAAACCAAAACAAACCCCAGAAATCAGACTGCAGATTTGAGGCTGCTAAAGGGGAGGATGGGGGAAGAGTAACAAAGTGGAGATAGGGCCCAATGGTCCGAGATAAAGGATTATGGGTACTCTGGTGGTGAGTGTAGTATGATAATATGCATGTAATGATATGTAAATCTATTCCCCTGAATCATATACAGTGTTGTAAACCAACACTGACTCAATAAAAAAATGATACAATGATTTAAAAAGTAGCTAAAGGAATGATAAATGTGCCTTGGGGAAGGGGTTGGATTAATAAGGTGTGGGGGTATGTGTACATATATACGTATATATATTTCTAGGCCAGGAGCATAAAATGAATAGTGTTTTATAAACACAGAAAGGTAAAATAAAGATGGGAGGAAGTATGACTAAGACACCAATACTTAACTAGGGAAGGACACTTATTGTGGAAGAACAAAGGGTTACAGGTCATGATGTTAAAAAACTAATGTGAGGTACAATTCTGAGCTGTTTCATAGCCTCACTAAAGAATCTGAAATCTCTAGTTTACATGGAACTCTACAAAATATTTTTAATGAATAGAATGATATAACAGGCCCTGAGTTATCTGATGACCTTCACAAAAACATAATGATTTTAGCAAAACATGATGAAAATGAGTCATTTGACCTTGTTGAAGCAAAGCAAACATTACAAACACCATTTACAGATACGCTATAGATTTAAATATAAAGGGTAAATAAAGATTTTAGAAGAAAACATAGAATACCTTCATAACCTTGGGGTGGCAAATATTTTTTTAAAAGGCACAAAAAATACTAACAATAGGGGAAATTTTGAAATATCAGTCTATTAAAATTAAGAACTCTTGGGCCTCTGTGGTGGAACAAGGGATTAAGTCTCAGCACTATGAAGTTATCACAGACACTGCAGCACGAGTTCAATCCCCAGCCAGGGAGCTGACCCACATGGCACAGAAGACCTCTCCTATCTCACGTGGGGCTCCCCTCAGCAGTGTATTTCAGTCAATCTGCCTGTTCTGCTCCCCACTCTGTCTCTGGTGAATCTTATCACACACCCCACCCCCTACACCTCTGGCCTACACCCCATCTCTTCTATACATAAATAAATCTTTAAAAAATAAAATAAAGAACTCTTATTCATCAAAAGACAGTATTGAAAGTAAAAAAGATAAGCCATAGAGGACGGAGAAATCTTCAACATTAATATCTGACAAAGAACAGATATCAAAAAATCTAACTCTATCATCAATAAACTATAGACAAGTCAGCAGCAATTAGGGTAAAAGTACATCAACGACAGAAATTGTACTCATACTACACATACGATAAATATGTGTACCTATGTTCACCAAAAGACATGTTCGTGAATCTTTAAAAGATCACTATTAACAAAATGTCTATCAAAATGAATGTGTCTCATATATACTATATACAACTAACTCCTACACACAGTAAGAGTGAACAGCTATACAAAAACATAATAAGAATAAATATCACAAATCTTTCATGGAGTGTGAGTAGCACATTCTACTAGATTCCATTTTTGTAAAGCACAGACACAGGGAAAACTAGCAAGGTGTTAGAAGTCAGCATAGTGTCTATTCTTATGAAGATGGGCATAATGTCTGCAAGGAAGAATTTTGAGACTTCGAAGTTGATAGTGTTCTGTCTCTGGATCTAATGTCATTTCCATTTTGTCTTTACACAGAAATTCATAAAATTTCATTTAGAACTTATGTACTCATGTAAAAACCACCAAAATCAAAATCACAGAAACCTCTACTTCCAGCATTAAGGCTAAGTAAATATTCTGAATGGTCCTTCAATGCAAATGTCAAGATACTGAATAAATGACAATGACGATTTTTAAGTAGTCATTAACTGAATTAGCATAGCTGAGTTCACAAGGAAGTACAGAAAATATGTGGGAAATACATAAAAACTAGGCTGATACCACAGATGCACTGCTTGGACTCTGAAGCCAGTGCTGACCTGAGGGCACATATTTCTTAGGGATCCACAATAGTGGGTTACTATTACATCCCTGCATTACCAACATCTAGGGATTTACTCTCCCCATTGTCTCTCTTCAGTAGAACTTTGAGGCAACAACGTAGTTAAAACCAAACTGATAAAATGTCAAGCATTCTCTGTAGGAAACATATGTGTTACCTTCAACTGAATGCTTGTCTCACTTTATTTGCCGTAAAATATATAAATAATTCCTTTGCTCACTTTCTGACAGTAAATTGCCCTCAGCATCTTTTGATTTATATTCAACCCACCACAAATGGACATTATTTTCCTCTCTAAACCCATTAAAGATACCAGGTGACCTGTTTAACAGACACCTCATGTACATCTAATTCTGAAATAAAATAATTTAGTTCTACACTGGACACTCAGGGAATGAAAAAAGTGCATTTCCACTAATTTTGTGATGACCTTGGGCAAGTTACCTGATCTATTTGGGTACCTCAGTACCTTCATTTGTCAAATTCCGTGAGTGAGCACTGAATTTCTAAGCATTATGTTGAAGGAGAAAAGAATATCAGCTTTGGAGCCAGGCAGACTGAGACACTGTCTCTGCTCTAGAACAAGAGAATCAATTAATGCACATACACAATTGATGAAACCCCAGTCCTTAAGGAAGAGAAGCAGATCTAAAGTGGATCTTGAAATAAAAAAAAATCTTCACAATGTATTATTAAAATTAGCAGAGCAAAATGAATGACATTTTAGTTATAAAAATTATGAATAAAATATATAAGTAATTTCTGTAAGAACTACATAAATCAAGCTTTCATATGGATATTTTAAAAAGAGGGACTGCTTATTATATTGATTGAATTATTAACATTTACACTTTGTAATTTTATAATAAATTTAGTTGAAAAGTTGAAATCTTTTTCAATGATTGGCAGAAGATCATAATTAAATGAGACAATGTAGTTTCCTCTTCACTGGCAAACAGTCTGAGAAACTACTGGTTTCCAAGTTTAAAAAAAATCCTAACAATGAAAATATTTTAAATCAGTAGATCATCTGAAAACATGATAATTTTTAAATCAAATAAATTTTATACTAAGTTCCATTTATTCAGGGTTAGGGTAGAGCTTAGGTGTGCAATCAAGCTTGATAAAGAAGTCTTGAGCACAGAAAAGGAAAAATAAAGAATCTACCCCTGCCACTTTCATTAGGAAAGACAGACAGGTGATAAATCAGATAAAGAAGGAGCAAACAAAGGACATAGTTATGATTTCTTCTTGAGACTCTAGAGGCATTCAAGCAAGAACCCTGTGTAGAAGATACATTTCTAATGTAGGGCTATAATAGTGATAGGGAAATGGCAGCAACTGACCTAATATATGATTTTTAGTCTATTAATTTCAAGTGAGGGTATAACACCAAGGTATACAGAAATCACAAGTGTTGCCAAGGATGTAGAGGAAAAAAATCACACTCATTCACTGTTGGTGGAAATATAGACAGGTTCAATGGAAAACAATATGGAGGTTTCTCAAAACATTAAAAATATACTTACTATATAAGCCAGCTATCTCACACCTGGGTATCTATCCAAAGATACAAAAACACTAATTTGAAGTCATACATATATGACTCCTATGTTCACTGAAGCATTATTTACAATAGACAAGCTAAAGAAACAACCTCAGGGCCCAAGAACAGATGAGTGGATTAGGATGTGGCATGTATACACACTGGAATACTGCTCAGTTATTTAAAAAAAAAGATGAATTTTTGCCATTTGTGACAACATGAATGGAACCAGAGGGGATTATGCTAAGTGAAATACATCAAAAAGAGAAAAATACAAACAACAGATTATTTCATTCATATGTGGACACTAAACAAACAGCAAAGGAACAGACAAAAATCAAAGAGAAATAAACCTAAAAGATCTGACTGTAGAACTGAGTTTACCAGATAGAGAAAGTGAGAACTGGAGCTGAAGGAGAAAAGAATCCAAGTGTACATAATTATTGGGATTTCAGTTGTGGGCGTGGTATGAACCTATATAGCCCTCAAACATAAATAGTTATAAACCAATGTGACTTCAATAAAATCATTTAATTTTTAAAAGGAAAGTAAAATACATAGAGTACCAGAAAGACAAAATTCTTACATGTGAGTTTTTCTGACCACTGAGAGACTATTTAATAGGACCCCACTTTTGATGACACATAGTCCAGAAAAAAGAACAGTCAGTTTCTCTGGCTCTGAGACTGAATCAAATAACCACTCTGTGCCCTGAGTGAGATAACTATAAAATGAGCCTTATTTCTCATAAGTGTCCCTTTTGCCAACTGCTCACAAATTGTAGGTTGGCTTATTGAAGGACTCCTGTGTCAATGATGCTGTCACTTTATCATTTGGCCTTGATTTAACCAGCCATTTTTGCTCTTTTTAAAGAATGTTCTCCTTTTCTCAGGTTTATTATATCTCTAATATCCATTAGGGGTTCTTGAATTCTCATCGTATTTTTCTTTTCCATCAGGTACGGATGTCTTAGAGGAATATAGAGAATATCTTTATGGTTTTCAACTACAGAAGACCTTTCTAAGCCTAAGTGTAGCTAAATAACATCTAAAATATGAAAAAAGGCAAATATAACATGAGAACATATTCTTAACCACAACTAACTCCAAAATTTCCTAAGAAGCAGTTGAGAGAATCACAATTGCAGGATAAAACAAGTACCCTCAGAAATGGCAAAAGCCCTCACAAAAAAAAAGATAGATGAAAATAAATCAGTAAACTAGACTAAGAACATGGCTGAAAATCTGAGAAGCAAAGTAATCAGAATATGTTCAAAATCTCTAATAAATGAAATAAAAATTTAGAGTAAAAAACCATTTTTTATAATGTGAGAATGGAGGTTCCGAGAGTACATAGTTTAAACACAAAGAGCAATTTGTTAAGACTATATGTTAAAATTGAGACATAAAATATTTTAATTAGAATTAAACCTCAGATATCCTCAGGTACAGAAAGGAGCAGACAGTGCCAGCATCAGATTTGCATGAGTTCATGACACATCACTGAAACCTTTAGGAGGTGTAGCATGAACCAAGCAAAGACCCATATTAGTAATGATGAACTCTACATATTTCTCTACATTTGCCAGGATCTCTTGCATTTATATTGATGGCATGTGACTGAATTCTAGCCAATGACATGTGGAATAAACAATATATCCTATTTTTAAGCTTGGAAAAGGCTGGTACCTCAAAACCCCCTGTTCAATCATCTGTTTCAATCTACATTGATCATGGAGACCGAACATTGATGGTACCATGAGGAATCGACCAAGTTAGGATCCCCAAATTTGGAGGATCTCTTTCAAGAAGAGTCACACACACCGCAAAGCTGTCACCAAGAATAAACCTTCATTCTGCTAAGTCATTAAGATTTCAAGATATAGTTGACATAGGATACCCTGGACAGTGAGGAAAATTTATTTCAGTAAAGCAAAAAAAAAAAAATACCCTGAACACCTAGTTAGGATGCAGATTTCTGGGTGACCTTCCCAGAGATTCTGATACAGTTGTTCTGAGGGAAGAGAAAATAAGATCTGTATTTCTACCAAACACACCGTTATTTTTGATGATGCCAGTTCACAGAATACATTGACCTAACTATCTTGAATAAAATACTGGGAGTGTAATTAGACAATAAAGTGTGTGTGAAAGATGTAAGGTTTTGAGGTGGGAGGGAGCCTCTATCATACATGTTCAAAGAACTGAAGGTAAATGAGTACAGAAAAGTATAATAAGCAAAGACTGTGAAGGAACCTGGAATTCAGATTGACACCAAATCAGAATTCCCAGAGTAAGTTATGTCACTAGGTCAATATTAATTAACACACTGATCCTGAATGCCAAAGTACCATTTCCTTATATCTGGAGGTCTTCAGTAAAAAGAACATGGATCCTGAAATCCCAAAAACCCAGTTGTTTTCCATCAGGTATAGAAGTTTCAATGTTATGGGCATTATGCTACTGATTCCCTCCTGTGTGAACAGCCTTATCCTGGTTTACAAATCACTCCAAGAAATGAGGAGGAAAGCAGGGTGGCTTTAGCTTCCGAGCCACCAGAAACCTCATGTGGAAGCAGTGGTGGGCTCACTGATGAAGTAACGATGATCCTCGTGTGGAGAGTCACACAGGTGGATCTCACCCCTAAGGGTGGAGGAATGTGGTAGAAAAACTATCCTAGACGTAGAGCCTTATATCCCTCAAAATTTTAATTTGGAAACAGAATGTGGTGATTTTCTTGAGTGGGACCTCTGGAGCCGACTACTTGGATTCAAGTCAAAGCTGTACCATTTTCTTTTTTTAAAGACCAGGGTCCCTATTTCCCTATCTGCAGCAATGTTTGCTAGGTGGCTGGGGAGGTGAGGGCAGGGGAAGCTATAAGTGATGCAGGAATCTAACAGAGGACTAGATGGTGATGTTTTCAAAGGAATATGGTAACTATGTACATACTGACAAGGAAAAATTTTTAAAACAACAAACTATATAGTTCATGAACCAGATCTGCTCCAACAGCTGTTTTTGTAAATAAAGTTTTGTTTAATCAAAGTTAGGCTCATTCATCTACAGATTTTCTAAGGTAGCCTGAAATATTATCCAGTTATTCACAGAAAATTTTTGCTGATTCCTGCTATATGAGATCATATTTAGCAAACAATCAATATAATAATCTACAAGGTATTAAAGTAGAACGATATATATGTATATCCAAATGCATGGGATATCTCTATATAGACTCAAAGAGAAGAAAGAAAAGCAAACTCATGTATTTTTCTGTCTGTGCTTTTATATCTTTGGAATCTTGCACCACATTATATATATCATATATATATAAATAGTATTATGTATATATAACATTAATGTTCAGTTAAATATGAACATATACAGAAAGGGCACAACTGTTTTACAACTGGATCATGCTAAAACCACTTGATAAAAGTTGCATAGTCATTAGCACTCTGGCTACATTGAAAGTATGTGAGCTAATTAATCTAATTGATCATACTTACTGATCATCCTTTCATTAGGAAAATTAATATTTAAAATCTTTCTATCTTTGATAGGATAGTTTAATTGTATTTTACATACCTTGATTTTTTAATCATTTTAAGTGTTCCCAATGTCATTTTCTCATGCATATTATAATAAACTTGAAATATCATATTATAAATATTCTGTTCCTAATAACTATTTTTTCTAGTTTCTTACTAAGTAACTCCACTTGCTATCCCCTGAACACTAGGAGAAATTCCATATGATGTCCTTTGCCTTCCTTCATGTCTGTCTCTGAGCTATAATTTCTTTTTTTTTTAATATTTACTTATTTATATTATGCATAGAAGAGCTGGGGTATAGATCAGAGGTGTAGGAATGAGAATTCACCAGAGATGGAGTGGAGAGCAGAATAGGCAGATCTACTAAAATATACTGCTAAGGGGAGCAGCGAGCAAGACAGGAGAGGTCTGCTGTGCCATATGTAGGTTAGTTCACTCCCTGGGCAAGGATCAAACTCAGGTCATAGTGGTGACTATGTGCCTAACCCCTACACCACCATATTACCTTATGAGCTGTAATTTCGAACAAGGCTGAGCTAATCTTGGTTGGTCTGGGTCACACTGTGCATCAAAAATGTTACACTGGGCCCACCCTGGTGGCGCAGTGGGTCAAGCAATGCACTATGAAGCAAACCACAGCCAATGCAGCACGAGTTCGATCCCTGCCACCGGCCAGGGAGGTGACCCACATGGCGAGGCAGAGCTCTCCTGCCTCGCCTGCTGCTCCCCTCAGCAGTATGTTTCTGTCAATCTGCCTGTTCTGCGTCCTGCTCTGTCTGGCGGATTCTCTCACCACCCCCACACCTCTGGCCTGTACCCCAGTGCTTGTATGCATAAATAAATAAATCTTTTTAAAAATGTTATACTGTGCTAGTCTGAGTGCAAATACCCCAAACTGCTATAACTTAACATTACAGATATCTCTTACTCATATTGCATGCCCACCTCAGATCAGGGTACTCTGCACCATTCAGTCACTCAGGGATCCAGGATGACAGATGTTCTACTAAGCTGTAGTTTTACTATCTAGAGCATGTGGACCCAATGCTATACCAGGGAAAAGGTAAGCTGGAGATTTTAAGTTTGGGCCTCAAAGTAATATAGGGCAAATCACCTTTCAGTGCACCCACCAGTCACAGGCCCTCCATTATTATGGTCCAGGAAATGCCTATAAGAATTCCTTGATTGCCAATAATTCTTCTCCCCACAAAATAGTCATACTTTATTAAAAAGGCTCCAAGACACTCCATTCACAGTTTTGACTGTTGAAACCACTGTCAGATAACACAAGTATTTTTATTTTACAACTCTAAAACCTACATGTATTTGTTCAGCAAGGAAAAAATATAACCTTGCTTCAGAGACTCATGGAGATTAATGCCCAGAGCACTATTTCTCAATGCCAGCTGCGTATAAGAATCTTGCAGAGAGTTTCAAAAATTACTGTTTAGGTGACCCCTAAAGATTCTAATTCAATTGGGTTAAGGCCATCCAATACATCTTGTCATAACATTAAAAATAAATTCAGCTGATTTCCATAAATGTCCAGATCTTTTGTAGACACCAAAAGTTTCATCTGGGTTCCTAAAAACTCAATACTAATCATTTTAAAGATTCAATGTCATGAAGCATTTGCTCTCCTTTCCTTCCCAGCAGAGAGAGGAGAGGTTGCAAAACTATAATAGAATAGAGATTGGAGTGATTTAGAAGGGAGAGATGTAGGAAAGAATAAAGGAGAATCTTTCTATACTTGTGTTTTTCCATTTTTTTTTCTTTCATGTCTACATGTTAGCTCTGACATTGTTGAGATGGTCACAAGGGTGGAATGCAGGGATGTCTACTTTGACACACTAGTGATAAAGTTCTTTATTTCATTCAATTTTAACTTCTTTTCTTATTAGTAGTTCTATGGCTACCATTCACCTCTATGTGGTATGCATCTTAAATGTGCTGCTTATGTGGTGAAATCCTCAAGAAGTTTTTTAGGTTCTCTTCTGTTATGGGATGAATTGTGTCTCCCCAAAATTCATGTTTTGAATTCTTAATTCTTAATACCCAAGAATGACTATATTTTAGATCATGCCTGTAGAGGTAATTAAAGTGAAGCACTATAAACTAGCCTAATCCAATCTGACTACTGCCTTTATTAAAATAGTATAATATAACCTAGGGTGGCCATATGAGAACACAAAGAGAAGACAGCCATCCACAAACCAGCGAAAGAGTCTTCAGCAGAAATCAAATCTGTCAACACCTTTGCATTGAAATTCTAGGCTCTAGAATTCTGAGAAAATAAATATCATTGTTTAAACCACTTAGTCTGTAGTTTGTTGTTATGGAAGTCCTAGCAAACTGATACACTCTCTATATGGAAACTTGGATTTGTGAAGAACAACACTTTCCTTCCCCTGAACCTCAACTTTCATTCAGTGTGTACTAACTATATTATCCTTATTGTTAAATATTTTCTTAAAAAACTTCAAGTGAGATCTCTTGGGAAAGGAGTCAACAAAATGACTCATGACATTTCATTTTCTACAACCTCCCTTCTGTTCATGGAAAATCTACATGCCAGTAAATGTTTATAAGACGTATCACTACCCCTCCTCTTTGTTATTCTTTCAGCATCTGCTTCTTTCTCCAGACTTCTGAGGGAGAAAGGTCTCTGCTAGTCTAAGGGCTCATCATTTTTTAGGCAAGAGCTTATTCAAGCACCCTACACTAGTGAATAGAGAGCATGGTGCAGACAACCCCAACTTTTATGTGTTCTCTAAGAGAGCCCTTACTTTGACCTCCTCAAAAGGGAATCACATCTCCTTATGAACATTCTGTTCTTTTAAAGAAGCAAGCTTTTATATCTGCAGGCCCCACCAATACAGTTGCCTACTACTAGCACATTCCTATTTGGTGATTTGGTAGGCAATTTGGGGGTCTGAGAATACTGTTAATATTAATTCACATGGAAAAAATCTGAACATTCCCAGATAAAATAACTAAATAAAAATAAAAAATAACTGATTAAACCATAACTAATAGAAGCATTCTACTTTCAGATAGCAGGAGAAACCTGTGTTGCTGGAAGATGGGTGTTGGAAGTATTAACTATTCTGCTGATATGACGGGTGGCTGGATCACAGGATGCAAGTTATCTAGGGGTTAATCTATCCAAGAAGAAGATTATTGAATTTATTTTCACATTGGTCCCCATTCTAAAACACCAGGAAAAACACTGCAGAGATTCCATAAGCAATTCTGTTTCTTCCACGTGAGTTACTGAGAAAGGAGTATTGTCTAGATCTGACAAGAGCCATGCTGTGAAAAATGGATTGAGAGGTCCATTTTCTAAAGTGGTCATTCCATAGCTAATCTGTGAATCAGAATTACTTGTGAGACTTTGAAAAATTTTAGATTACTTGGTCATCCCTAGGGCTTTATTTAAGTAGAACTGAAGTTTGAAGTAAGAGTCTCTGTTTATAAAGAGAACACTAGAATATCTTGTTCTGAGTAAGCATGGAAATCATTACTTTAAGGCACTATTCTAGATAATAAATTTAATCTCCTTATTTGCTTTCAGCTTTTATTGCTTTCAAAATTTGGTATGGTGCCCTAGTAGTTTCACAACAGATTCATACCATATAGCTTCAATCTTCATATTCCCTACCCCACAATCTTTCATCTTATTTATATACTTAAAAACCCAGTAAAAATGTAATGACAATTAAAGTTCTCCCAAGAGAGGATGAGTTCCTTGATGAAATGTATTGGCCTAGTCTCACATTTAGTTATTCAATATCTATGAGGGTATTTCTAGATAAGATTAGCATTTTAATCTGTGACTCAGTAAAGCAGACTGTCCTCACCACTGATAGCGGTTGACATCAATCCACACTGTTAAGAGTCATACAGAACAAATAGCAGAGGAAGAGAGGATTCATTCCCTTCCTACCTGCCTGTTGAGCTGAAATACTGATCTCCTCTTGCCACTGCCTTAAGATTTATCACAGCAGCAACTCTGGTTGCCAGGCCTTGGGCAATTACATTAGCAGCTTCCTTGGATCTCCAAGCTGCAGATGTGAGATAGTGGTACTTTTTGATCTTCATACTGTGTGAGTCAACTCCTATAATAATATCTGGAGTGAAAAAAGCAAATGATGAAGTAAATCATGCCTCATACATATTCCCCCTCAACAGTAATAATTTGACATCCAACCATGGACAAAAGTATTTTCATGGAAGCTTTGCCTATCCCACCCTAATCAAAGACTAAGAAGAGCCATTCTCAGAAGACTGGCATCAGACACACCAACTGTGGATCTGGTTACAGAAACAGCAATTAGCCCTGAGAATGTAGCCATAGACACAGGAGTCCTGGGGTAGTGACAACATCATAGACACACCCAGAAACAATATTTAATCTAGGCATCTCATGGCATAGTCAAGTTGACACATAAAATTGGTTATCACATGATGGGAAGCAGAATTTTGGGTAATGAATGGATTCAATGCTTTGTGCTTTTTCTTTTACACTAAGGGATATCAAACAATATAGCATAGTCTCTTAATTTTATAAATGCCAATGCAAAGTGACATCAAACATATATATAAATATATAGATATAGATGCATACACACACACAATGAGATACTCAGCAATCAAAACTCAAGCCATTCACAGAAACATGGATAGAGCTAGAAGGGATTATGTTCAGTCAGTGATGAAAGGAATAAGAAAAATATCAGATAATAATCACTTACAGGAGGAATACACAGAAACTGAACAAAGGGTCAAAAAAAAGGTTAAACTTTTAGGCAACTGGATAGCTGAAACTTAAAGTAGTGGAGGGGAAGGAAAAGGGATCAAAACAGGGGCAGGAAGAGCACAAGGGACCATGGTGATGGTTCACAGGTGATGTGGTGGTGGGACATTTGTGGGGATACACCAGAGGGAAGAAATCAAACACTATACAAAAATTAACAATGTAAGACAATTTTAAAAATTAATAAAAAAACAAATACAAAGTAACAATAGGTGCACAGACCTAAATCATGGCTTCTAATCCTGAAATGGTTGTAGGGTTCAATATGGGTGAATTTTAGGGAGGGGGAGGGTTGAGGGCTGATGGGAGCACGGGGGACTGAGGTGATGGTGCACTGGTGATATGGTGATGGGGAATACATGGGGATTATAATTGATGTCAAATATAGATAAATAAAAAAATGGAAAAAAATCACTGTAGCAGAAATTTAAAAATAAATAAATAAATAAACTACATACAGTGGAAAAAAAAAAACAAAGCAGTAGACTTTATGTACATTCCCATCAATACAATATGAGAAAAAATTTAAAATATGCTATTAATTAAAATAATTAAATATGAATAAAAATTTTACATGATTAAAAAAAAATCAAGCATCGAGTAGGTACACCAGAGTATGTGCAGTATGAGTCCAATCTATACGTCGATCACAAAACAAGAAAAATGAATCTATGGAGACTACAGTCCAAGTAATGGATAACTTTGGGGGATTATTGCCTGAAAGAGGAAAAGATTCAAGTTTTAGTGGTGTTGCATACAAAATATGTAATATCTTGGTTCGAAGATAGTAAAAAATGATTTTGGGAAATAATTTAAAATCTTTTTGAGTCTCAATTCACCAAACTGAAGTAAAAGTAAAATATCTGAGTCTGATTAGAGAACTTCTAGGGAGTAGTTTTTCTGAGCACTCAGTAAATTTCTTTAATAATTTCACTTTTATAAAAAATTATTCATTGATTGATTAATTTAATTAGCTCTAATATGCTCCCTATATGAAACAAGGAAGATAACAGAATTGTTAGCTGGGAGGACTTCAGGAAATAACTTTAATTTCTTAATATGATTTTCCTGTAAATTGGGTAAGTTACATCTATATGCATTATGTTTGTCAACTGCTCATTAAGCACAGAGGTCTGAATTTAGACTTTCACATAAATCACCATGCTGTTTAAGCTCTGGTCATGTGCCTTTTTTTACTTAAATTGATTTTCATTTTCATTTCTATATAATTTTATTTTTCACAACTTTCTATTGATCTTGACTCAATCATATATATTCTTTACAGCACTGAAAGATTAAGAGGCTATCAAACTTCTCAAATGAATATACTTTTCCAACAAAAAACCTCAGATCGGTAAAGGAAAAATTAAAGTAGATTTAAAGCAAAGCAGAGAAGTGTAAATATAATTTGCAAAAAAACATTTTGCAGTATATTTGACACACACATTACAAAAATAAAAATGAGCTTACCAAATAAATCAGAAAAAATATGGAACAAAACTAGTTAAAATATATAAATATGCTGTGGTGGGACAAATGTTTCAGTAACAGAGCAATGTAAGAAACGTAAAGAATTCACTAATTTAATCATGTAAGAGATATTTTATAATTTGCTGGGATAAGTTCAACCACAAAACAAGCAAATAAACAAGAATCCTACCACTACCAATATCAAGAGAACATGATTGATAATTAATTGCATACATTAAAATTGAAAAATCTAGTAGAAGTAGATAAAAGCATAAAGTTAACTTATACAAAAACAAATGCTGAGTAAGTTATAAAAATTGTTAACACTGTTAATCAATAAGAAAAATATAGCTATTTTTTCAGCTTAAAGTCTGACAAAGATTTAAAAGAATAATAAAACTCAGTATCAGAAATAGCATAAATTGGGACATTTTCGGGAGATCAGTTTTTAAAAACTCCAAAAAAATTTGTCTTTCAACCACCAATTCCAGTTCTATGTATTCTAAAACAATGTGCTTGAATTTGCAAATATATACTTAAGGATATTTACTGCAGAATTCCTTAGGGCCTCTCTTTGGAATAATTTATAATTCATAATTCAAAAGTATATTCTGGTTATAGAAGTTCATATGCTCCATATACTATTAGCAATATCAGAAGCCTTTAAGGAAGCATTTAACAACCAAACAACACTAATACCTCTGCAGCAGAACCTATGAATATTCACATTAGATGGAATAAATACAGATTGTAAATAGTTTCAAGTAAGTTCTAAAAATATTTTGACACCAGATGAAGTCAGGTGGGGTTAGCTTGACTTCCAAAGTAATGGGAAAACACTTTCAAGTTTAAGTACATTTACAGTTACAGACTTACAGATATAAAACTATCTGAGAAAAAAATCTATAAACTGTTAAACAAATGTCCATCAAATAGTTATCTTCAAGGTTCTTCTTTGCACAAATACCAAGCAATCATTTGTAAACAGTAATAAACTCAACATTTAAAATAAAAATGCTCAAGATACATGATAAAGTGACATTAGTAAGTCTCAGGGTAGCAGGGTTACCTACTGTAGTACAGTAGGATTTTCAGTGACCTTCCTTTCTTTTTATGAGAAAAAACTGGCATGTAACTACTTGAAGGGTACTACAAGGAGGCATACAAATCTTATAGGACCCTACTTTAGGCCTCAATTCTTTCTTCTAATAAATATTGAAGCCTACCTAGGACATGCCTACCTTGGCATGTGGATTATTCCAAGGTAAGGACAATTAAAGCCCTGCAGGCTCAACAGGAATTTTTCACTACTCCCTTAATTACTCAGAAGATGAAAATTGGGAGAATTATCCTAAAATGGGGCCTTTACCAGAAATAACTTTTCTACTCCAAAATACTATATGTCAGGGCAAACATCTAATCACAAAATATGTTGTCATCAACATCTGAGTCCCCATCTTTTCTCCCTGGAGCCCCAGGTCTCTATCCCATTCCTTAGCATGGGATATATACTCCCATTTTTGTTCACTGACCTTGGAATCAACATCTTTGTGCATTCCTTGCAGGCATGTAATGAAGTTTGAATTTTTCTCCTACTAACCTGTCTGATGTTAATTTGATTATTCAAAGAGCTTTAAAAGAACCCAAAGAGGTACAGTTATATGTTCTCTCCTCCCCAACACCCTTGACAGTACTTGAGAGGAAATTTACAGCACTGGACCCCCTCAAATCAGTAGTCTCAGATTCTATATTAGGAAACAAAGAAAACATGAGAAAATTAACCCCAAAGTAATTAAAAATAAACACTTTACTCAAAGAATGTGTTTGAGTCAAAAGTGAATAAAATAAAAATCAAGTCAAAAGTGGATGAAACAAAAATATGAATGGAATGAAGAAAGCAATAAACTATTATTTATAAATGCAACATGAATGAATCTCAAATTAATTATGCTGAATAGAAGAAACTGAACTAGAAACAAAAGGTACAAAATATATGATTATATTTCTGTAAAATTACAGAAAATGAAAAATAAGGCATAATACAGAAAGCAGATCAGTGGGTGCCTAGAAGGGAGGAAGAGAAGGATTTCAAAGAGGCATGAGGAAACCTTTGCGGGTGATGGATATATTCATTGCTTTGATCATAATGATGGCTTCATGGTCCTATGCATATGCCACAAACCATCAAATTTTATACTATAAATATGTGCAGTTTATTGTACGTCACTCATTTCTCAATAAAACTGTTACCAAAGAAAATATTAAAAAAAATCAAGACATGTATACAAGGTTATTCTGCATAATGTACAGAAATAATAAATTCAAAGCAACCTAAATGCCTAGGATCAACGGGACTTGTTAAATTATGCTCATTCAACAATGCATAGAAAAAACAAGTATCTTTATGCATGGCTATGGACAATCTCCAAGATACATTGTTAAGAACACAAACACTCAAAATAAAGACAGAATGTGGAAAAGCTAAGCAGTGTACATTTTATGTTTCTACTTTTGGCATAAAAAAGAGATAGACAAGGAATATAAGCCATATCTGGAAAGTATACATGAAAAAGTAAAAGTATGTTAACATCAGCATTGTGACACTGGAGACTAGAAGACAGGAGGGTGAGGGTGAATCTTTTCTTAGATATTATTTTATGAAGGCATGTAATACATGATTCAGGGAATAGGTTCACACTCCTCAGATATACATAACCACCCCACATCCACCACCAAACCATCCATATACCTTTACTATGAAATAAGATAGCTTGTCCTGTGTGATTTTGGACAAGGTTGAAACAATGTTTACACTTATACTATCTCTTAATTTTTGTAGAAATGTAGCAGAGATAATAGTCTCTTCATAGGATCTTTATGAATATTAAATGAGCACTTAGAACAGAACAGCCACTATGAGACAAACATACAGCAAGCTTTAGGTATTATTCCTGGCATAGGTTCAGTTAACCAGGACTGTTCGTTAAAGAGGGCGACCTGATTTTGTCAATATATGTAAGTTATAAATATCTCCAAACACTTGCAGTTTGATTAATTTGATTCTTCACTTTCGTCACATTGGACTGACTAGAAAGCAGGTTGCAACCATTGTTTCAAATATATAGTGCTTCAGAAGTAGGTGAAGGCTCTTGAAAACAATGCCATCTTCCTCTTGCAAAGATTTGTTATCATTTGTGATTGTGGGATCTATTATGTTGTTAAACCTTAGACAAAATTATTCAGAACTATAAAGAATGAAATCTGAATAAGTACAGAGACAGAAAGAGATGTAGGAGAGGGAGAGGGAAAGGGAGAGGGAAAGGGAGAGGGAGGGAGAGGGGGTGGGGGGAGAGGTAAGAGGGGGAGGGGGAGAGGAAGAGGGAGGGGGAAGGGGAGAGAGACCTGAGAGTTTGTGATCTCTCCCTGGATACACAGCTCATTAATAGGATCTAGGAACTAAGCTGTCATCTGCACAGAACCAAAGTTCAAAACATTGTAGCACATAATCTCTAATTTTTATCTTTTCTTTCCCAACAGGTGATATACATGTAAGAATTCCAATCCATTTCACCATTTCTAAGAGTAATGAGCAGATCTCATTCCTGACTTAGAAAACATAACAAAAAACTCAGCAACCTGGCAAGTAGACCAAGTTTACAGAGCAAATGACAGGAAGATGTGGGAAGGACCCCAGTCTTTCTAACACTGCCTTCTCTTTCTTTTGATCCATAGTATCATCTCTTTCCTCCTCTTGACCCTGAACATTCCAAGTAGCATCAAAGAACTGAAGAACCTCAGAAAGACGCAAGTTCCTGCACACTTTTGAAGTATGTGGGATGTATTTTCTAGCTTTGTGATTCACTGACCTTTTTCACTTTATGAAAAGGTTTATGATACAGAAGAGACAGATTCAAATATATGTCACATGGCTCTAAAAGTCTTATTTACACTGTGTTACATAATGTACATTACAGTACATTGTATGCTAAATCATCAGTGAAAGGAATGCACAATAGATTTGTGAATCTAAGCAATCAGTTCATTACTTTTTTATTCCTATGTTATATGTTGTAGGGATTTATTATGGAGATGAGGGTAAATTCTGTCCCTCACAAGGGTTGTGGCTAAAAGGTTCCCCCTCAGTGCTAACAGCATCCTGAGCCAAGTATAGATAAAGTGTTTACCAACTGTCTCTGACTATGAACATTGGATTGCTCCTAACTAAACAATTTTTTAAGTAGGGATTCTTGGAAAAAATTCTACCCTTTTAAAAAAGATTAAAATAGCTAAACTTTACCTACATTGAAGCAAGGCACCTAAGCAGGGCAGCAGGGGTCCTGTGATAAGCAACTTGCTAAATTTCTGGGACTTAAGTAACTCACGTCAGGTCTGACCTTGAACAGTTACAATGTTAACCTGCACAGTACAAGCTGAAACGTATATAAACCCATAACTTCCTTAAAGTATCGCTCAGCCTTTAGATATAGATTCACTAAGTCAAACTTAGTATAATAAACCTGCTTTTTGCTAGCCTTGGCATCCTGGTTTCCTTGTGCTACATGACGGATGACTTTTTTAAGTATCAGAGACTATATTTACAGCCTTTGCATTCGTTATTTCATTTAGTTCTCAAAATAACCCTCCAAGGTGGATATTTTCTTCATCTCAATTTAATAGATAGAACAGGCACAGAAGAATAAATTAACTTCCTCAAGCTCACATGGGTATTATGTGGCAAATCCATGATTTGAACCAAAATATTCTGATTTTCTGTTATACTGTTCTTCTTCCTTGTTTGAAAATCAGAAATTAGTATAACTCTCCCAAACAATGATTACCAGGATTTAATGGCTGTATGGGGTGATCAGAATCTCACTTTAACCTAAGGATGTAATAAAGCTTGTTTTCCTAGAGTTTTAATTCCAGGTTTCTGGTGCATATTTACTAATTCACCTCACCCCCCAGATTTCTGGGTTTTTTTTTCTTTTTTCATTCACTCCACCTTATATTGCTATATTTTTATGCATTCCCTGCTAACTGCCTTGCATACCAAAGCAGTCATCTCAGAAAGGGAATAGTAGGTAGTGACATATAAGTGATAAACCTGCAATTAGTGAGTAATTACTTTATTACACTTCCATCATTCCCTTTAATTAAAATTCATTTTATTTCTACAAAATTATCAACAATTTATCATAAATTAGAGATTTAAAGATCTATGAATTTTGACTACAGGTTTTATATCAATATAAATAAATGAACCCACCACTTAAGCAGCCAAAATCAACCCTGAAAATACTTCCAGAAAAATCCTTTTCTAATTCATCCGATATGCTACATCATATATGCTCCCAGGAATGTTAAAAAATGGCTTGTCAAAACCACACAGTGAATAGTATAGGGTTGTTAATTTTGTCATTAGGAGGGAGAGTCAAGCAGCCTTCAGCATCTCTTCTATCTCATTCTGAATCTCTACATCACATGTGAGTACAACATAGTCTCCTTTTCCTCATCTTTAACCAAAAAAGCAAAATGCAGATCTGCAATTTAGGCATTAAAAGGACTTTCCAGAGAAGGTGGATGTAACACTTGGATTTTACTGGAAAGGAAACTAAGTCCCAGTACAATTAAATGATTACCTAATATCACTCTGCTAGTTAGACTCTAGTACAAACACAGTGCAAATTTTCCAGAAAAAAAAAAAAAAACAGGTTTGACTCATGTCTATTATTTGCCAAGTGTGAATTAACTCTACAGAGATTAGCAAGTTTATTAATTACTCAATTAATTCTACATTTTCAAAACTGAATTCTCTTTTTTGGAGAGGAGAGAAAGAACAGGAATTTTTGAGAAAATATTCTGTACATTTGAAATTTCACCTCTAGTGAAAAGTTACAGATCAAAGTGTACCAAAGCCACTCAGCACTTAGAGCTGCCAGGAACAAGTTGGCCACCCTGCTATGGTAAGGTTTCCAGCTCAGCAAGACAAGTACACTGTCAAGAAGAAGCATGGGGGTTGTTTATTCCAACATGAAAAACATCTTATGCCATGAACTGAATGTTTGTGACCTGGCCCCCTGGCCCTCAGACACAAAAGCCGAAGCCCTGACCCCACTGTGCTAGTATATGGATGTGGGACTTCTGAGTGGTAAATTGGGTGATGAGGGATGAGCCCTTGTGAATGGGATTAGTTTCCTAAGAAGAGATACAAGAAATGATCTTTCTCTCTGCCATGTGAAGATACCGTAAGACGGCAGCAAACTGCAAATAAAAAAAATACTCTCACCAGACATTAAATAGGCCAGCACCTTGATCTTGAACTTCCAAGCCTCTAGAACTGTTACATACAAAAGTTTGTTCTTTAATGAAACCAGGGTATGGTATTCTCATACAATGAACCCAATTGTAAAAGGCACTTTTTAAACTCATCTATTTAGTTTCTTAACGTTTCTTAAATGGGACTACTGAAAGAGGCCCCACTGACTGATGTGTCAAAGTGATAATACTTTTATTAAAATACTTTCATAAGGAAATTCTGTAGAGAGAGAATTCTTTCCTCTGCAAATGAACAGAAGTAACAAATTGAGATGAGCGTCAAAACTTAAAAAAAGAGAGATGAATTAAAGTGGAAGAAGTTTTATTGTTTTTGTTGCTTTGTTTTTAGTGAAAACCGTTAACAAGTGTTTTTTGATCTACGTGTAATCAAGGAAAAAACGCTAAGAGTTAGGTTAGTAGGGTCAGAAAAAAGACAAAACTTGCAAGGTGACCACAGATATAAGGCATCCAGCAAGGGAGGAGGAATAACAGGCATCATAACAGGGCAAGGAAGAGCACAGGGGACTGTGGAGATGGATCACGGGTTCTATGGTGGTGGGAGAAGTTTAGGCACTAACGTGAGGGGAGAAATCAAATACTGAACAAAAAGTAACAATGCTGTAAGAAAATAAATCAATAATTAAAAAATAAATTTACATGTTCAAAATATTTATTAACTCATTAAAAAATGTTTCTCTAACACTACCTCTAAATCAAGGGAATATTTTTAAATGTATAATTTGATGGGGAGAAAATATCAATTTAGAAGATATAGCTGTTAAAAGTAACTGAGTTGGTTGTAGAACCTGAACAAAAATGGGATACAAGCATTCCATACAGAACAATGCTTTTTGCCTCTACTTGATTACCAGGATGATTGTGGGGATTTTAATAAAACAACAACTATACAATACCTTTGGGCAGAACCTGCCGATTTTCTGGTCCAGAGAGAGACCAGATAGATGCTCTCATTATTCATAACTTCAAACCCCTGAATCTCAGCAAATAATGAGCATACAATGTGAGCTTATAATAGAAGGTGGGGTCCATGTAGCACTCCATGAGAAAGCCCATGAAGGGAGTGCTGCTGCTACTCTTATTTCCGTGCAATCTGCTTGTCCATGCTTTCAGCAAGTGAGCGATATTCCTAGCTCACTGAGAGTGACAATGAGGATGGAGCGAAAATGAAGCTGTCAGAGTCCCCAGTGATTTGTGTCTCTCAATCTTACTATAAAGAATAGTTCTTTGTATTTAAGTATGAATCTGGCTTGATTTATTTTCCCCTCACATACCCAAATTGGATTTAGAGGACTTTGTTTGATATTTTACTTATTAAATAATCTTCTTTTGTAAAATATATTTTCCTAAATAAAATATCATTTCTGTGACAAAAACTATTTGAACTTATCCAAACTGTTCATTCTTTATTTATCACAATTCTGTAAAACCAAAATACTAAAAGGTATATTCCACTTTGACCATGTAGATTTATATAGGGACTGGAGTTACCTTGTCATATATAAGTGAAAAAAATATATGGAGCAACTATCACAAAGGACAACAAGCAGCAGAGGACAAAAATACCTGAGGAAAGAAAAACATTAAATGAACCCTAGGACTGCCAAAGCCTACTGAATGGAATTTCCAGGCCACACAACATGAAGAGGAATGCCAGAAGTGCCTAGCAGCTTCTGTGAAGGAAAGAGATGGAGCTGGGAGTTCAGGGAGGCCAAGATTTCTGGAGTATTCAATTTCAGAGAACTAGAGACAAGAACAGTACAGAATACTACAGAGATCCCATCACTGAAAATTGAACAAGAGGCAAAGAGGTATGAAAGTTCAGCCTGGGTACCCCCGGCTTGTAACAGGAGGTTCCCAGTGACTCAAGACAGCATCCACAATGTACTTTCTAAGGTTGTACAAGCCGCTTCTACTGGGACCATGTTCACCTGCCTCAGCATCACCTTATCTGCACAGATAAAATAACTTTTCAATTTTGACAGTAAATATTATGGTGTCTCCTCTATCTCTGAACAAAAATTATCAAATATCTTAGTAATAAATAGCTATTTTCCATTTCCACTATATCCAGACATGTAAATTTGCTTCATGCTTTTCTGCTTTTGGTCACATTTTTTCTGGGAGTGATCATGTGACTGACTGTACCAATGACTTTTAAACATTCACTTCTCTTAGTACGTTTCCTTGTTTCAGATTTTTCTTCTAATGCATGGTGGGTCAGTCAAAAGTCTCTTATTTCTCCCAGGTCTATAGTTTCAGAAAACATTTTCACTTAATAATGAAGGGAAAAGGAAAGCAAGACTAAAAATGTGTTTAAACACCATACAAACAAGATGTGGTTCTACAGAAAGAGAAGATAAGCGAAATAAGTCAGAAGGCAAAAGAAAAATACCAAATGGTTTCACTTCTAGGAGGAATATAAGAAAATCAAATAAGGGACCAAGGAAAAGAATAACAATGAAAAACACAAACACACACACACAACACAACAAAAACAAAAAGACAAGGACAAATCAGAAACACTAAGTGTGTGGGGAAGAGGGAATGGGATGAGGGCAGAAAGCACAAGGGACTGAGGTGATGGTGCACCAGTGAAATGGTATTGGGAAATGGGGACTACAACTGATGTCAAATATATATAAATAAAGAAAGAGAGAAAAAAAGAAAAAGAAAAAGAAAGAGAAGATAAGACAGACTGTGATCTCTCACCAGGATTGAAAGCTAACTTAAATGCTTTTAAATGCTTTAGCTTGACTTGTGGACTTGTCAGAGTAGAGGTATTTGGTTTGGTTTGGTTTGATTTTGTTAATACAGATAGTGAATCAATTCTGTAAATTCTCATACTGAAATTCAGAGAATAATGGACAGTTGTCTTGGCAGACTCTGAGACAAAAATTACTGAACTCCACCCTTAGAATTAATACAGAAGTATTTACAGTCCAGGATGACACACTATTAAGTAGATTCCTTACCAAGGAATCTCATCCTGTTCACTTCTACTTTCCTTCTAGCTCCATGGTTAACAAAAAATGTTACAGATATGTATCAGAATATCAAGTTAACTAAATCATATCTGAAGCATGTAAATATGTTTATCTTCTAATAGTGAATACAGGAAAAGTAATTTTACAATGATGTATTTTTCCATATATATTTCTCATTGTTATAAATAGAAGAATTTCCAAATTCAATCAAAGTCACCAAAGTTTCTAAGCTGAAGCAGGGCTTAAAAATTATTCTAACCAAAAAGCAAAATCTAATTCATTGTATAATAACTGTATTAATAAAAACTGTTATCGAAGCAGAGACAGAATGCATGATACTTAGAATTAAGTGAACTAACTGGGAAGAGTGAGGGGGAGAATTTACCCACATTATAATTATTTAAATAGCATGGAACAGAAAAACAAGAATATTCTGGTCCTTTAATAATCAAGGTCTGTGGTGAGACCAAAAAAAGGCCATCTGGATCTTGTTTTATTAACCATGGAAAAAGCCCCTAGAGAATTACCCTGATTTTTGGCTCACTAAGCAATCTTCAGATCACTGAGCCCTTACTCCCAGTAAATCTCCCAAAGATTTACCACCTCATTGATTTATTGTTCAGATTACCTAAAATAGTGCAGAAAATGCCCTTTTCATGGTACCTGGCACTTGCCGCTATAATTAGGAGTATCTAAATCTAGAGTTTGCTGTTTAATCTGGTAGCAAGAAGACTGAATTCAGTTCCAAATGAGGCAAAAAAAAAAAAAAAAAGGAAAGAAAAGAAAAGAAAAAGTATCATACACAATAGGACTTTTTTCTGGATTTCAATCCTGTCTAATGAAGTCAAATGAAAAAGATTAAAAGACCTTTACTACCTTTTGTCTAAAATTAGGTCAGCAAGTTGAGGTTACAGAATTAGCTAAACAGACAACCTCTATCTTCAGTTTTGTTTTTGTGTTTTTTGTTTGTTTTTTAATGTGTGTTGGGCAATGTGAGTCTAATTGTATTCTAAATTCCATATAATGCAATTTATTTAATTATTGGTATTGGCCTCCCAGAATATGGTCAGCAGAGAGTGAATATCTTGCTGAAGCATGGAAACTAGAATAGGTTAAAAATGATGTGACAGTTTTTTTAATGGCTTTATATCCTGTAAAAGACATTAATTTTCAAGAGAGTGATTATGGTTTGCCTTTTATGTACCATTATGTCTAATTTGTTTTATGCTCCAGCAGTGAAAATTATTTTCCTCTCTCCAATTTTATGCCAAACACAAATGAATATTCAAGAAAAAAACCTCATTGGTTTAATTTGACCATTTTCTGCTTCACCATAAAAGTATATACTTTATTCTGAACTAAGTGGGTAGAAATAATAACTGGTCTTCAAACCACAGCAATTCATTCAACTCCATAAAAATAAAAATTATTCTTGGAAATGTTACTTTTTTCATTCCAGGAAGGTAAAAGGGTCAATGAACCTGGGAGAAGCCAAAGAAGAGCAATATTTTAAAAAGAATGGTTTGATTTGGCCTTGAACTTAGATAATGATTTTTCCTGAGGAAGATGCAGGAGCACTGGATATCTGGGAAGAGTTAATACAGTTTTATATAATGAAATTAGGTCAGAAAATTTCCTGTTTGGATATTGAAACAATTATGTATGTGTTCATTCATTTCTGTAAATAAGCAAGTTCAGACCCATCACTGTGAGAGAGACAATAAAACTAGGAGAGTCAGCAGTTTGAAGAGTTTGTTATTTATGCTGTAACTCTCCTTTCTCAGTAAGGTGACATAATGAGCATGTTCAACTTTGGTAAACATAAGTACTTAATTATCTTTATCAATTATATATTTCCTGAGATTTTTTCACATCTTTTATCAATCTAAGGAACTACTTCCTCTTCTGAAAAAAAAAGAAAAAAGAAAGATCTTAAGCCTAGATAAAGCAATCTACATCTCAAAAACCAAGAACACTTTTAAAGTTCATTCTGGGAGGTCTGAGATATAGATGTGATGTAAGATAATTGACCTAACATGGTGACTAGTCTTTAATAAGGGAACTATCTGGAAAAGGGAGATTGAAGTCTATGAATGAGAAATAATACATAGTTCATAAAATCTGAAATTGAATCCATTCACAGGCTGCAGTAAAGAACTGATTCCTTAAGGTCAAAGTAGGTAGTCCTGGTGTAGACATTGCTTTGTTTCTCAAATAAACTAATTCATACACCTTGATTTGTATCCTTTTGTATGTGCTTCACTTCATGATGGTGGTTTTCAAATGTGATTCTTAGACTGGTGGTAGACCTAGGCAAAACTTTCACCATTTGGGGGGAACAAGGGAGAAGAAATATAAATCTTCATAAAGTCACATTTATTATAGTTATAAAGGATACCATTTATTCCAAGATAATCAGTACGATATACATAATAACAGTATGTAAGCCCCTATTCTTGTTTTAGAAAGATGACTGCAGTTTAATTTTTTTCCTATGAAATATAAATATAAAAGAAGTACAAGTCTATGATAAGTAAATATTAGACCACAATTTGGGGAAACTGAAGCAGGACTGGTAGATGATGCTGCAAAAAAAAAAGAAAAAAATATATATAGAGAGAGAGTTATGATTTTCTTTTTGTAGTTGAAGAAACTAAAGCCCTGTTATCTCTACTAGGTGAGAAAAGTCCTAATGGCAGAAAGAAAATTATAATAAATAGAATTATGGATCTACACAAATAATGAAGAGTACTGGAAATGTTGATTACATGGGAAAATATAAAGATTTTTATTTAAACATAGAAGAAATCTCAGTAATTTTTCATAATTCGAGTCAAAAAAATACTCTCAAGAGCATGAGCAAAGAACATATTAACAAACTTCATGTATCATAAAGAGTTGGCATCACGAATCTACAACAAATTCTCAAAACTAAAATAAGAAAACACCCAGAGGATGAAAATAAGATACAAGTTTTGAGTAGTTTCTTTACTTAAGAATACATATAGGTGACAAATGAGCTCATTAAATAATATTCAATATCACTAGTAGGAGATGCAAATGCAATTTGAAACAACAGGAACCTATCACTATGTATACTTTAGAATGCATAAACCCATGTCTGTGTGAAACAAGTGTTGGTGATGAGCAGAACAACTGGAAGTCTTGGAATCCCTGTGTGGAAGTGGAAATTGGTACAACTACTCTGGAAAACAGACAGTTTCTTAAAAAGATATACATATGCCTATCATACCCCTAAATGTCTGCCCCAGATAAATGAAAGCCTATGTCCTTAGCAAGACTTCTTCATTAAGTTCACTGCAACTATAAATGTAACAGCCAAAACCTGGAAGCAAACCAAATGCCCACTGGCAGGGGAATAAACAGAATCTGTTAAATTCATATAGTATTATACTACTAAGCAATTAAAATGTGAATGAAAGTAGTTTATTTGGAAGATGATCTCAGGAAAAATTGGTCAGGGAGTTGGGAAGTGAGATTGGCAATTGAAGACAATGTATAAAGAACATATGATCAAATTGATAACTACTGTGGGCAGCTTAACTTGTTGGAGAACATCTGGAACGTGGTGCTGGATAGCTATTTCAGAGCTATTGCACTCTTGCAATAAGGAAGCTGGTACCTGTATACCAACTCCTGAGGTCACTGCTTGAATGCTGCTGCCTAGAGCATTAATTTTCTGGCACATCTAGCCTGTCCTGCAACTTGGTTCAGAGAAAACTCTCAGACAAAACACATACACACACACACACAAAGAAAATCTTTGTAGCATCTAATAGCCAAAGGTTCTGAATAGAGAACCAACAGTATCTGCTTTGCTACACCCCTTGCCCTGCTTATTTTACTTACTATCTCTGTTAGATTTACTCTGTGATCTTAACTGCTTCAAGGTGTAAATCAATCAAGTTTTTCTTTAAAATAGAATATGGGGGCCTTCCTGGTGGCACAAGGGGTTAAGCACCACATTATGAAGTACCAGTAGCCACTGCAACACGAGTTTGAGTCCCTGTCCAGGGAGGTGACCCACATGGTGCAGCAGACCTCTTCTGCCTCACCCACTGCTCCCCTCATAAGTGTATTTCAGTAGATCTGCCTGTTCTGTTCCCCACTCTGACTCTGGTGAGTTCTCTCACCACCCACGTCTCTGGCTTGTACCCAAGTTCTTGCATGCATAAATAAATAAAATCTTTAAAAATAAACAAATAATTTTTAAAAATAGAATACGAGGGCCTTCCTGGTAGCACAGCAGGTTCAGCACCGCACTGTGAAGCATCCGTGGCACAGCAGTGCAAGTTTGATCCCTGGCCAGAGATCCACATGGCGCAGCAGACCTCTCCTGACTCACCCACTGCTCCCCTCAGCAGTGTATTTCAATAAGTCTCCCTGTTCTGCTCCCCACTCTGTGTCTGGTGAATCCTCTCACCTCCCATGCCTCTGACCTGTACCCAGCTTGTATGCATAAATAAATAAATATTTTTTAAAAAGAGAATATGAAAGAGTTAGTGGGACAAGCTACAAACTTTTAGCTATTAAATTTGACTCCAACACTACAACTTTTCCACTGTTCCGAATCCTGGGCTTCATGTGCTGTTCAGAATGCATGCTGCATTTTCTCATTGATAATTATCACTGAACTTGGAAACACTGATGGGGTGCCTTGGAGAATAAGTACCATATTTTATCCACTTTGTCTCATAATAGTAAAGTAGCTTTATAAGCTCCTGGTAATCAATCTATTATCCATAGCACTGTAGCAGCTCCTTTCATTGATGGCAGGTCTCCCAGCAGGAGGAACTCTAACTAGATAGCTGTAGAGAAAGAGCACAAATTTCCCTAATAGGGTAACTGGATGTGATGGTGAGAGAAGTTATTCCTACTTGGTTTCTGAACTTGTGCACCCTGGAATCAACACACTGGAAACACAGGACCATATAATGGCTGTCCTTACAAAGTATATACAGCAGCATAAAACCAAAACCCTCTGGTTGTCATCTTCAAGCCAGCGTTTTTGGCAATATTTTTAAAGGTTCATTAGTCCCTTCTTGATGAAACCAAAATGAGAACTCAACATCAGTGCTTGCTGATGACAGCCCACGCCACAGGACAGTGCTTAGCCTCCACTGATATGTAGCTGCCCCCTCTAGACCACGTGGTTAAAGCATTCATGAATTCACTGAATAATCTCTGAGGTCATGTGAAGGATGATTGACATCCATTGACTATCTATGTCTTCTGTTGAACGTTTATGTGAATCAAGATATAGTTTGTGCCCTTTTTCTATAAGATAATCATGTTCTTTTTCCCAAGCCCTATAAGTCCCTGTTCTTCCAACTATATATACTGCTCACCACTTTCTAGGAGTCTATGTCCATTCTTACTTCAGCCTGCTTCATCTTCCACATAAAGGTGGTGACCAAGTATATTTCTCCTCAGTGCTGTCTTTCAGGGCCACCCTTGAGTAAGTTTAGACTTAGATGGCAGCAACCTATTTCTATTTATACCAGTTGACACAGTATGAACCAGAACCAGGTTTTTCCTCTTGTATCAGCTGCTTTTAGGAAATACTCTAGATAGCCATAGGTATTTAGCTAAAGAAGCATTATCATAAGAAAGGAATGTAAGAATCTCCGTCTTTGGTGAAACTTTCGTGTGTCATCTGGATCTACTTGAGAGAGATAATGAATGTACATTTCTGTTATAAATGGACTGCTGTTAGGCTTGCCTGCTTGTGTGACTTGGTGGATACAACAACATGTAGGTCATGCTGGGAATCCCATCCTCAATCACTTGATGTCCCAGAGTCAGGCACTCAATTTTTATTAAGGTTCAGTAATACACCAAAGGCTGCTTTGTAAATGCTGAATGATTTCCTTCTGTAGACAGCACAGATATAACTACAAAGCTCTTTGAATCTAAATACTGATTTTCCTATTGGCACTTGGCAGAAATTTCACCAGGCAACTTAATAGGTACCTCTTGTACCATGAGAGCTGCTGGGTCATTTAGGTCAAAAGACAGGACAGATTTTTGCCACAACCTGAACCTGTTGCAGAGTTCTCTTTTACTTGGGGTCTCAGCCAACATCAGCAGCATTCCAAGCAAGCCATCTGATAAAAGGGTCAGGTTGGTATTTCAAGTGTTGTATATGCTACATGCAAAATACAAAAACCCACCAAAAGTTGTGTCCCCTTCTTAGTGGCAAGAGGTGGAAGATTCCTTAATGATTATGCCTAGAAAAGGAAAATGGCATATATATGTATGTATATATGTATGTATGTATTAACTTATTTCAACCACTGATTGACTTGTTCCTGGAGAGCTGCTAGCTCTCCTGCAGAGGAGTAGACATCTTCAGATGCATTTGGGATGTTCTCAGACAAAGAAATGCAACTATGGGCTTTTGGAACTGACTGGTATACCTGGAAGAGAAAGCCAACAGAATAGTGTCTGCTATACCCACCATTTCTGCTGCTTTCTCCACCACAGCAAATGGCCCCATCATTCACCAAGTAGCTTAGAGCAAACACAGAATGCATGTTTCATCCTCAGCAAAACACTCTTGGCTAATCTATTAGAAAGGCTTCTTAGTATTATCTTCTCAATATACCCACATCTGGGCTCATTGTTACTCTGATCTAAGGGAGCAGATTTGGTGTTAGAACCAGTTGCAAAAATTTCTAATAGGTCCTCCTATTTTCTCTCTGCAACTCTCTCTTTTTTATATGGCAATCACAGCCTGCCACTTTCCTCAAAGCTTAAAATCCCAGATACTTTTCTATCCTCTGTTCAATGCTTCTACCTAGAAAATCCACTTATCATTCCTGGGACATACCAAGCTATTCTAGGGGTAGGAGTTGGGGGAGCACCTACGCTCAGGCTATTCCTCCTGGTTGAAATACTCTTGCCCACAGGATTTGCTTTCCTCTCTTCACGCAAATTTTCTCACCTCAGAAATGTCTCTCTAGACTAAAGTGCCCTCTCTTCATGTCTTCCTAGAAACCCTATAGTTTCTGTAATACCCCAATCGTTAGTTGAATATATGTTATATGTTTATTTGCTTGTTTTTTCTGCATCTAATATCAAATATTAGTTGCATGAGATCAATAATTTATCTTTATTGCTTTATTTATGGAGTCTAGGACAGAACCTGGCACACAAAAAATATCTACTGAATGAATCAGTAAACTCCAGAAAATGCAAAGTAGTGGTCACATATTAATAGTATGAGACAAAGATGTCTGAACTCAGGATTTCTGAATTCTAATTAAACCCATTACAGGGTAAAACATACTTCATTATTCAATCACTATTACATTACTTCCTTTATTTCCTCCTCTACATCTCTATAAAATCACCCTGATTTAAGGAAATATATTAAAAATAAAAAGACCTCACCTTTCATAAATCATTTTAACATATCAAATAGATAACAGATCTCTTATATACAAATGCAACAGTAGGTGCATCAGTATAAATAGTGTAACTAAATAGTGTGGATAAATCTGTACGGTATATGTTGCCTCTATTTACATTCACACAACCTACAAAACCTTGTATTTAGTGCATATCCATAGTGGAAACGCCAGAGGAGAGGTGTTTAGGAATTGGTCAATTTGTCTTCCTGAACCCCTGTCAGGTCTGAGCACCCCTTCTTGGATCACTTGATAAAGAAGACGCCACTAATGAGAAACCAAAGCTTTTCTGCCACTGACTGCAGGAGACTCAGAAAATGTTATGTTTCAAAAATACTTAGCTGGATAATACAGGCAAAGTAGCTTCTTCTTTGAACCCAGAAAGCACGAAGATTGATTCACACACAAGACCATGAACCCTGCTAAGCCTCTCTTTCTTCTTTTCTTTCTTTTCTTCTTTCTTCTGCCCTGGGAGCCCCAAAACAATCTCTGCCTTCCATCCAGTTCTCCACACTTCATGTGCTGTATGCTGGGGATGTTGTCCAGACATGATCTGCCCTGTTCTCCCAAATAATCCCTTCTTATAAGATGACATGGCCTATTTCGCTCTAATAGAGCAATCCAGGACTGCGCAGAAAATCACCTATTTTTCTTCACCATTAAGTCTGCTGAATGCAGCCACCCTCTCTGCATCTTCGTCATTATCATTTGCAAGAGTAGGCCTACTTTTCTTCCTCAGTATGAAACTGTAAACTTTCCATTGTCATACAATGCATTCAGCCTGTATTGTCTGATGATCAACTGGCTTCTTCTCTAGCATATGAAGTGTTTTTCAAGGAAGGTAAGAGAGGTCCATAAAATCACTTAACCTTTCTCAACCCATTCTAGTTGAAGCTATAAGAAATCATACCCTTTTATGAATCACTGTTCCACTTTCAAATATAATAAGTTTGCATGAGATCAAGCAAGCAAATCAGCATATTTGAATGTCTCATGTATTTGAAAAATAGAAATGCCAGGTCGACCCACACTGCATTGGAATGAATGCAGTGAAGCAAAAGGGAGGTTTGTCTACTATTGGTTCCAACAGATGCGCTAAAATGCCAAACAGGGAAAAAACAAAAAAGACCTTGACATAAGAAATATCATCATTATTGCAAGCTGAATTGTAAACCCTAAAATTCCATGTGCTACCTTGACATGGTCAAGCCTCAGAGGATCCCAAAGACTTAGCCATGGGTTCTCCAGCTGTGATCATATACACTCCCACCAGCATGTAAGGGTCCTCACCCACCAGCTCCCCAATGACCTGAACAGCTGTGTTCTACCTAGTCATCGATCTATTGAACAGAACTTGCCAGGTAGCATACAGAATTATTCAAATATACCAATGACGTCCTCTCACAGGCAGGGATCTCCTCATCCTCTCATTACTACAAAGCCTGCCTCCTACTAATTCTCTTTACTCTCTAGTGCCACATCCAAGTGATCCTTCTTATTAGCACACAGGTCCTCCAGCCCTGGAATATGAGTATATGTGACCAACAAACTACTGTGAATCTCATCTATTCTGTGTTGAGAGTCATGTGTCTGACTATCTGATACTATTAGGGCAGGTATTCTTTCCTATAAAACAGAAGGAACAGGAAGCACTCAGAACACAAAGCCATATCCGTCAGAAATATACATAATATATTTTACATGTGTCACATGTGTAACATGTGTGTAACATCTATTATACAAGTTAACCTTTTAATCGAAAAGTTAATTCATTACTGTCACCTGGAGTATGGTCAGATAAAAAAAATATATATATATATACACATACATCAAGGACAAATGTATAAGTATTAGTGTAACCACAGCATTTTGCAATGTCACATTAAAATAGATAAAAATAGTTGCTAAGGTGTTAGAAAAATGATAGGTGCATACAAAGATAAAAGGAATAAGCAAATAACTAAGTATTTAAGAGAAGAACCTTGTAAAGACCAGATGTAATAATGAGACATGAAATGAGGACAGGATCCATTAACCTGGCCTGTTTGAGAAGGCCCTGCCCTCCATCCTCCAAAACGCCATCACTCATGCACCTGTTGAATGTGTATACACATCTGAATGGCTATTTGCTTTCTATCTTGAAAACCTATTTGTTTTTATATAATGATCTTGTGACTAGTAACTTTATTAACCTTTTATTAATAGTATGTAATGTCATTCACTAGGCTAGGGATTTCCAGGGATATATCCTGATCATCTGTTAAAAAGCATGTGTTGTCTCTTTTCTCATATAGGTTCTTTATATTTCCTTCTCTTGTCTAATTAAAATGGCTAGCACCTCTGGGGCAATGTTAAATAATCAATGATACTGTCTTTTAGCCCCTTGACTTTATGAGAATATTTCTGCTGCATGATTAAGAATGATGCTAAATATTGTTTTTACAAAATCGAGCATTATTATATCCTTACTGTCATAACAAAGAGGTATTTTATTATGTTTCTTTTTTCTAAGCCAGAAATGGGAGTTGTACTTTATCACCTGTCATTCCCATATCTCTAAAATTAATTGTGCAATTTTTCTACTTTGATCTTTCAGAGTGACATATTAGATTCAATTTTCTTTTATTTATACTAGCGCTTAGAAGATCTACCATGTAGCTTATAAAATGAAGTTCAAGCAAAGCTGTTGTCAGGTTAATATGTTGAAGGTTGTCACTATGTGAATATGTAAGTCTAATTAGAAGGAGAGAACCAGTGAAGTTTGGATGTCCACTGAAGTGTGATGTCCCAGACACATTTTGCCTCAAAAAGATTGCTTCCTTTGGGAAACCTAACTCAGAGCTTAGCTCCATGTTCCCCAGAGTGCCCATCACTCTATGGCGCATTTGCTTGTGATCCAGTTTTATTTCTGAAATGAACCCAGCAGCAGCATGTGTTTCTATTCCCCCAAGAGGAGCTATTTCAGTGCACATATTCTTCCCTGATTATGAACTGCATGATATATTCATCTGTGTTTACACTGTAAATTTTCTGCAATGCTTCCATGATTTATTCAGAATTTGGTGTTTTGGAGTACTTACTTTAATATAAAACCTGTATGCTCAGTGAAGGCAGAGACAGCATCTGTTGTGTCTCCAGGGCCTTCCTATCATAGCACTTGGCACATAGAAGATGTTCAATAAATATTTGATTATTTCCGTTTGAATTTGTTTTGCAATGTAAATTTTTTATTACAGAGACTATATGGTTCTATTTTTAGAAAATAATAATTTAACAGGGAACTCTGTCTTCTGTAGTGCCATCAGAAAAGCTGGCTAGAATTAAATTATCATGCATGTATTTTCTTCTAGATTATAGAGATATAATTGACTTTTATATATATATCATTATGCATATTTAAGGTGTACAAAAATGTTGATTCACTACACTCAAATATTATAAAATGATTACCATCCTAGCACACTTTCATCATCTCACATAATTACCATTTCTTTTTTGTGGTGCAAACACTTAAGACCTACTCTCAGCAACTTTCAATGATCTAAAACAATATTGTCAATGGTAATCAACATGCTGAACATCAGACTCACAAAACTTTCATTTTGTAAGTAAAAGTGTATCAGGTTTTAAAAGTTATTCCATGTTTTAATTAAGACTTTATTACTCTTTAAAGAGAACAAAGCATTTTCATATTTTATTCAACTGATGAGGTGGACATCATTAGTACTCTATTTTAAATGTGAAAATCACAGAGATTAGCTGCTCTACACTGACTTGATAATCTCAGAAAAATAATACCCAACAATTTAAAGCCCAATCTCTGAATCTTCCAGTAAACATTCTGCTAGGGCTAAAGTTTTACAAGATACCCTGCCCCTCTCATACACATCTCCAAACATCATTCCTAAAAGAAAATAAATTTAAAATAAATAATAAAGTTTATCAGAAAGCCAAAGAAAGGAAGAGATCACAAAACAACAGTGTTTGACTTGAGGGAAACAATATGAAACTAGCAATAGTGTATCACTGATAGGAAACAATTGTATTTTGAGATTCTTTCAAATAATAAAAAATATTATTTAAGAATTCCAGTGAAGAAAATCATTAAAAAGGAATATATTCGGGCAATGCATTTATAAAATGTCCCTTAGGGTAAAGAACGCATTTTCATGTTGCTTTCCTTAAGCCTAGAATAATTAATATTTGGCACTTAAATGATGCACAAAATGTCCTAGTGATTAAAGAACAATCATAATATTTAACTTTCAAATTTATATAAAACATGTTGAAAGATGATTAAATGTCAAAATGTATATGTTAAGTTCAGGCTTCTTTTATTACTAAAACAAAATCATTGGTCACTTGATTGCAGTTAACCTAAATGTTTTTCTCAAAATACAAGTAAAGTCAACTTTTACTTGTTCATTTTTGTCTTCTCGAGGAAGTATAAATGCACAGCTCTTGCCATGTAGAGTTTAACATTTAACTTCTGCACTTCTGTGACTTCCTACTGAACTTCCTGTTCTTAGGGTTACCATCAAAGAATACGATGATCTTCCTTTGACCACATCTATTGAGGTCACCTTTACTGTATGTCATGTATACTTCAGAAAGTAAGATGTCAGTAGAAACCCAGACTCTATGGTAAAATATATATAAATAAAATAAATTGGAAAAAAAAAAAAACAAGCTTCAACTATTACTCAATAAACCTCACGCCAGGGAAATTACATACAGGTATGGATAAATAAATGAAAGCTTATGTGATTATATTTAGAAGTATATGATCCCAGATTATTAGTTACAAGGAAATGTATACTCAGTTTATTACAATAACTCATACAATATATAAAGGCATTCTATAGCATTGTATTGACAATTATATAACCATTATAATTATTACTATTTATTTTACTTTAATGTTTTAAATTACAGAAGCTATTCTCACTTATTTTAGCAAGTCAGACAATTCAGAAGCACACAGTAATCTGTCTAAGTCCATACCTTCTCACAATACTAGTCCCTTTGAGTAAATATTATTAGTAGTTTGGTATGCAATCTTTTACCTTTTTTATACTTATATAAAGACTGCAGGCATACTAAAAATTACTTTCAAGCACAAGTCAGTCTGACCTAGAATGTTTCATAAATTTCCTAAGATTCTATGCCATGAGAACTGAGAACTATTTTCATTAATGTACAAATTCCAATCAACAAACTATAAGAGAAATGTGCCTTTTTGAGTTTTACATACATCATCATACTCAATATTAAAGGAATATAATTTGACTTATTAAAAATTGTATTAACACAATTTTTAAGAGTTCATTTTAAAATATATTGGAATTATTGAAAAAGATTTGTTGAGAACCCAAATTGCACTAATTTATAAGCTTAAAGTGATTAGATATTTTCATTAAACTTTTAATTTTTCTGGACTATTGGCTTGATAGTTTATCATTACACTTGTCCACACTAACAAGCTTTGTCATATTATATGTGCATACACATATACATGTGTATATATTTAAATATACATACATCTATACATACATGGTCTGTTTCTATGAGTTTGTGTTATATTGAAGCAAAAATAAAATGATTAAAATACAAGGTGTCCATTATAATAGCATGTCTATTATAGTAGAGAGAACAGTATGAAAAATGTTGTTCTGACCCAAAGTTACTTATCTAATTGAATAGAGAGCCACAATTCCACATCTCAATCTACTTTAACTCAGCACTCAGTACATAATTAATTCATAGGGACTTTAAATCATACTATTCTGCACAAGACATATCCTTCTTTAATTTATCAGGTCTTTAAATATTTTAATACATTTCTCCACTTTAAACCTAGTCCCAATACAACTCCTACTTCCATCAAAATAGAACAAAATGACAAAAATATTTTCAAATTTTTAAGTATTTTAGTCCCAAGAGTTCCTATTCACCCAACTCCAATCACACTCTTTCCCCCTTCTAATTTTTTTTAATTCCTGTATTAACTTCCCAACATTAAACTTGTGATTTAGAATGTAGATTTTGGTATCAGAATATATGAATATGTGTAGTTTCTGCATTTTCTGTCTATAAAGTCAAACCTAGTTAGGTTTCAATTTCCTCAACTATAATATAATGATATATCACTTCAATGAATTGCCATGTAAATTAGGCAAATAGTACCCTACATGTTTTAGAACCACATTTAGCATTTCATAAATACAGTAAGTCCTTGAATAACTCATTCATTATTTTTTGTTACAATGTTGACAAGGAGAGAAAAATCTACTCCCTTTAGAGTCAATGTGTCTGTCCAGACTCCCATGTCTGTGTGGGATTTTTCTATCCTGTTTCCTCCCACATCCCAAAAATAAGGACTTAGGTTCACTGGTGTGTCTAAATTGGTCCAGTCTTAATTTGTACGTGGGGTGTGTGTGCATATGTCTACCCCCTGCAATGAAAGGGCATCCTATCAAGAATTGTTTCTTGCCTTGCACCCCAAACCACTGTAATAGGCTCCTGCCACCAGCAGTCTTAAACTGGAATAAGTGGGTTTCCTTATAATTCATTTTACTTAAAGTTACAATTCCAAGAACCTATAAAAGACCTTGAATGAGCACTTACTACACTCAATAAATTTTAGGTATTATTATTATCAGGGTCATCTTTAGAAAACACAGATTTGGTCTTAGCTAACTCCTGAAGAATCTCCAAGCTCAGGTGCAGAGAGGAAGAGGCATGGAGAGAAGGCAGAATTTGGAGACTTGGGAGGCCAAGGTAGCAAGATTCACCTAAGGCTGAAATCACCTATAAAATGTAAGAGAACATTTTAATTACCAAAGGTTAGGGAATTATTTCCTATATTAGGCATGAATTTCATTAAGTATAAATAATTAGAAATGAGAAATTGGCTTCATAATTAAAAATTTTTGTTCTTCAGCAGACACTGTAATAAAATATGAAAGTAAGTCAAAGAATTAGAACAAATATAGATATCCACAAAGAAATTATATTCAGATTTTATCCAAAAATTCAAATCTGTTGCTTTCTTTTATTGATTGTCTTATTATAGATTTTTTAATATTTAAAATCTAATTATGTTAGTAAAAATTAAATTACTATATAACATAAAATATATTATTCACTAATAAGAAATGACCTGTTAGTACAGGCAACAACAGTATTAAATCTCAAAATAATGCTGTGTGAAAGAAATCAGATAGAAAAGAGCATACACTGTATGATTCCATCTGTACACATCTAGGGAAAATGAAAACAAATCTGCAGTGACAAAAATCAGAGTGATGGTTATGAGTGAACAGTGCTGGAAGGATTCCAAATAGCCACAAGGAGAGTTGGAGGAGAAATATCTGCTCTCTTTTGTGGTAATGGTGTCATAAGCGTTCACGTATGTCTAAACTTATGAAATGGGACCCATTAAATGACTGAATTTACTGTAAATCAACTATATCTCCACAATCTTTTAAAAACTACTTCAACTTTATGTTCACAAAGTATAAGATAACAAGGATAATATCTACCAGTCAGAATACTAGCTTTTGCTAGGAAGTTCTATGTACTTCCCAGGGTGCATTGTTTTCAAAACATCTTCTTCAGTCCATGTTATACACACCCCCAACCCCAGTCCATAAAGAAAGTGCCTGAGACAGTTCGAGTTCATCTTTTTGGAAGGGATCCTAGAGAATAAGAATTTTAAGGGAGACTGTCAAAGAATGGGCAGACATATTTACTTATCAAATATTACATGTTTAAAGTGACAAACTTCATCCCATACCCAAAATCATGCTTCCTAACCCACCTCTTCTTGGGATCATTTCTCATCTTTCAATTCATTTTGTACCTATGAAAATACTGATTATTATATGCTAGCATAAATTTTACTTTCAAAGATTTAGCCTTTGTACATACACATCTATTTGTATAGTCTAGTATTTGATAACATATGTGTATTCTGGTATTATGCAATACTTTGAGAAGTATGCATATATTCTCTATTTTTAATTGCTGAAAGAGATTTCATAGTGTGGCAGTATGGCATTATCATATTGTGACTGGTTGTGTGTGTATTTGTGTATGTGTGTACTTTCAATTTTACTATTTTAAAAATAGTTATTATAATGTTGTTGCTATTATAACCTCTTCTTTGTTTATATGTACAAGATACCAAGAAGTAAAAGAACTGTGTTCAAAGATACATTTCTCACTTAAATGAAGGTTGATTCTTTGGCCCACTACTAGTACACTAAATATCTAAACAACAAATAATGTAGTAATGATAATATTCACATATCATACAAATCATGCCTTTGTCTCATTTTAAAACACATTTTATTTATTTTAAAACACATTTTATTTATGTAAAATTATATGTCTCAGGAGATAAATAAATAAAAGCAAATATATCTTCTGTGTAATACTAAATTTGATTTCTAAATAAGAATGTGTTTATTGCTAATACTATTCATTTTGAAAGAAAGGGAAAATAGTCTAAATAACAGTAATTCAGCTAATGAATTGCTAGTCACATCCCTATTACCCAGACTGAAGCTCTAGTTGAATTTAAGTAGCTAAGTTTCATTTATGCTGATACTACAACTCACAGAAGATGAATTGTCAGCCTAAAAATTATTGGTGTCCTCCAAACAACAAACAGACTGCAGTGGAGCAGAAATCACACATGAAAGCATTCTCTAATTGTAGGTGAAAAAGAGAATACTAATGGTTACAAGTAGAATTTACTCAAATGCAGCAAATCCAAACCTACCTTTGTCAATAGCACAACTATATAGTAAAACATTTCTGATATTTGCTATTCTGAACACCATGAGAAATTAATGACTTTTAATTAAGTTTTTCCACTTTTTACTTGATTGAGTTAATCTTCATTAATCACAGCTTAAGAGACTATTAGGAACAATCTACTTAAATCCAAGAAGAAATAGTATCCAGCAATTTCTCAAGTTCTTTGTCCCTATTATATGAGAAAAGTACTGTAACTTCTACTTTACATTTTTATAAATAAAACATATCCAAATAAAGTATGTATATTCTTAAAGTATGTATATTCTTAAAAATCACCATCATAATTGTGTATGTATATGTATATGCTTCTTTTTTTTTTTTGACTGTTACGCTCCAAACTCCAGGAAGTCAGGAGCAAGTCTAATTAGCTTCACCTATTTACAATCACTGTATGTCCAGTGGTTGAAACAAAATTTAACACTGACTATGTGTACACATTTTTTTACATGAATGATTATGATCTATCCTCCATATCTCCCGCTACCAGAATACACATATACATGTCTGTGTCTTTCCCTAAGCTTATTTGTTGTTTTAAATCCTATTGCCTGATTATGTATCACTCATTGCAAGCTAAAGTAGGGCTGAAATATTAATGAATATTAATCCATCTGTGCATAAATTTAACTTGCTATAACTGAGAAATCCAAAGGCTTTTGTTCAAACCTTAACTCCAAAACTTATAATCCACATAACATCGTAACCTTCAGTCTTGATTTCTCAGAACTTCTTTTTTACCATCTGCAAGTAGTAGATGCTTCATATTTGACCCCTATTCCAGCCTCAGAATCCTCAGCAGAGTCACAGGATAAGATCAATTGATGATATTTATCATTACCACAAGGCTGAAATAGTGGAATATTAGCCAAGTATTTACCTTCCCTCCTCTAAATCTAATGTAAACCATTTTCTACTGACGTATCATTTTAAGGCTAACAACATAAAACTCCCATGCCCTATATTACTTTAAAAAATTCTATAAAAAACAAATATAAATAACCAAAGTCAATAATGTTTATACAATCACCTGATTTAGAATCCTAGACTCAGTATGGCCCATAACGATCATTTCATCCATTACTCTTATTTCACTTGTCAGACTGCTAAAAACTCAAGAGATTAAATATTTATCCCATGGTAATATATTTATTTAGTAACAAAACCCAAACCAAGAATCTCCTCCTTATCACTAGGCCAACATTGTAACCAGGAGGCCTCTCCAAATCTCTTGTGGCCTTTAAGTCACTACCATGATTTTACTAACTACAGCTTTATGGAGCCTCTGTCTTAATTTATTGCCTTTTCCAACAGAGTAATGGTATAGAAAATGAAAGGCTTTTGTACATTTGGGAAATAAACTCACAGTTAAACCCATATTTTCTGTATTACTGAATATGAAAAAGAAAAGACTGTAAAAAGTGAAAGTATCTTGCAAGGTTTTAATTAAAAGTACAAATATAATAATCATCTCTTTTTTGTTTGTTTTAACTATCCCTTTCATTAAATCATACGTAATTTTACTCAAATGTAACTCTTGACCTGAGTTTTAAAGAAAGAGACTCCATAAGAATTCCATGTGGGTTTAAATGATAACTTCATGAGAAAAAAATACATTTTGAAATGTATTTTTAAAGGTAAAAAATAATGCAAAGGGATATATGAACTCCTATGTTCATTGTAGCATTATTTACAATAACCAACTTATGAAAACAACCTAAGTGCCCAAGAACAGATGAATGGATAAAAAAGATGTGGTATATACACACAATGGAATACTACTCAGCTTTAACCAAAAATGAAATCTTGCCATTTGCAAGAATATGTATGGCTCTGGAGGTGATTATGTTAAGCAAAATAAGTTAGAAGGAGAAAGACAAGCATCAGATGATTACTCAATAATAGAATAGAGAGAAAAAAAAACAGACAAAACTAAACCAAAACAAGCCCTAGAAAACGGACTGCAGAAATGAGGGAAGGTGGGAAGCAAAGGAAGAAGGGCCCCAATGACTATTAGTGCTTGGTGAAGGGTGTGATGTAGTAACATACATCTGAAGAGGTATGACTCTATTCTTCATAATCATTGGCTGTAAACCAGTGCTAACTGCAAGTTAAAAATATAAGGTATGAAGTTGAAGAGCCCCTTATAATTACTATAACTTTGAAATAATTAACAAGGAAAATGAGTTGTTACAGGGTTTGAATAAAGACAAAAAAACAGGACTAATTAACAGTATCACAGCACACTTCATCCCTTAGATGGTTCCTGAACTTGGTTAATTGAAGAATTGGGTTCATGTCTCCACTTGATCCAGTGCTGACTTAATGTCAGCATAAATTTATTATTAATGAGAAATGGAGATAAGCCCTAGGGGAAGTTAAACAATGTAACAGCCAACCTGTCAGGTAGCTTCATTAACTTCAAGACACAGAAACTACTCAGAGGACACAGAATCAGAAGCTTTACCTGATTCAGAGAGATAATGAAGCATCCAACAAAGGGTCAAAGCAAAACTATGTCAGCTTAAACATGTGAAAGAACTTGTTTTCTGGGGTTAGACTTCTAAAAATGTTTTGATTTTCCAGTTAGAATTTTCTGATTATACTTGTATCACACAACTGCTTCCTGATTAATTCCAACAAAATGCATACCCCACCTGAAAATTTTGGAATATATTCCAAAGATCAATATAAGATCAAGGCAAATCAATACAAAGATCAAAGCAAGATCAATACAAATATACCAATCTAGCATTTCTTCTCTACCTCCATAATGCAACATTTTTATTGATAAGATATTAACTGTACCCTACTCCCCACCACAGAGTATTCAGTAACTTTGTGAGAGGGATGTATAAATAAAATTTACTAATAGAATTTATAGTGAAATTAAAGCCAAGGTGTTAAATGTTTTCACATGGTTTATTTCACATAGTTTACTACACATATAGTAAAAACACTATTCCCAATTGATAAAAGGGAGAAAACTCCTAATATGAGGGTAAAAAAATGTCTTTCTGAGTAAAGCCTATAGTTCACTCTGCCCAGTTTGTCTCTGACAGTAATATTAAGAATGTTTTGTGAATAAACAAACCACTTTACCACCAAGCATTTATATTCAAGGGTATAATGCACTTGTATAAACGTATTCCTTAGTAACATAGTCTGTAATTTTTCTATTGATCTAAACCTATTTAAAATAAATTACATATTTATTTTAGTTTATGTAATTTCTTGAGCTTCAGGTGTAGTCTTATTTGAAACAGAACTTCTTTTTACTTATCTAAAACATCATCTTGTTTCAATTACAAAAATAAATGTAAGTAAAATTCCCTTTTTAGTTTTCATAGTTTCTATAGTCAGTGGAATAGCTCTTGTAATTTAAATACATAAAAATTTTATTTAATATGTAGTAGAAATTATGTATCCATAATATGAATATCAGTATGCAGGCCAAAGTACTCCAGATGAGAAATCAGAGTGGATTTGCTATGGGACTATGTGTTTGAGAATGTGTGTACACAAATTTAATTTTCTTGTTCAATCTAAATGTCATTTGTTTAAGTATGTACTCTATTTCCTCATCTTCCCTAGAGGACATAAGGTAAGTCACCCTTTGGTATTTTGATTAATCTGCCTTAAGTAACAGTATCTGTGTGTTAAGTCATAAAATTTCTCTTCCAATTGCTCTAAAACCTATAAAATAGGTAAGTCTGAAGCTTCAAATACTTAAACCCTCAAAATGAGATCTGTCTTTTAGAAAGTAGGTCAGTGCCTCACTGCTGTTTTGACAGCCATCAATATAGTATCCATAAACAATTTTAGCCACTAGGCATCACAAATGAACCTTTAAATTTATTACTAATACTCCTTACAAGTTTTTCTACTTAAGAGAATAGAGCACTACATAATATTGCGCCTGAAATGAATTTTCAAAGCCCAACCCTTCACTTTAACACTCTTAACAAACTCTTTTGCCAATTTTGTTGGCATTTTAAAGACTTTAGACTAGAGACAAGATTTTAAGTCCTGGATCTACTTTCTAATTATTGACTTTGGGCACATTAGCAGTCTTTGTGAGTTAATTTCTACAAGAAAAAAATAATAATTACACCAAGATGTCCAAGGACCCAAATTACAATGATCATCACAGTATGCAGGCCATTTAAAAGTTTCAAAACCAGTGCTCTGAATCAAGTGATTAAAAATAGTGTTAATGGACCTACCTAACTTGATTTTACTGCAAGTTAAAGAAGCAACTTTACAGTTGCAGTTCAGACAAAACATGAATTTAAAAGATGCTGGGAACTATAACTAATAACCCTGGAAAATTGGAAAAATACAGTCTGAGAGCAGTTCTAATATAAATCAATTAAAACCCCAAGATATAGAAAGAGCTACCAGGGATTGTTCTTTGCTAGTGCTCTTGGAAAAACTGGAGAAATAAGCCATAGCCTATGAATGCAGATCATACACCTCATTGGGTAAAATAATTCTTAAAGACATTTAATGGAGCCCCAAAAGAGACATCAGAATCCAGGCTCACTAATTAGGGCTACATGCAGCCCCAGCAGAGCTATGTCTCTTAGGAGACCTAGATTTCCTAGGTTAGTTAAAAGTTAATAAAAAATAATATCTGCCATTCAAACTGTAGATCATTCCCCAGATGAAGTAGAAAGAGCATCAAGGAAAATTAACCCATATCATCACAATAGAAAGTCTGCTGTGATATAAAGTTAAGCATGCACCAACTGGAAAAGAAATTATATTGAAACTATGCAAATGTACAAGACAGAGAGGAAATGCAATAAACAAAACAAAACCTGAAATAAAATATAATCCAAGCAACTTTTGTATCTGTAACCCAGTACAAACAACCCCAGAAGGCAGGTGCTACTGTTACAGAATTTAAAAATGCATGATAGGAAACAAATCCAAGGTCACAAAACAAATGGAAATTGGGACTCATCAAAAAATCAAAAATAGACATAGGTTAATAAAATAGCAGATGATGAACAATACAAAACTGTATCAACACTGAACAATAAAGAAATTTATGCTGACAGAACACAGTACATGTTATCATTTGCTTCAAAAATAAACAAATTCAGAAGGGACAAAATTAAGAATATGGAAAAATTTTTAGAGGACTAATGTTCTCATCTTTCAAGGCTGCGAGTAAATAGACGTTCTCTGTATTTGAACTACAGTTGAAATGCCAACGTTCCAACTTCTGTCTCCTACCATGAAAAATAATTATTGAAGTTTAACAATTCCTTTCGTTTCACCTCACATTTTTCCTGTTAAATCAGCCAGACCGACATGTAATGCAACACATATTAGTTATTTGATATTTTATTATAGCACTATTAATAAGTAATAATTAGCATTACTGGATTATATTTTTTTATTGTTATTTCTACACTGCTATACATCAAGATGACTAAAATGGTGTTACCAAATGCCAGCATTGATTAAAAAAAGTGTATAGGGATATTGCATAATTTAGTGTGGTTCTTCTCAGTATTTTTTGATATGGTCTTATTTATATAAAGGACATAATGACATTTCCTTTAAGAATTAAAACAAAATAATTGACTCACATTTTATTATTTATTGGATTTTCTAATGTTTAATTGAAGAAGAATATAGTTTTCTACAAAAAACAGTTGTGCACATTATTTTATCCTAATATGTTCAATTTCCCTGAATTCATTGTTTTCTCTCTCTTGACTATGCTATATCTATTACAGAATAAAACAAATAAAATGCAGACAAAGCACTTAACAATGCTGGTGATGGGCCTTCCTGATGGTCTAGGAGTTAAGCATCAGAGCTACTACCATGATGGCACTCCAGTGAAGCCTGAGTTGGATTCTCAGCCAGGGACCTAACCCACATGGTGCAGCAGACTTCCCCTGTTTTGCCCTCTTCTCCCCTCAGCAGTGCATTTCAGTAGATCTGCCTGTTCTGCTTCCCACTAAGTCTCTGTTGAATCCTCTCACCCACTGCACTTCTGGCCCAACCCCAGTTCTTCTACGCAAAAATTTTTTAAAAAATCATTAAAAAATAAATAACAGTGGTGAGAATGTCACTAAAATAATTCACTATGAGATAAACAGTGAAGAGCAGGTAATGACGTCACCCAACCCTCCTCTATATTCACTTACCATATCTTTCCAAGCAATGTGTTCAGTGAAAGTGAAGGAAGCAAGTGCATAAGGAAGGTAGGATACAAAATAGATCTGTGTGGTGAAAGACAAATCTTAAATGTAGTTATATAAATGGACAACTAAAGTGATAATGGAAGTCATTATCAGATGAAGTCCTAGAATCATGTGGCTATTTGACAATCAGAATCTCATGAATTGTGAACTAAACTAGTAATCAAATGAATATATGAGGTGACTAAATTCATGTGACTACATGAGGAAGTATTAAAGAATGAAACAGCAAATATCAGACTTGCACACAAACCAGAGAGATGCTGACTATATATAATGCACAAAGTAAAAAGAGAGAGGAAGAGACCCTGAGTGGTTGTTCAAAACAATGTGGTAAGAATGAAGATAGAGAAAAGATTATCAAGGTCCAGTGGGAAGTCCTTCAGTCAAGAAAAAAAACTTAATGGAGTGTGAAAAGAAATGAGATTTGATTTTGTCTATGATTAGTTTCTTTTTTATTGTAATTTTCTTTTTAAAAATGTTTATCTATATTCTCCTACATCATTGTTCATATTTGTAAAACGTTTGATTTCTCCTCTCAAGTGTAATCCCCATAAAATTCCCACCACGAAGTCACCGGTGGAACATCTCCCTCCCACTCCCCTGCTGAATGTCTCTGATTTATAGTTGCCTGCTAGTTTTGTCTTTTTTTTTCTCCTGATCCCTTATCTCATTAGTTTACTTTCATGATGATAAAAGAAGTTAATGAAATGTGTGTCCCTATCACACATCAGACAGAGCCCATGGCCTGTTTAAACCTACTTAAACAGAACAAATAATGTTAGTATTAGCTTCCAAATGCTATAATAAACTCTCACAAACTTAGTGGAATAAACAAAACAAATCCACTGTGTTCCAGGCATCAGAAATCTAGAATGGTTCAGCAGGGCCATATTCTTTCTGGGGTCACTAGGGGAGAACATTTTCTTATCTTTTTCACTTTTTAAAGTCTGCCCACAGTCCTTGGTTCATGACCCTAACTTCTTATCACTGAAACTTCTGCTTCCATCATCACATGTTTCTCCAACTCTGACCCCCCTGCTATCTTCAATAGGGACTGCTGGGATTACACTGGGCCACCTGAACAACCCAGGATCATCTCCCTGTCACAAAATCCTTAACTTTATCTATCTGAAAGGTCACTTTTGCCAAGTAATTTATTCACAACATCCTGGAATTAGGATGTAGACTTCTGTGGGGGCCATTATTCTGCAACTTACAACAAGAAATAACAAATCTAGTATTTTTGTATGTATGTAAAGATCCAAATTACCACATCCAAGTTCAGCTACAGTGGATCACTTGACATCTTTACTATCCAAGGAACAGATGATAAAATTGAGCTGTTTTACTATATAGAGTAGTGGAAAGTACTTTGGTCAGGGAGCCTGAGAGTCCTATTACATCATGGCTTTTCTACTCAATGAGTTCTCTGATCCTTAGTTCTATCATCTATAAGATAAGGAAATAGTTTACCTGCAAATTATAAATAATTTTACCTCATAAAGAAAATTAAATAAACCCATACATTTAAATTTCCTGTATCACAGTACACAATAAATGGTAGTTGCTTTAGTTAAAATAATAATTATTAAACTGGAAGTCCCAGCATTCCAGTATTTCCCTATTGTCTTTATTTCTTCAGTGGGAGTTCCTTTTCTCACGTTTTCAGAAAAGAAACAGGTCAAGAATGCGATCCTGTTTTTGCCAAGCGAGGAATCTAAATAGTCACTCTGTATATGCTAAATCATAAACCAGAGTTCATGCCTTTCATCCTGGCAGAAAGGCAGGCTGCTCTGTATACAGCCAGGCTTCCCTGGCCTCCATCCCCTACTTTACAAAAGCCTTCCCTCATGTTCCCCAACTATTAGCTATAGAGAAAACTTCATTTTTAGCTCATATAAACAATGATGGAAAATAATAGTATGTGGAAAGTTACCCCAGTTTAACAGCAGAATGTTATACATCTTCCTCAATGCATTCATTTCAACTAATTCTACAGACACAGACACACACAGATGTAAACAGAACAAAGTCTGTTAAAACTTTAAATAGAAAGTACACATTCTTCCTAAATGATTAACTCACTGATTTATTGGGAAATCTGTTCAAACTCTACCCTAGTTTGCTTCTGGGAAAAATCATAGTCTAAACTATTCTCCATAGAGAGCAGATTAGAATTAGGCAAAATTATTCTACAGACAACCATGGTAAAAATAAAAATCAGATGACATAGTCAAGAACTCATTAGTAAGCAAACTGTACAAGTTTTTAAGTGTCATCTTTTAGTTGATACTCTCAGAGAATCCATATCAAAATTTCACTGTAAAGACTAGGGGAAAAGAAATGTTTCTCATAGTATGTATGACATCCCTGTATTTGTTAAAACAGAGAATTGTTCATTCACCTTCCCCCTTTCTTCTTCTTTGCTTCTTACTTTTAATGAGCTGGATATATTCCACCTGTTATTTGATGACTCTATCACATCTGTGTTCAGTATGGAAAGCAGAATCACACCAGGGAATTTAATTCAGTAAACTAATCAGAGTTTTCAGAAAAACTGAAAGCACCAAAAGATGAAATACCCAGAGGTAAGTCATCTGCATGAAGCTGCTATTACCCTTAAAACTGGTTTAAAAAGGGAAAAAGAGATGATGACATCAAAATGCAAAAGTGTTGCGCAACCATCCCACACCAGGCAGGTTCCTTATTGATTCAGGTAAATGGAAAATAAAATCTTGGATCCCTCTGTTGATGGGCCTTTAATGCAGAAGCAGGGGGCCAGACACAAAGAGACCAGCAGGTAAGGAGACTGGGAGGGACGCAGGCAGGGAGGTAGCAACCAAGCCTCTTAGCCCCCTGCAATCTCCACATTCTCCCTCTGACTTGTCTCCCCTCAACCTCCCTTGTGAAGATCTCCTAGCCTAAATGCCCATACTTACAGGCACAGGTGACCCATGCTCTCCAGCATCTTTACCCAGATGTCCATGTTTATAGGTGTGTGTGCACCATGCTCATGCTTCTAAGCGCTTTATGCAATAACACATTATTGCATGTGGGTAATGAAATCTAGGAGGAAAGGAAAACCGCTGGTGGTGGCTCTAGAAGCTAGCAATGGGAGGCAAAAAAAAAAACAAAAACTGAGCCATTCCATTTTCCTTACAAGTGCCAAGGTTATCAGCAGGTAGCTGAAACTTCAGTGAAAGGGCTGCCCAAAGGACTTCTGAGTGAGTCAAGGAGAAAGGTCACCTGTTTGGGAGCTTGGAAGAGGGACCACAGGCAAGAGTTGGAATCTTGGTGTGGGCTACCACGTGGGACTGAAAGAACTGTTAGCCAAATGGGGCTGTCTCAAAAGAGCTAGAAGTATGAAGGAACATCCACTGTTGATGTTTCCAACACAAGCGGAGAAGTAAAGATTAGCCTACCACCCCTCCCCCACTCTAGTCCCCTGTCACTTAGCTTGAAAGAAAGGTGAAGTTTCAGCACTATATATAGCCACTGCAGCAAGAGTTCGATCCCCAGCCAGGGAGCTAACCCACATGGCGCAGCAGACCTCTCTTGTGGGGCCCACTGCTCCCCTCAGCAGTGTATTTCAGCTATCTGCTTGTTCTGCTCCCCAATCTGTCTCTGGTGAGTCCTCTCATCACCCACATCTCTGACCTACACCCCAGTTCCTATACACATAAATAAATCTTTAAAAATTTTTTTAAAAGTCATGGATAATGGAATCTAAGAAGTGCAACTTGTAAAGATCAGCTCCATGCTATAGAAAAAAGAACAAGAGGGCCTCCCTGGTGGTGCAGTGGGTTAAGCAACGCACTATGAAGCAAACCACAGCTGCTCCCCACTCTGTCTCTAGTGAATCCTCTCACCTCCCGTGACACTGGATTGTACCCCAAGTCTTGTATGCATAAATAAATAAATCTTAAAAAAAAAAAAAAAGAACAAGAGGGCACAGGAAAGTACATCCAAAAGTTAACAGCCTAGGCAAAATGGCTAAAAGAATGACCCGGAGAAGATAAAAGGAGAAATTAACCTTTAAAAAAAAAAAACTCAAGTCTTCAAGGACTATAATTTGCTGTATTATTTATTTCTTACTATTAAATGGAAATGATTACTATATGCCTTTAATTGGCATAATGGTTATTAATCTATAGATGGGTATAAACCTTTTAGTGTCCTAAGGTATATTTAGGCTCTATTAATGAAAATTCACGTAGGCCACTTTCATACATGGGTGCAATTCCCTCTCCAGCCAAGTTCACTTCATTTGATATGTGTACTTATTATTCTCTTCTCAGTTCTAATTGTCAGAATATATGTATATGACCACTATCACCAAAATTAATAACTATGTTTACATTACCTCTAAGGGCTCAGAGCTCATATAAATTTTGAGGATGCAGGAACCTAGTTTTGTGCCTCATTTCAAGAAAAGTAAAAACAAAGATCAGAAATTTTGATTAGGTTCACCCACATCAAATATCTAATAGTGCTGGAAATAAAATCTAAGGCTTATGAACCAGAATACTTTGTTCTTTTGTCTATCACTATGTTAGAATACATAATTAATTCCAGTTACATTCTAGTAACCAAGACCCAGAAACTGGTTTACAAAATTAAATGTGATAATGATTGGGTAAGTGCCTTCAATAACACTATGAAGAGACACCTACTTTCCTAAGCTATTTTGATTTTGGAGAAATCACTGTGTGATTTCTTGATAGAAAGATAGAAAAACTAATTTTAACAAACATACTAATATTCTGATTATGTAAATTGAATCTGAGAAACAAATGATTACTATGGAGGTAATGTCTCCTCAGGAAAAAAAAAAAAAAAACAATCACCTTCCATTTATGATTTGTAAAATAAATGGCAGAGCATTGATTAGCCTTCACTGATTCTTTCCTTCCTTAGATTACTACATCAATATCTTTAATTTTGAAAGGCACAGAATTTGTTAAATGTTATCTGTGTTCTTCAGATATCTGTATTTTTCTAAATGACTGCTAAAGAGAAACAATAAGTCAATTGTTTTTGCTTCTCCAAAGATAATTTCACCCTCCATTTTACCTTGCAGAAAAATAGTCTTATATTCATGCGACAGTTCCATTTACCCTGGCAAATTATGTGACAATTACAAAAGGCAGTATTGCATTTACCTGCAACTGTAATTTCTTGACTATTTTCCCCTCTTTAGCACTAAAATATTATTTGAATGTGTAGCCTCATTTTTGTAAACTCGTTATTAAAACTAAAGATGAATGTAGTGAAGCAAGCACACAATACAGATGTATATGCATATGTATATATATAAATGTGTATTTGTATATCCTCCAGCTGCATGTGACATGTATGTTCATCATTGAAAATGAAGTGTATAGACAGCAGGAAAGAATAAAAGCACTAGTAAAGCAGATATAAAACAGCAGTACAAATGGAATTGGGAAGAAGTATATTTATTAATAAATATCCGTGCTCTAGTGCATATGTATACAAACCATAGATTCTGCGTTCTTTTGACCTATGATTTCGCGTATTAGATTCATTTTTTATAGGCTCTGAGACTGTAGGAATGGGGTGTGTGTGTGTGTATTTGTAAATCTTTAGCACTGTCACAGCAGCCGTTTGAAACGGGAATTTATTACAAAGAATGGTAAGTTTTTACCTGAGACTTTCTGACCCAGAGCGCCAGGGGAAAAAAACATGAAAAATTCAAGGACAACTACATTGAGGTCCAAATTATCAAGGTTAGGGGCAGAAGTACAGAAACCTGGCTCGCTGGAGGTCTGTAAATTGCTCACTCAGACAGAAACCATGACAGAAACCTCCATGTACTGGCCCAGAAAAAGAGCAACTACATCTTTCCTCTCTTAACCTTTTGGCCCCAATTTCATTCCTCTTCCCTTTTGGTTTCCTTTTGATGTGTGAAGAATGCTCGTGTATGTTTTCAATGTGGTTTCCCAAGAAATGGTGGATGTAGAGAAGAAGTTAGACAGCACGACATGGAATATGGCTGATGAGCAAAGCTGTCTTTTCCCGCTGGTATCTGGGACAGGGGAAACAATTCCAGGATGAAGAGTTGACGGTCAGTGAGGCATTAGACTAATACTCAGTTCTCAGATTCCAAAATATGGGTGTTTGTGGCTAAATTAAAGGATTCTAGCATCAACAGCATAATTCTTTGTTCTTGGTTTCTTTCTTTCCCTCATGCTTATAATTTGTTTAAACTTTTTTTTTTCTTACTTTGCTTTACTTTTTAAAGCAAAATGAATTCATTTTGAATGTTTAGACATGTTAGGTCTGAACATGTCCTTTTAATGTAAATTCATTTTTCACATTCATACATATTAGCTTATGAATGACCTAACATGATTTAAGACTACTGCTCTCCTCAACACTTACTATATATATATGTTTGAACCAAAGATTCCCCCATAAGTGATTCTTTTCTTCCATTGGTTTATTATGTTTTTCAGCAATCTGGTTTCCTTAATAACGTGGTTCAAAGAAAAAAATGCAAGTAGTTTTTGGGATGAAGATGGATAGAATATAGGAGTTTACTTTCATTTTATAATTTCCTATTTGATCGGATTTTTTAATATAAAGTATTTTATATTAAAGAAAATGAAGTTGTTTTAGGAGTGTGGGATTATAGATCATCACTCAGATATTCACAGAATATTTTACACTAACGGTAACAATAAGATTCATGAAAATAAAGCACAACACTTCTCTGAGAACCCTAGAAGAAGTTGATTATTTAACACATACACACAAATATCAGAAGAAAACAGATACACAAGAAAATCTAATACATTATTAAGATTATAAAATGCTGGTATAATATGGAAAAAAAGTCATTTTAAGACAAATTCAATATATTGCTTAGAGCTGGGAGACTGTGCTTGGTAACTGAAAGTGTCCACAAATGCCATGATCAGAGTGTGAGATACTGCTGATGCCTAAATCTGACAATCCAGAATACCAACTGTCTTAGTATTTACAGACAGTTGTGATGAAATACCACACCGGGATAACTTAAATTTATTTCTTCCAATTCAGAAAGCCAGAAGTCTGACATCAGGGTGCCAGCAGAGACAGGAGAGAGATCTCTTCCAGGTCACAGACTTCATGTTACATCCTTACATGTGGAAGGAATTCTCTGGGGTCTCTTTTATAAGAACACTAATTCATTCACAAGCACTCTAGCCTAATGCTTTAATCACTTCAAAGTTCCTACTTACTATCATTACCATGCGATTTAGGATTTCCACATATGAATTTAAGGGGGCACAATTATAACACAGCACTAGGGATTCAAGGGGAAATATTTACAAGTGTCAATACAAAAGCAACATGTATTTATCATCTAACTAGTAACACAAGAAGCTAGAAGACAGTGAATACCTTCAAAATTCTAACAGAAAGTTTGCAACCTAGAATTCTCCAATCTAATATAATATTGATCGAGAAGTACAAATGTGGGGGTTGAGGAAAGATGACACTGGCAAAAAAAAATGGAGATAAAGGATGTAGACAGATAAAGAGAGTAGATTAACAATTTCTAGAGAAAGCTACAGGCGTAGCATAAACCAAATAGACGATCAAAACGGTCAGTAACCTTGAAGATGTTAATTCACAAAGAATTCAGATGGATGAAGAAAAGAAATATGAAGGAAAAAATGAAGAGACACTTCAAAAATTATCTGACCCCCCTAGAAAGGTAAAAGTATGGAATAATGATGAGTTTCATTTATAAACTGCAGGTTTCTTGCTATCTGAAATTACCATATTCTTCAATCTTTCTGAATTCAGTATTCTCATCTGCAAATTGTGAATAGGGAAAATTTTCTAAAGATAAATGATGTAAAATATAAAAATTATCTGACCCTGTCTGGCAAATTGATTATCAACCTTCACTCATTGTGCAGTGTTTTCTTCAATCTTCATGAGTTGGACACATCAATCTCCTACATTAGCAATTCTTTATATTCCTGGGCCACAAAATTCTTTAGGGATTTGTTCAAACATTTTGATACCTGAGTACTTTGAATGTTGGTAATTAGGGTTTGACATGACCATGTCTCTTATGTGGCACCAGATGTTTTGAAAATATTGTGGCACAATGAATATTATATTAAATAGGCTAAAAATTCTGTTGAAATCAGCAGGAGGCAGAATCTAAGTTGTAAGACTATATTAAGAAAGAAAATAATATAAAAGTTATATACAATTTTAAAAAGTTAAAGAGATGAGGAAAATAATATTACTTATCTCTATCAAAATCATGTTTCTGTTTTTCACCAAGATGCAAGCAATTAGGAATATCATTTTGCTCCCCATAGAGAAGATGATGAATATGAAGTACTAATCTCAGAGATCTGACCTTTAAATATTAGATATTATCAGAGAAGACTAAATAGTGCAAGATTGACAATCACACATAAAGTTCAAGGTATTTCTCTTCCTTAAATAAGAAAAAATATCCCCAGACGGGTAGGAGTCTCTGAAATGTGTCTATAATTAACAAAGAAGAATGATCACAAAGATATAGAACACTTATCAATCAAGATAGACAAGTTATGCTAGAATTACAACTTCCATCTCATAAAAATTATAAATATAAAATAGAAGTACATGCTGCCAAGAGAAAAATTATGCTACTTGGCAATAAATTTAAATTTTAAAATAGTTACAGAATCCTAGGAGAAGATAGTAATATTTAAAAATTTGCCTGTATAGTCATACTGATCTTCATATATAGAAACTAAGGAAATGTCTGTGGATAGTTTTGAAATATCACCTTCACCAAAATTTTCTTAAGCAAATACCTCCAGATACTGAAGGCTGAATTTCAAAAAGAATTTTTGAACAGGACTGTTATTGATGGAAATAAATTCTTATAGATTCATTTATAGAAGAGGTCAGTAACGCTATTTACAATAGTTAAGACCTGGAAACAACCTAAATGCCCCCAAACAGATGATTGGATCAGGAAGCTGTGGTACATATACACGACAGAATACTATTCAGCAATCAAAAAAGAAAAACTAGACTCATTCATAGGAACATGGATGGAGCTGGAAGGGATTATGCTCAAAGAAGGCAAAAGAAAAATACCAGATGGTTTCCTCCCTTGGAGGACTATAAGGGAACCAAATAAGGATCAAGGAAAAGAATAATAACAATAACAATAATAATAAAAACACAACAAAAACAAAAAAAGACAAGGACAAATGGGGGATACTTGGTAGGGAGGGGGAAGGGAAAGGGATGAGGGCAGATAAGAGCACAAGGGACTGAGGTGATAAAAGCACTCGTGAAATGGTGATGGGAATACTTGGGGACCACAATTGATGTCAAATATATATAAATAAAGAAGGAAAGGAAAAAAAAAGAAGAAGAGGTCAGGACACTGAAAGCAATAAGCACATTGGTTAGAGTTAGCTGAGTGTTGAAATAAATCCATTATAAAAACTGAACAATGTAAAACCCACAGCAACATTTTTGTAATTTCCCAAATTAATAGGATGGTGGAGGACTGAAAAGATAAAATCATTAAAAATACATAGATGTAGATATATATTGCAACACTAATGCTACAAATTAACTTTAGTTCTAAGTTTTAGAAATCATGCTTAATCCAATAAAAGATAAAAACCTGAGCAAAACCTGTGGTTAGTACTTTTCCTACAGTATCTCTAGCACTTAGCACACAATTCTTGGTAATATAATGGGCAGTTATAATATATACTTAAATGTAGAGACAAATAAGAGGAAGTTACAAAATGTTAAAAGACTGATTATTCTCCCAGAAATAAAGTATGTTTATTTATTGAAAATGTATGTTTATACTTTAACATACAATGAACATGCTTAAAGTAAAACCGAGTTAGAATGAAACAGTGTACAAAACTGTCTGCCCGATATTTATCACTCTCAGTGTGCACTTTCCCATTAGTTAAATCATTAATATTTCAGAGAAACATAAGGTGAAACAAGAAAACAGAGAGGCATAAGTATGAAAGGCACAGAAAGACACAGTAACACTGAAATAACTTATAACCAAACAAGTAATAACGCAGAAATTCTGTAGACATAGTAGATGTAATGGACAAACACATAATAGTAGTGATGTTCACTCACTATTACATGGCAGTTAAAATAAATCAAAGTGAAGACACAGGGAACCAGAAATAAGTTACAGGATTTGATTCCATCTATATGTTGTTTTCTCACTACTTGTATTTTTTTTTTCTTTGTGTCAGTTATGATCTTAAGTTGGTTGAGTATTTTGTACTTCAATTGAGAAAATTCTCATAGACAATGACTTAAGTCTTCACTAGTAACAATAACAGTATTATTTTTGTGTATTGCAAAAATCGCTGAAGCCAGAAATCTTACAAGTAATCTCAAATCCAAAATGTATATTCCTGGATACACCCAATGAAATAATTCCAACATTATTTAATCAATACTCTACTCCCCTCATGATTCAAGTCTTCCATTATTATTTTATTTTTAAAATAAGTTTACTACATTATTTGGTTGTGATCTTGGACTGAAATCTTTCTGGGATCTTTCTTGAGAAAGACCATCTAAAGCATGAAAATATAGCATTCTGTATCTTCCAAGATTACAAGTTTATTTCAGGATAACTAATTAGAGAACCAAAAAGCATTGATGTACTTGATGTCCCATTGTCTTAAATAGCATTGTTGTTTGTGATTAAAAAAACAAATACTGCATTTGATTTCAGTAAATTTGATCTAGTCTAAATATATTAGATTCAAACTTCTCATGTGTGAAAAAAAGCAACTAATGTACTGTAAATAAATGAATATAAACTAAGTTGTTGGAATTCATAATGAGAGATGAAATTAAGGACTTATTCTGCCTCTTAGCAGTGAAATGAGTTTTAGTCAATTGGATTATTTTTCAATAAAAGTTTTACAGAAGTCTAAATTAGAAATGCAAACCAAACTGAATTAAAAATCATATGCAAAATATAAAAGCTGATTTATTTTGAGAAACTAAACTAATATCTGATTGGGAATAAGAACATGGGAAATTGTGATTTTTAATTCCTTAAGTGTCAAACTTGAATAGTAATACTTTTATCTCAGTGAAAATTTACTTATATGCTGACTAGAAATTTTTAGACTCCAATAGTAACATGATAATAATTGACCAAATTCTTCATTTTCCACATAGACAATAACCAGGAGACCTTATCTCCCCCAAAACTGTACAGCCAAGACAAAGATTAAAACCAAGTTTCATCTTTCAATCCTTTCCTTTCCAAAGATGTAAGATCATCATCATCAATAATACTGACTCATTTATCACAGTTGGTTTAATATATTTTTAAACTTCCTTTGGAAATATAAAAACAGTACTTTATCTAAAAATGCTATGGAGACTATTTGTAAAGAAATGGAGACTATGTTAGTGCTGAGCTTCCAAAGAATGAAGATAGGGTCATAACAAAGGAATAAAAATGTGATCTAGGGCATCAGCAGCAATGAAAGATAATTATGAAGGGGCCAACTCAAGACCACACCTCTGAAGAACTAAGGGGACTACCCAGCCAGCTGCTGGGTAAGCAACCAAAAATATTCATTAACACCGCCATTATTATTACCACCTAAATCATCATTACGTTTTTTTGTACAGGTCTTAGCACAAATAAAAATTACAGGTATGAAATGCTTCACATTTGTTCAGACTTCTTTAAGTAATAATGATTATCCTTTATTTTCTTGTATTGTTTTGCTATTTAAAAAGTTAAAACTAGAAAGTTAAGAGATCTGGTAAACTACTACCTCATCTGTGAAATCTGCCTTAATTCTAAATTCTTGGGCAGAACTAATGACACCCTTTTAGTTCTATCAAATTAAAAAGGGAAAAAATACATTTTATAAAATTAAAATCCCCATTGATCAAACAATTTCGACTGAATGATTCATAACTATTCACTATCTACATTCTAGCCAATCATTTTCTTGTAACGAGAAGTTTATATTCTCTCAACAAGATCCTTACTACTATATAGCAATGTCTTGGGAGTCACTAAAGCCTCTTGCAAAAATCTTAAGACTCTCCTTCTGGCACTGTAATTACCACACACAGGCTCTCCCTACCTGCTCACAGACCCTTCTCTATCAACATCTCCTACACTACAGAACAAACAGCACAATGTATTAGTAAAAATTTAGATCAATTCTGTTATTTAATTAGCTAGTTCAATAGTTTGTGTTACACTATCTTGGCATTTAATTTTTTTCATTATTCATAGGGCCATATTTAGGGTAGTTAATATTTATATGTGGACTGCAGGGAACAAGAATAGCCTAATCCTTGGAGGACTTTCATAGGGAAGAATGTTGGCTGTTTTAAGGCACAAATCTGTTGAGCCAAGAAGTTCTCAAGTGTTTACATTCCATCTGTTTTGTGGAGCTTTTTAAAGTTTTTTTTTTTTTTTTAAACAATTCACACACCTGTGTTAAGATGCTTTTTAAATCAAAGCAAGATATATCAAGGAAAATGTTTCAAGGAGTCTCTAGTTCCTTAACTTTATGTAAGATATCAGGTATCTAAATAGGGCTTTACAGATAATCAAATCAAAAAACTTGGCTGCAGTTCAATCTACATTTGGAATTCACATGGATTCAGTCAAATGTGGTAACTAGAAATTAATTGTTTAGGCATCTCCAATCTTCTACCTCAGTTGGTAGCTCAGCCATCCAGCATGAGTTGAGAAAGCTATTTTCTATTAATTAATCCAGAGATACTTTGGAGTAGAGACATAGCATGATTGATATCTCAAAGTACAGACAACTTTGATGTATTTGTGAGATTATTATGTCATTGTCAGTTAATATTAATATGAGAATTTAGGACATTTCTTTTTAATCTGAGGAATAAATTAGTTAGAACAAAGTTATCCAAAACAACTTTTCCCCAGAATTCTAATAGGAGCTTTTATCCCAACAAATTTCAGTCATTCCTCCCTACATAGTCCACATTAGACTCAGCAAAATGCAAACACTGAATTCTTTTCTCCATTCTTCTTGGTACATCTTCTTTGCAAGTGGTCTTCCCACCTCTCAGTATCTTTTTTATCCCTCGTTTTACTCTTATTCTTCAGAAATACAATTGATTATAAATGCACTCCAGTTGTATCAGAGTATCCATTCCTCTCTTTTACCATCATAGTAAATAATATACTTCTTCACTGATGTTGGGCTTCCTCATGTGATCTTCTTTGGCCAATGAGATGGTTACAGTCAGATACAACACAACAGGAGCTCCACATATACTTTTGTAGTTGGACTTTCATTCTCTTGCACTACCGTTGAACCATGAGTATGGCTGAGCTAAACTTGTAGTCCCAGTGGGAAGATGACAGCCAAATAACATGAAAATGTTTTGGATAAGTTGACTGAAAGCCCAGTTTAGATTTGCTAACTCCATCCACCACAAATGCATAAATCAATAAATGCTTACTACTAATAAGCATTCTGAGAGTTTTAAGTACTTTGATATGTTACAATACTTAGTACACCTATCACAAATTCTTTCTTTGGCATCTGGATTCCTGTTCCTCCCCTCAAAGCACTGATCAGGTGCTGCAAGGAAAGAAAGGGCATTTTGAGGTCTTCCTGAATTCCTACATCAACTCTATAAATAATTTATTTTTTCCATCCTCTTACAAAAGCCTGTCTTGTCCCAACTCTCATATTTTATATTATGTCCCTTTGCCTTACACACAATTTTCTGCTGCCATTTATGGATCAGCTCTTTCTCCACAACTCATTATAGAATCCGACACATTTAGTTTTTCTATTTCAACTCCCTACCATTTTCCTAGGTGACTTTGGTATTCAAATGGATAATCCAGCAAAGTTTCTGACTCTAAAATCTTAAACTTATCATCCTAATGCCTAAAACAAAGACAAACAATGAATGTGTGAATTCTGTAGAAAAACATGCTACATACACATGGTCAAGTCATTTTTAAAAAATATCACTGCATTATATTTAGAATGGGTGTTTCTAAGCTCTCCTGAGCACATCACCACCATTCACAATAAGATTTCATGGAGTGATCTTTCCCATCTGTCAGAGTCAATCTGGGTGGTAGCCTACCTGTTCTTAGATTGGTATTTATCTTTACTACTGGACCAGATTGACTTCAAAATAGTCCTGCTCTATTTGTTCCGTATCATCTCCAATTCATATCTAACTTATCTTCTGAGACTATGACAATGCTCAAAATAAAGCAGACACTTAAATAAATGAGAGAACAAATCCTGTAGGATACTTAAAATTGGAATGAAATATCTGAAGATAATTCTGACTTTTTAAAAGTGTTAACAGTCAGGATTCCTTTGGTTATAAATCATAGCCATTATATTCAAAGTAGTTTAGGGAAAGGATAAATTTACTAGAAGACTCAAGTAACCATTGAAAGAGATGCAGTTCTTCTTTAGGGGCTGAAGGGTTACCAGGACTCTCTCTACTCTTCCCTCATTTTCACTCCTCCCTCTCTGTTGGTTTCATTTTCTAAGTCTTACTCCATATTTGCTCAGCACAGCAACTCCCACCCCTTTCTTTTATTTCTAAGAAAGGAGTCTGATTCAGTCACCTTGTGTCATGTCCTCATCCCCAAATCAATTATATTTATTAGTCCTAAATATAGCTAATTGTTTTTTCTCTATTCTCAAAAATTCCTTCAGTTTCCCACTGAGCAAACAAATGAATGGAAACTGAGATATTAAAGAAGTGTGTTCATATTCAAACTGTTAGGGTAGGTACCTTGTTCCTCAACCCCCTTACATGCAGCCACCTAGGGCTAGCACTGGGAACTATGGGTGGAGATGAGCGGCCAGGTATAGCTATATAACACAAAAGGTAGGTAGGCTCACAAAGATTTCTCTAATTACTGTGGCCTAACATTCACCCTGGTAGTACTGGGAAGGAGATGTGTGAAGCAGAGACATGTAGAGACACTGGAATGAGAGACGTGGGGAAGCTGACACTGGTAGTTGTTACCTTGTTTTGCACTGTGAATCACTTCTTTTGTTCCAGACTTATCTAGCCCCTTTTGCCCCCTTCCTGTGGTTTCCCACTAGAAGGTGCCTTGGACTTGTGGCAAGCTTTTGGGTGTCAGTGGCCCAGCTTCAGGCTCATCCTGTTTGGCTGGGCATTTACACATGAGGGGACAGGTAATTTTGGCTAATTTATTGGGGGGTGGGGAGATCCTCTCTTCTTTGCCCCCTATACAAAACTAGCTGAATTAAAGTTCTTTCACACTAAGAGTCTGCTTTGCCCTTATACAGTGGATGGCAGTGTCCTGTTTTAGAGTGTGCAAGATTGGGGATCTCTGGGTACCCTTGGTCATGTGCTAACAAAACTTACCTTTTTTCCTACATTATTTCTTCCTTCAGGTTTCATTGTATATTAATAATACCCTCAATTTAATAATCTTCTGGACATCTGGACTTGAAATCTATCCCCTTGCCCTACATTTAATTAGGTGATTAGGTGTTAAATAACTAACTTTTGTTTCCACCAGGCTTTCTGCATCTCTTTCCCCATTTCCTTCATTCCTGATTCCCTACTTCAGCCTTCTAGATAATGAATAATAGCCTTCTAATTGAACACCATCTTCCCATTCTTTAATCTAGATTTTATACTGCTGTCAAAATAACACTTCACAATAAAACCTGAACATCAAGTCTTTTCCTTTTTCAGGGGATCTCAATGGTTCCCAGTGGCTACTAAATGTAATATAATCTCATCATCTTGACATTTAACATCCATAACATGCCAGTCTTCGAGATCTACTCTCCTCCACACATACATTTGTTCATCCACACTTTCCTCAATTGTAACTGCTTCTCTCTCTCCTCAAATCAGACTTCTACTTGTGAAAATTCTGTCCATCCTTTTATGTTTATATCAAATGCCACATTATTTGTAAAACTTTGTCCATTTCCAGAAATTGATGAATTTTCCTTCCTGTTTATTCTTATATTTTTCATTCACAATTATTTTTACTTAGCCTAATGGCACTTGGATTATAGTCATGTATATGATTTAGTCATTTTCATATCTGTTTTATTTCTTCAACTGATTAAAGAGGCTACTTGAAAGCAAAATATGGGTCATACTTAGATTTATAAATCCTTCTATAATTAGATTGTATCATTCAAAAAATATTTCTGTGAGAGAGATTTCTGAATAAAGTACGGGACTTTAAGCATTCCTTCCATGTTTGCACAGCAGAAGATGGTATGTTTCATATGACTGACTATTCACAACTTTTATGAAATTGTATAATGTCACCAATAATGGTATAGCCCTATATATTAAATATAGAGAAGTCCTGCCAAACTCTGGGTAGACTTTCTACCTGCTGCATTATTAATCTTAAACTCAGACCTCCAAGAAGCTCTTTTTGAACTTGGGCAAGACCAAAGTCACTAAAAGGGTAGAAGGAACACTGACTCACTTCACTGTCTGCACCTAATTTCTCAATTCAGAGGTCTACCTGGGTCATAAAGTGGGCCATAGTTCCCAAGCACACAAGACTATTTTGGGAGCTAATTTAAAATATGAAAATGACAATTTAAAATATGAAAATTGTCCTTTATTAACCCCTGATCTCTCTGCTGCCTGACCCTTTTCCTCTCTTCACATTCACTCAGATGCATAACACAAAGGTGGAGAGAAAGCACAGAGACAGGACAGGTAGCTAAGATACTTATCTATCGAAGCAAAAACATTATAATATGAATTTCACCTTAACAATGATCAACTGTTTAAAACCAGCAGTCAACAATGATGAGGGTATAGCAAGGTAGGCATTGTAATGTACTGCAAGTAGGAAATAAACGAATATAAAATAGAATCTTTCTAGAAAATAGTTTGCACATTAATCAAAAGATTTTAAAATAAACATACTGTTCAACCTAGTAACTTCTCTTCTATGAATCACTCTTAATAGTCATATATGTAGATGAAGACTCGAGGCCTCTCCCTAAGAGATAAAGAAGATAAAGATTTCTGCAGAATGTGCAATTCCAGAATACACAAAGAAAAGACATGCTAAAGAGATAATAGGACAGAGGACCTCAGATAATCTGATATTGGGAAAGTTAATAGAGAAAGTTGTAAGAAATCATGGCGGTCAAATGTTAAATATTACAGTAAGACTAAAAAAAGATGAAGACTCAATTCAGAATGTTAAATTTAGTTGTTAATAAAACAATAACTAACAAATCTAGTTGTAAAGAGACTGTCAGTTTTAAAGGTTACTTTACCAAAGGCAATAGCCTATGAGGCTTTAGTGTAAGTTAGTGAATAGTCAAAAGTAATGGGTATTAAATGTAAATTATATTTGTGTGTGCTTATGGTGAAGAATTTGACCAATAAACATTTAGAGATAACCTACTGGGCACAGGGGTACTGGGCAGGGGGAGATCAGTGAAGAAACAAAAGCAGGTGAAACCTTGCTCGTTCTTTAAATTCCTGGAGAAGTTATGAGTTTGCAGATTATCTCGAGGACTGACTTTGGAGGCTACTTAGTGACCAACTTTGCATCCATATTTAAGGTCCTCTATTTTTCTCCCAATGTGGAATGCATTTATGATTCTCCAAGTTATTCCCTAGAGATCTTCTAACACTTTCCTATCTACATTTGCAGTTCTTTTACTATTACTTTGCAAAGCAAATGGAAAAGTCCTGTGCTTTGGACATCTTAGATTACTCAGGCACCTTAAATTAACAAGTAGACTATCAATTTATAGTTTTTCTTCCTTAAAAAAAATAGAGTAAATTAATCTCTTACACCTGAATTATTTATACTGTGATAAAAGTGATTTTAATGACCCTGCCAATTCATATGAGGTGATGTGACAGAGTATGGCATGAGGTTGATTTGCTTTTCTAAGAACAGCAGTAATTTCACAGAAAGGCAGTCACACTCTCTCCCCAGGACTCCTCTGATCAATGCTTTGCATTTAAGAGCTGATAGGGCAATCACTAGAGCTGGATCAATAAATCAAAGGCCACTGGTCTATTGGACACATATACTCAGGTAAAAATTAATTCACTCAGGAGACCCAGTGGATGTTCAGAGTGTTAAAATCAAAACATTGCTTCAACTCACATGTAAGAGAAATGGCTCCTCTGATGAAAGCAGCTTTTGATGAAAAGAATAATGAAGGATGTTTATCCCAGGAAAGTAAAAATCATGGGAGATTAAAAACAAGCTCCCTGGTTTCTCAAGGTTTATATTCTAAGAAGAAAAGGCCAGCAAGGCTAATTCTGCTCAGTTGACAGCAATCAAGAGAAAAATGAGTCAGTGTACTTCAGAAGCTATGAACCATGTTTTTTTCTGCTTCACTGTTCCATGTTAGTGCTGCTGGGAGTGATTTCCTTGCTTATCTGAGCTACTCTGCTATTTTTTGAGACCAACTTGCACTCATTGTATTCCTCTATACTTTTTATTGTGAGAAAACAGTAATGGGTTTATATAAAGGTTGATGGATTTACCTAATTGCTGATTATGCTATTCTCTTATTTTCATCCACAGAGCTTGGCAAGCAGACAGATACTGCTATCAGGGTTATTCCTTTGCTATTCAAGGTCTATTGTTACCATCATTCAAAAAGCAATACTTTAAAAGTAGAGTTCTGGGTCTTTTTGATTACTGTTTCAAAAGTAGCTTTTGAACCTGTCTTTTTTTTCCCCCACATTCTTTTGTTCCTTCCTTCCTTACACAAATGCTTATTGAACCCCAGAGTACTAACTAAATACTAGGGATAAAGCAATATCAAGAAATCGTTGTTAGCTCTGAGTTACTTAGTCTCCTGGGAAGGAAGGCCTCTCATTTGTGATTTCCTGGTCAAAGCTGTGTGTTCCAAAAGGATGAGTAATACAGGAGAGAGGGTGCTAAATAGGCCTGTAGGTGAATGAAAGCCTTCATTAAAGAAATGATATTTAAGCTAAGATTGAAAGATAATGTGCCATATTGATCTGTGATTGGCGTTGTTACTGTTACTACTTTATTAAAATCTCTGGGCACCACCATCTCCCCATTTTTAAATTGGAAGTCTTTGCCCTTGACCATCTCATAAGCTTGTTAAAATGCTTTAGGACTAAGGGAGAATTCAGGGGTCCTAGAAGGATACCACTGACAATGTTTTTTAAAAAAAAATAAATAAATAAAGCAACAGTAGCAATGGTCACAAAACCATATATATTTATTTTAAACCATGTGTCTGGAAACTTGCTTATAACATGATTTCACTGGTTCTTAAATTCTAAGGAATTTCATTAAAATGGTATCAGAAAACTCACAATGACCTGAACACTGAAATAATTGACTAACAAGAGAATAAACTCAGGAAAACTCCAGTTAATTTACCTTTTAGAGAAAAAAAAAAAATGATGCCAAATACTGTCCTAAGGAAGTTACTTATAGAAACAAGCTCTGGGTTTTCAGGGAAACAATTCCAGAAAATCAATAGTGGCAAATGCATTTGAGCTCCTTTCCCAGGAAATATGATCTCTCTGCTAAAAGGGTGGAAAACAACTCCAGAGTATCTGCAGTACCTCTAATGCAAGACTCCAGAGGGGAATGGGGTCTGTGGCTCATCAACTGGTTGCTCCTGTAAGGACAAATATCTATTTAAAATAAAAGACTTAATTCTCCCTGTTGAAAATTAAAGGAAAGATTTTTCCTCTCCCCCTTTTTTTTTTCTCAGAGAATTTACCTTAGAAAATTTGTAAACACTATCATAAACAGACAATTGGACAGACAGATAGATCCTTTGAAAACTAGACAGATCTGTTGTCCTCTCTGTGACCCAGGAATATCTTCCTCTATCCTCTTTCTCAAAGAGATGGCAGCCATCTCTGAAATGTAAATAGAAGGAGACATAGGCCCCCATCTCCCATTTTCTGTGGCAAGGTAGGAAACTAAGTGGGTCACTTGCTCCAATTTATAAAACTCTCTCCTCTTATAAAGATATTTATGTCTGATCGTTAAAACTATTTAGCTAACACAGATCATCACCCCAACTATCATGCTCAAGTTGAGATGAATTGTGTGTGACAAATGGTTCTATCAAATCTTTTTGAGATCTAGATAAATATTAACTAGTTCACTTGAGAACTAGTTAATGTTTATCTTGAAAACATAATGTATATATCTGCCTGGCTATATAAGGTGGAATTTCTCTGTCTTTGCAATCTCTTAGATTGCCTGTAATGTGCATCACAATCTTTTTTAATGTGTACTTAAATAATAGAAGTGTTTTCTTTTACCTCATCTTTGTAGAGAAGATTTTTGCTTGCAAAAAAAGATTCTGCTTTTAATTTATATATTATATATACATATATATATTTAATGAAGTACCACTGTTTTAGCTCCTTGTTAATATTTTGACAATATAGGATTTTTCCCCTCAGGTGTGGTCACTCTAGTTCTCCCACCTCCAAAGCACTAATAATCCCTTGTGCTTGTCTCTCCCTCCACCCTGTTCTTACCCTCCCCCCATCCCTCTTAGATGCCTAGGATTTTGCTTTTAATTGTATTTTCCCAAAGATGCTATGAACAACCCAGCCATTTCACTAAGCTCTCTGATTCCACTGCTATTTAATTCTCTATACTGCAGTCAAGAGTGTACTTTCTACAAGATAAATTAGCATTCCCTCCTAAAATCCCTTCCAACATTCCTCCCTCCCCCACCTCCCACCTCGCCTGGGAGTCTTCTCTTAAGAAACTGGTTTTAATAAGAACAGATGTGCCCCCAGTACTACACATAGAAAGAACTTCTAAGTATCATCTTATTTAATTCTCATAAAGACTCTGCGAAATAGGAACTATTATTATCCCAGTTTTACAACAATACAATAGAATAAAAGACTTGCCCAAAGTTCTACAGGTGACAGAAGTACAGCTAGGATTAAAAGTCAGGCAATCTACTTACAGAGTATCCTCACAACTAACCTCTATATTGAACTGGACCAAAGGACCCAGAGTTCATTTAAGCTACCTATCTTTTCTCACAGAGTGCATGCGTCTCTGAATTTAAGGATTTACCACACAAAGGATAGAATTCAGAAAATATTCTGATACACACAAGAAAGTAGATTATGGCTCTCAAGTAATGCAGGAACAGTACAATATTTTAATAAATGGATTATCAGAGACAACTATTCAAGAGCATCTACTACACGCTCCATAAAATTCAAAACAAGAGTGTTTTGAAATGTACCTGTGCAAAGAATAAATAATAGCTGGTGTTTTTTTTTTAAAAAAGGAATGAGAAAATATACCCTACTGCATAGTAAAATGTAGCTAAAACTACAGTAATTAAAATACTGTAAAGGAAAACAAAGATATGTGAGATAACAAAGTCTTACATAACTCAAATTGAGGATGTCAAAAGATACAAAAACACTGATTCAAAAGTATACCTGCACCCATATGTTTATTGCAGCACTATTTACAATAGGTAAGACCTGGAAACAACCTAAATGCCCAAAAACAGATAACTGGATCAAGATGATGTGGTACATATACACAATGGAATACTATTCAGCAATCAAAAAACTAGAGTCATTCATAGAAACATGGATGGAGCTGGAAGGGATAATGCTCAGCAAAATAAGTCAGAAGGCAGAAGAAAAATACTAGATGGTGCCCCCCCCCCACCATGAGGAATGTAAAGGAACAAAATAAGAAGGAAAAGAATAATAACAACAATAATAATAATAAAAAACACAACAAAAAGACATGGACAAATAGGGGACACGTGGTGGGGAGGAGGAGGGAGTGGATTGAGGGCAGAAAGGGCACAAGGGACTGAGGTGATGGTGCACTGGTGAAAATGGTGATGGAAAATTCATGGGGACCACAATTAATGTCAAATATATATAAATAAAATAAATAAAAATAAATTGAGGGTGTAATGGGGTAATTTTAAATTTGTGTGAAAGGGATAAACTGTCCTAGTCCAGAATCACTTCCAAGAGAGCACTCATCTTGTGCACTAACCACAATAGGCATTTTTCAAAGTCCTGGGACATGGTACAAAATGATGGATGAAGATCAGAGCATTCTAAGAAGCAATTCGCAGTCCATACTCAAATTATAGCTCTGAAAACTCAATTTCTTTTTTCATAATTGATTTTCCTACAAAAGTGGCATTTTAATAAAGGTTTTGAAAATGAAAAAGTTATGTAAGATTAGTAATAGCAATTGTAAAATGCAGCATTTTATTAACAGGAAAAGTTGTCCAAGCTTTTCTGTATCTCTTCACTTTTAGGAACATTTTAAAGCCAAGCATAAAGCAGATGCATTTATTTAATGAAAACTGAGATATGCTCTGAACAAAAGAGAAAATCTAAAAGTGAGCGTAACTTACTACATTTGAAGACCACATCAGTGACTTTAAATTTAAAATGTTTCACTTCTATCCTATGGCCCAGAAGCTCCCCAAATTTGTCAGTTCCTAAAATCAGGAATTTTTTTCATAATATTCCTAACTAAACAGGTCCATTTTTTTTAAAAGTTTCAATCTACTTCAGTATCTATATTCTGAAAAATTTGTAGCTATCTGTAAAAAATATATACATATATTCAAAGAAAAAAATCTTTTGATTTCATTCTTAAATATTGAGAGGGTGAGTGTGCCTTTTACTCATCACATTTTCAAATTTCACTCGTCAATTTCCTGCTACAGACTGATTTCTATGAGGTACTTGCATCTTTCAACCAATGTACTTAACAGAGTGTCTGGCTCAAAATAATGTGCTCAATAAATATTTACTAAATCAATTAACAAAAGCACTACTTTGAAGAGACCTTGATTTCCAGCCTAGCTTTGCCATAAGTTGACTATATGACCTGAAACTTAACCCCTGTCTCAGTTTTTATTTTTGCAAAACAGAAATAATAAAAATGAATGGCTCTCTGGATTGTATTAGTGACTAAATGAGCAATTAAACACACAACACAGTGCCTGACACTTGCAATTGTTTATAATTTTTAAAAAAAGATTTATCTATTTATGCACATAAGAACAGGCCAGAGGTATGGGGAGTGAGAGGAATCACCAGAGACAGAGTGGGGAACAGAACAGGCAGATTGAAACACACTGCTGAGGGGAGCAGCAGGTAAAGCAGGAGAGGTCTGCTGCACCATGGGTCCCCTCCATGACCAGGATTGAACTCGTGCTGCAGTGGCTGTGGATAACTTCTTAGTGTGGTGGCTAAACCCTTGAGCCACCAGGGAGGTACCATGTAATACTTTTTAATATCATCGCTACCCTCCAGTTGTTTTCTTTCTAGAATACTAAAAGGAAAAATTTTAAGCTGAGAGCAATAAGTAACTATAATCAGAACGTAACTGGGCAATAGAGGACCGAAAGATTCAAGAAGGACTGAGGTGATGGTGCACTGGTGAGATGGTGATGGGGAATACATAGGGATTACAATTAATGGCAAGTATATGTAAATTTTAAAATATTTTAATAAAAAAAAATTGAAAAAAAAAAAAAGAAGGTTTTCCCAGAAGGTCTGTTCAAGATGAGAATTCAGAGGTGTAGTGAAAGCAGCATGGAAAACCTAGTTCAAATGAGACTTCTGCCTCCCAGAAACTTTTCTGTCACTGAAACTCTCTGACCCTGTTTCCTTTTCTAATAAATGAGTGGAAAATAATAATACTTATCACAAGAATGTCACAAAGAAAAGTAGAAAGAACAGTCCCCTTCCTCTCCTTGTGGAGAAGAGGCTGGGCATTCTAGTTTAGTAAAATCCTAAAGCCCACAAGGAAGTTTCTCATCACCATAAATAATGGGGAGGGGGGATAAAGGAGGGAGGCTAAATTGCTAATGTTAAATCCTAAGGGGGTTGACACAGCCTACCTAGATATTACTTTATAAATCTTAGTTTACTTTGAAACCAGAAACAACTAAGTATTTTACACTGAATATACTTAATTTTGATAATTTTGTTAAATTTGATCATTTAACACCAAGAATCAAATACATGCAAAACTAAGGGGCTGATGGAAGCAAAGTTTAATGGTCTGAAGGATTGCAGACACCCCAAAAACAGTGCCAAACCCCACAGCTGCTATTTGCTGATGCCCTGAGCCTGCTCCCCACTACTAAAGAAGTAATGAGTTTTCCTCTTCCACCTTGCAAACATCACCTATCATTGATTAGAACATAAACTTGAACCCTGCTGGCTAGGAAGTAGAAAAAAGTATTGTAATTTCCAGGCTTCTAGCTTCTGCAATACTGAGGAGAGTGTAGAAGGGAGCAGGAATGCTAATGAGAAGTCAATATCTAAGATTAACTGTGCAAGGAAGGAAGAACACACCCAGATAACAAAGATAAAAGTGTCAGGTAAAGAAACCCAAGGACAGCTTGGGGGTGAAGAACACTTTTAAGACTACTCCCCAAAAATTTTCTGACTGAGCCACAGGGCTAACTTTCCGCTAAGAAAAACTTTGGGGGTAGTCAGAAAGGTGCACAGTGCAAGTAGGTGATGAGCTTCCCAAGTACTGTGTAAAGTCATCTTCCTTGGTCAACTTTCCAGGAACCAAGGGGGCCCCAGTGTTAAAATGAATCTCCCTGAGGCCCTAAACCCAAGGTCAAAGTACCCTGGAACTAGAGTTATAATTTATTCCACTTTGAGCATGTATCAAACATGGTCCTTTCTGTGGATCCCTGGTATATCTATAGTTACAGAAGAAGAAAGGAAAAAAAAAAAAAAAAAACCTTTAAATTTCCTCCATTTTATGCATATCCACAGATATTCTGACATGGCAAAATTTCACTAAAATCTTAGTTAAATTCCATTTGATAGGCTTGAAATGCCTTAACTATCATCATATATTTAAAGTTCTTTTCCTTTTTTCAAGGAAAAGTTTATGACAGTGAGCTTTTATTCTCAAGAAAATCACACCAAGACTTGTATACACCTGTTCTCAGAAAGATAAATTTTCCATTGTTGTAGCAAATGGAATATATGTTTACAAAGCTCTTCTGAGAATCTTAGTTCAAAAATCCTGCCAGCTTATTTTCTAATGTTTGCCTCAAAAAATGGAGCGTCTTATTGAACTCAACTTATTTCTGTCCTCAGGGATAATAAAAAGAGCCAGAAACAGTTTACTTAGAATTATCCTTATGGTTAGACAGGTTTGCCTGTGGGTGTTCCTGCACAAATGTGGGAAGGAAAAACCTGCTAACACTTTTGGAAGAGACTGCCTCACATGCAGTGGACTGAAACTAATATGATTATATCTAAGTATTGTGTAATACTACTTTGAATAGAGAATTAAGAAGGCCTAGAATAACTCTTTTTGAGTGGCTTCTAGACCTCCTGATGTCCTGAACTGTCTGCCCCGTTGCTAATCTCAAAAGAACCCAGATGTGGCCTAGTTAATACAAGGGATTTACCAGTGACTTCAGACAACTCCTAATGTGTCTACCAGAGAACTACTAGCAATGTGTCCTATCCCCAATTCCCTGCTGGGAATGGGCATCTTAACAAGCTCCTGTGAGTACAGCACAGGTATTCAAAGATCAGAGTCATCTAAAGGACCACAGTTATTCCAGCTCTGCTCCTTATAATGATCTGAGAGTGTAAGTAGCACAGGTTTCCTTTACCAGCAAGAGTTAACATCCATTTCCAGACACTGCTGTACATTCATAAACCTTTAAAGAAGCCTATGCTGCAAGCATTATTTTTATCATCTCACAAGTGAGAAAACTGAAACACAGAACAATTAAGTGTCCTGCCCTCAAAGGCAGTCAATGATGATTGACAATGACACCCAGGCAATCTTACTCCAAAGGCTACACTTGGAACTCTGGACATTTGTCACAAAGTGTCAAGTCAGAATGTGCCTACCCACATGCTAGCAGTAAATACTCAACAAATCAAATTTCCCAAATCCTATCCAAGGTACTTGGTAAGAACTGGTAGGAGGTCATGATAATATGGATTTCAAAAGAATTCTGATCAAAATCCATTAGTCCTGAAAGATTCAAGGCTTGGATCCACAGCTATTCATTACTCAGACCAGCCTTTTTTTTTTTGGTTGCATCCATAAACTGTCCCTGGTCCATTTCATCACAAGTAGGATCATCGCATGTTACAGCAGAGGAGCCAGTGATTTTGCCAGACGTTTTACATAATGAGATAGACCATTTCTTATGCAATGCTCTTTGGGTCAATCTATCTTTTTCAAAAGTCAGCAGAGCCAGGAAATTCTAAAATATCCAGATACCCAGCTGGACCTGATGTAATGCTACAGAAATCACAGATCTCAGTTTGTCTGGGACAGAGACTTGGTTTTCTTTGCTGTCCCAATGGGGTTAACAATAGCACTCACGTTCACTTCCAAATTTCCCCATATTTACTGTAAATAATGATAAGGTCACTGGGGACACTGTCCATCTCTTCACCGACATAGGAAGGAAGGAGCTTCAAGTTTCTGACTTCTCTGGTAAGGGAAGGAGGGTTGCTAGCTACATGCTCTAAAAATTAAGGAGTCAACAGTCTCTCTAATAAAAGCAGAAAACCCTGGCAACTTCACAGAGATTGGGGATTATATACCCATTTCCCTTCATAATTTCTTTCAGGAAGTTTCAGGCTAAGCATAAACCTTTCCCAAGCAAAGCAATTATTTTAAATGACTTGTTTCCAGAGCTATTATTTTCAAAACCAACACACATATTGGTTCCTCTCTTCTCAAGAATTTTCCATTACCACAACAGGAAAGGTGTACTGCCAGATTATATATTCACATTTAAAGTAAGCCATCTGAAGAAATTAGAAAAGGTTTCATGAACAGGAACAAACACTAGTAACATTTGAGCTATGAATCCAGCTTATTGGTCCTAGTTCTGCAACAAATCACAAGTCGATAGGAAGGAAAGGATAACCAGAGACAACCACATGCTAAAGCTTCCATTGTTACTGGACAATTGTTTTCACTTTCAACAATCATTTCTCTCTGGAAGAGTTTGAAATATTTTGAGGAGTATCTCCAGCTATGTCTTAATGATGTCTCTGAAAAGACTTTCAGCTTAAGCTATTATTTAGCAACATTACTTTTTTTGTTAGATAATGTTAAAATGCTGTACTAGTTAAGAAGCAAAAGAGGGATAAAGGACTGGCCAGTTCAAGAAAGATCTGATTGCTAGAAGAAAACAGAAGAGACCAATTCTAAGCATTGCCTGCTTCAAAGTTCTGATTTACTGACTCTGTACAGACACAGTCACAGCCTACTACTTCCTTTAATTTTCTGGCACAATTATCCACTCAATGTGACTCCTCTAACACTCTCTTCCTCATCTCCTAGCAAACCACAGAAAGCAACCAAACCTGGAAGAGACCTCACACACACACAGAATCTGGACCCTGTTCTAGCATCAACTTGGTGCAGGTGCTAAGTATTCATGGGGATGTCTGATTTAGATAACTAGTTTGTTCTTCCTAACACTCAAAAGGCACAACTTGATATAAGGTACATCAAAAAACTTTTCAGTTTGTGATTTTGGCAAGTGACTGTCAGTGTTCAACTCTGAAGAATGCATTAAAATTGCATGTGTTTAAATCTCCATAACTCTTACCTCTGAGTCTAAGGCAGCCAAAAACAAGAGACAACTGAATCCCAGCAACATGTCATGTGAGTGAGGCACCTGAGACTCTGGAATGTAGACACCCCGTATACACCTGCCCAGTGCTGAGTCTGCAACCCTTAGAGTTTCATTTACCTTTGCTTGACTCAAGTCACCTCCACTCTACCATCTGCTAAATTTCCTGTGAATAGAAGTCTGAACCCCAGATCATCGCAGTTTGGGATGCTTTTGGGGGAGGAATCCAGGAGCTTGACTTTGAAAAAAAATCTCTGATAAACTAAAGTTGGCACCTAGCACTTCCATTAGCTGTCAGCGCCTTAAGGAAATGTCTTTTCTTTCATCCTCAGGTTGAATGTTAAGTCTTCTTGACACACCAGAAATCTTTCTCCATGTCCTCATGGGAGAGCTCCATGGTCTTTCCTAAGATTTAACACTAAGCAGTCATTCTCCAACACTTGTTCGAATAATTTTGTCTCTGCAGCAACTGAGAATAAATGTTTTCTTTAGCAGTCTCCCTCAACTCCCTCAACAACTCAAACACGAAGGGCAAAAAGCACATGCAACACGTAACTGGTGGGTCCTCCCTCCTAGAACTCTACCAGTTTATATTTTCTAGCCTTCATGTAGAAACTCTATTAAACACCAATCATTCTTGCTTAGCATCCTCACTCCTTCTGATTTCTAAGGATGTGTGAAAGAATATTCCCATACCTTGATGCACTGAATTATTCTTCATTTCAAAACAGGTTCCTCCAGCTCTTTCTCTTCACATTGGTTTTGTTAGGTTACATTCTTTACAACAAATATGTACCTTAACTCTTACTGGACTAAAGTCCTGGAACTCATCTTTTATCTCCCTGATGTACCAAAGATCATCATCTTTCAAAAAAAAACCTAAAGTGTAAATATTTTACTCCCATATTTAACAAGGAACTATTTATGAATCACAATGGATTTCTTATATAGACATGCAATTAATGACTGAAAGAAGCTTTCAGGAATACAAATTTAATTTGAGCTTGAGCCTTCAGGAAAAAGCAATTTCCATTATATTATAAGAAATAATTTTGGCTAGCATTTATTGAAAATATTAAAAAAGGGGGGAAAGTGCTATACACTCTGTTTTAGTTTTATGAGTTTACAAGTATATATCACTTCTGAATATGGAGTGTATTGGCTTTGAATATAGAATATATTACTCTAAAGTGTTTTAGCCATGAGCAAAAGCTGTAATTGTTTTTGCTTGTATTCATACTTTGAAGAACAGGTTTCTCTTACAAGTATTTATTCCATAAAACTAAGTAATTTAGGAAACCCAAATATTCAAAATTCTGTCAATAAAACTTCGTCTACCTTCCACCCTGTGCCTGTTAACTATGAGACTGCTGAACTGAAAACCAAGGGAGGAAAACCTGGATCATTTTATATTTCTTCAACATGAGGATCATTAGCCTTAGACTTTCTGAACAGAAGATGATCTTCCAGATCCTTCTAATTCAAATACAGTCACTAGCTATTATGCCATGTTTTCACTATGTGGAAGAAAGATGCATAGAAAAAGTACTAAGGGAAATAAGTCATCTACTCACAAAAGCAGTTTGCCGAGGAGTCACATTTTAAAAAGTCAGCTCATTAAATAAAAATATCACACGTATTATTTAAAAACCCACAATGCACCAAGTTATCAAATTTATAATTAGTCTGTTCATGGTAGAAAGAAAGCAACATTCTCAATTATCAAATCCAAAAAGATTATGATAAAGTCTGAGGTATCAACATTATAAAAATTAAAGATGTCTTTGTGGGGATGTCAATAACTTATGAAAATATAAGCTTTCTTTTATTTTGAAACTAGAAGTAAGCCTAGTGGCACTAGCTTTTTTCTTTGTCTTAGGATGAGAAGCTTCATTGCTTTGTTTATTTGTTTTCCTAATTATAGGATGTGCAGTGAATCTTTACCTTTAATGAAGTCCAGCCAACAGGTGGATTTGGCTTTCATGCTCAAATATATTGATAAACGCTATAGAAGTGTTATAGGGCAGAGTGAAGGGTACCCCACGAACCCCATACCTGCCTGCTCTAAACAGGTTCTGCTATCCACTGCATAGATCCAAAACATACTGTAGTGCATAAGACCTACAACAGAAAGGAACTTTAATACAATTAGCATGCAATAAAGAGAAGTGAAGGAAAACAATAGACAAAATAGTTTTCACATTAAACACCCAAAGTTACCCATGCCCTGGTGAGTGGGTAAATGCCCAGCAAATCAGCTTTAGCCCAAAGCAGAACCAGTGAAGCACAAAAGCTTGCCAGAAAACTAAGGCACCTTCTGGTGGGGACTCATAAGAAAGGGGTAAAAGGGGTCAGACAAGACTGGAAAAAAAAGAGCAAAATAGAAATCAAGGTAAAGGCAGACTTCCCACAGGTCTCTCACCCATGTCTGTTTCAAGTATCTCCTTCCAGATTCCCTAAGCCCCTGGTATAAGTCCAAGACCAAGAAGCAAGTGCAGCTTCTTCACACTGCCTCCTCCATGTGCCTCCTCCAGGTCTCCCTCATGTTCTTCCTTCCTTCTCCCTGTCTTCTCTAGCTTTTCCCTGCTCAGCTCCCCACTTCCTTAGGTGAGAACCTGGAACCTTTCTCTGGAGGGTTATCTTGTTACAGAAGCATGAAGGATTCTGAGAAGCCTTATCTGAGCTCAATATAAGATGTTATATGTGAACAAAATTTTCTGCCATGAGCAATAAAACAGTGAGCGGAATCATTTCTGTCAGGTACCTTATTTTTTTTTAACTTTTTTTTTTTAACTCTGCACAAGGTGAATGCCATTTTTTAGATATAAGTAAACTGACAGGAGAGGGTTAACCTGGTTAAAAAAAAAATCACACAAACAACACATACTTCTGACTTGAAACCAGGTGTTTACTGAATGAACTAGCAAACGTGGTGGAGAAGCAGAAGCCATGCGTGAGTATCCGTTGTAAACAAATTCACTTTCCAATTTCACCAAGCTGTATACACTGAAAGAATTAAAACCATCACATCACACTCTGGAGCGTATCCATTCTGAGTAATTATACCTTCTCCACAATAATGGTTTCTTTTTCAATGTGGAGAGAATCAATTTTTTAAAATATCAAGTTGAATAATCCTTGTGTGTGATATAATCACCAAGTGCTCACTGTGTGAAGGAACTCAGTTGGCTTGCCAGAAATCCCAGTGTGACCCTCTGGCTAAGTGGTAAGTACCACAATGCATTAATTATGGGAGTTAAATGCCACACGTTAATTATATGGTTCAACAGAAGGAAGGTTGCCATCTCTGGCCAACTTCTTTTGTAAAAGGTCAATTTTTTACTTCTAAAATTTGATTTTTTTAGTTTCTATTTGCTCCTTGATAGTTCTTTTCCACATAATGAATACTCAGCCAAGAACATTTTTCTAGGTTTGCTTTAGAGCATACCAGATTTCATGAAAATTCACTCAAAGAATGTGATCCTAGTGTCTTTTCCTCAAGGATGAACTGTCTTTTTCAAATTGAGTCTGGCAAACCTGGGACTTCTTAGTTCCAGTCTCATTATTTAGCAGTAGAAAGGGGTCAGAATAGATACTTTAAAATTCTTGCCACATAGGCTGCTACTAGCACTCACCTTTTCAGTCTAACCACATAAGGCACATCTTTCAGAAGAAAAGCCTTGAGATTAGAGGGTCCATCATAACTGGCATTTTATTGCAGGGCACTCAAAATCATTGTGGCCATCCTTTGCATGAGGTTATTCTGTTTGAACATGTTACTATGAGATTTAAGGACTACAAAGCCTAACCCCTTTTGGATATTAAAACTTAAACATAAAATAATAATTTGATTACCAAAAAACCCACCCTTTAAAAAAGTTTTGGAAGAGTTTAAGAATATCTTCAGTCTTACTGGTTGAAATCAAATAGGGAACCAGGTTGAAGGGTAAGCCACCCCTCCCTTCTGCCCTTAGAGACTTCTGTCCGGGCTCTAAACTACAGGGCTGGCTGTACCAGCCTAAGGTACTACTGAGTTTCCAGGCAAAAATTTTGTAGAAAATTCTTGGAGAAGATAATTCTTAGCTCCTTACTGGGGTGGTTCTCACAACCAGCATCTTATCCCATTACCAATATCTCCCACCACAGTGGTACATTTGATACAACTAACAGACCTCCATTGATGTGTCATAATCATACACAGTCAATAGCTGACACTAGAGTTAATTCTTAGTATTATACAACTTAAGTACTTTGACAGGTGGATAAAGACATACTGTATCATTCAGAGTAGTACTACAGCCCTTAAAATCCTCTGTGTTCCATCTTTTTATTCCTCCATATCCCCAATCTACAGCGACCTCTGATTATTTTTACTGTCTCTATTAGTTTTGTCTTTTCCAGAATCTCAAGGTTGGAATTGTGATATGTAGCCTCTTCAGGTTGGCTTCTTTCACTTAGTAATATGAATGTCTTCCATGTTCTTCTATGTCTCTGTGTGGCTTACTAATTCATTTATCTTTAATGCTGAATAATATTCCTTTATCTAGGAATACTATAGGTTATTTATCCATTCACCTACTTCATCAAACTGGCAAAACTGAAATTTTTGCTGATATTCCATCTTCCTACATTCCATTAGCTAAAGTAAGTCATATGGACACGCCTATAGGTAGCAAGGAAGTTTACTCCAACTCCCATCCTCAGAGACGCTACTCAAAGCACCTAGCATATACCACAAGTGGTGACACTTAGCAGAGGGAGATCAATAGTTGGGAGAAGTTAATACGATATATGATAAACCAAACAAATGAACTATAAGAAAATATGTTTGACACGATTTTGGAACTCAGATTGCCATATTAGATGACATTACAAAATCAATTCTTTTGTTGGTTTGAGAAACAGTATTTTTGCATTAGGGAAAAATACTTCAATATCTAAAATTTCACTTTAAACCATTTCATAATAAAAACTCAGAAAAAAGGAATGTGAGGGTGGTAAAACTGGAAAATGAATACATTCTGTACAGATGTTTCTGTATTTGTCGCTATTTGAAAAAAAATTGAAGAATATATAATAATCTCTCAAAAACATAACAGAAATTTTGAAATGCTGATAATATTGCACTGTGGAAAAGGACTGAAAGCAACAATTTAGGGGAGAGAAAAATATTTACATGTCACATAGCCTTTTTATTACTTCAATATTTACTAAGTATAGAGATTAATTAAATAGACTTAGAATCAGCAGTCCTACTCCTGAGTATCTATTGGAATGTGAAATCATCAATTTAAAGAGTTATGTGCACTACAGTGTGTATTACAGCATAATTTACAATAGCTGTATATAGAAGCAACCTAAGTGCTCACTGTCGATGACTGGCTAAAGAAGCTATAGTAAATATAAGCAATAGAATTATTCAGTTATAAGGAAAGATGAAATTTTGCCATTTGCTGCAAAACAGAAGAAACTTCAGGTTATTGTATGAAGCAAATTTAATCAGAAAAGATAAAGACAAATATTGGATGATTTTACCTATGTGAGTAACATAAAGAAACTAAGCAGAAAAATGGACAAATTAAAGACAAATTAGTGAACACTGAAAAATGAAATACGGTACACAGTTATAAAGGATGGGGGACAAGATTAAGGCTGGATGTAAGGTATGGTGGGAGTGTTGTGTAGATGTGTGTTTTAATTAAAAAAGAAATCACAGAATTTTCATTTGTTTTGTTTTCTACAAGTATAAATATATATAACATAAAGATATTTTATATTACTAGCTAGATGGGTTATTTCCCATTTTACCTACCTCCCCCATTCACTTTTACTGCATTTTTTAACATAATTGATGCTTTCAGAAGAAATTCCATAATTATACTGTGACTAGGCTACCCTTTGGTATCTCACCATGATTCCCTAGAAAATAATAAGTTATAATTTCAGAAACACAACTCTAATTTAATTTCAGCACTACAGTTCCCTAATTAAAGTGCATCTGATTAAAACATAATTGAATCTTTATAGAATTCCAAATTTAATTGAAATGGACATGACTCCAGTTGTTTGTAAACTAGTCTTCAATTGAGAGAACAAATAGAGGTATTTTTGGTCATTGTAGAAGGCATTTTAAGGGAACTTTGAGCCTGCCTGTTGAACAAAAAAGACTATCTTTTTAAAAACTCAGACAATTATTTCTTCAATTAATATCTGTCAGTATTAGACAGAGAAACTTCTAAAAGCATAATTTAATTTCATGGACTGATGACTTTCTTAGAAGTGCAGCCTTGTGTAATTTGTAATTTATAATAGTCAACTTCTTTACAGGCCAAAGATTAACATGTTTTAAAAGTTTAACCATTTTCTCGTTGTCCTACTGTAAGACACTGTAAATGAGAACATTTTGGTCTGCCACAGCATTTGAAAGTGCAGGGTTTGGGTGCCACTAAGATTAAAGACTTCACTGAACATGGACAACACAGGAAAAGAATGAGGCATTCTGTTCCCTGTGAGCCCCCAAGAATCCTTCCAGAATCCACAGCTCCACTGATTCTGTGGGTGTATCTCTCCAGTATCCTGTTTTATTTATTTTTATTATTTATATATATTTGACATCAAATGTGGTCCCTGTGGATTTCCCACCACCATTTCACCAGTGCACCATCACCTCAGTCCCTTGTGCTCTTTCTGCCCTCAACCCACTCCCTCTTCCCTCCCCACAGTGTTTCTGATTTGTCCTTGTCTTTTTGTTTTTGTTGTGTTAAATGTCTGCTTCTTCTCAGTCCATAGCCCCTTCCCACTTCTGAATTTAACCATCCATAGTGCTTTTCCTTCTTTTCTTTCCCCCAAGATAATACTTCTGTTGTCTTCCCAGCATGATCTTACCCCCTGCCTTGAAAATCATACTTTACTTTGGGGAGCAGCTCCTTATACATTCTATCTCACAGAATGTGGCAAATCACTACCCCATCCCCATCTCCTTGACCACCAAAATGAACATAAACCTTAGACCTGAGCATTCATGGTGAGGGCTACTGCGCTTGCTTAGATGCCAAAAAATCAATCAGAACACTCCTGAGTTTTTTTCCCCTAATTAAGTCAACAGAGAAAAATCTTCTCCACCTTCAATTTATGGTTGTGAGCTTGAAAATATAAAAGCAATGATTCTATGTTCATGAGGTTACCCTATCTGAGAGAACAAAGACCATATGCAAAAGGAAGCAGAGAATAAGACAGCAAAAAAAGAAACCACTTACAGTTTTTGGATGTTGAAACTGTTAGTACAATGCATTGTCTATCCTGTCCTTTCCATCACTTAATTTCTATCAATCAAATTCTTTTACTTTGTGTTTTACATAAACTAGCTTAAATTTTGAGATGGAAAGTGTTCAAAATAATATGTACCCTCATCTTTTTTTTTTTTTTTTCACCAAAAGTTATCTGCTAACAACTACCGTAGTCTATTCAGGAATAGGAAGATGTGAAACTCCCCTCCTTGCCCAGGATGGAAATTTTTCTAAGAAAGATAGACATCTTTACAATCTTTACCCAAAATAAATAAATCCAGGGCAATTATAGAACCTTTAGCAATGAGAAATGGTTAATACCACATACCCAAAACTATGGTTCTAGTAAAGGAGAAATTAGTGGGAAAAAAAACAGATTAGTAAACACATTAGTTATTATAAAGTAAGAAAAAAGTCTACATATAAAGGAAATTTAAGTAGAAAAAACGCAGATATATAAAAGTTGATGAACTAGAAAAAAAGGAAATTGATGAGTTAATTTGCTCCTCTATACATGCCTTAAAAGTGGAAGGGTCAAATGACTCCAAAGAATGTACTTTTACCAACTTCATTACATTTCCTCTACCACAATCAGCAAAAGAAAGGTCACATGTATACACAAACATTCATCAAAAAGTTGAATAAAGGTATTTAGTGACTTAAAAAAGAATATACCCTCCATCCTAATCTAAAGAGAAATAAATTTCAAATGGGAAAAAGAGACCTGCAAGAAGAAATGTATCACATCTTCAAGGAAGAGAGAGTTATCAAGGATTTTAAACTGCTCCATGAATAAAATGAACAATAAAAAAAATTCCAATTGCTTTACTTTTCTCTTTTTATAGTCTACTCACATTTAGAAGAATATATGAAACTTATATGATGAATATCTATTAAGTGAACACCTGCGTAACCACCAAGCGATAACAGATGAACATTTCCTAAGTCCCTGATGTCCTCTATGGAAATCTTCCATCAAGATCTCTTTGCTCTCCCAAAGAGGTAAGTGTTCTAACTGTCATTAACAACTTCCTTGCTTTTGTTGCTTATTTTGACCCATAAGAGCAATCTAAAATGATATGGTTTAATTTTTCATGTTTGAAAACTTTATATGAAATGTATTATTTAGTTGCTGGGTTCTTTCATTTCATATTTTGTATGTATGAAATTCATTTGTACTGTTGCAACTGTAAGAAAAGTCTGCAATTCAGTTATTCAGTTAACTATTGTTTCAACTGCATTGTTTTGACCACTGCAAGCAATGCTGCTATGGAACATCTTTGTATAACTTCTTGGTATATGGGGCATATATTTCTTTAGGATGCATTGCTAGGAATAAAACTAGTAAGTAAAATATTCTCCCCCATTCTTTGGCTTTTAACTCCCTATTGTATGAGTGGAAATAATAAATGCTGTATTTGGATATACCATTTTCTATAATATAGGCTATTTATCTTGCTAAGTTATCTATACCTCCTAGTTAATAATATTCTGCACTGTCTTTCAAAAGTCTGTATTTGTCTATCCTACTTAAGCCTGTATGTCCTCACTGATTTTGTGGAAGGACAGAGTGATACCCAATCTCTTTTTTTTCCCATACAGGTATATAACTGTCCAGCATCATTTACTGAAAGACCTTTCTATGTATTAAGTGTGCATATAAGTATGAATCAATTTCTTTCTCCTTTATTGTATCCAGTTCTGCATTAATACTACACTGTCTTAATTATTGTCACATCATAATGAATCTTGCAAATTGATCGGGAAGTCCCTGCCACCTTATCCAAGCTTCTCTGAACCTTTACACTTTCATATAAATTGGAATTTTTTATTAGAATTGCAATAAATTTATAAATCAATTTGGGAGTGAGACACTTATTACAAAATTTGCTCTGCTGTTTCTAGTTCTTCTCTAAGAAATGATTTTGTAGGAGGGAAACTTCTCTATTTAATCTCACAGTTTAAAGAGTCTCCATCAAAAAGTATATGAATTTCTTTCTTGATATATTTCTGTGTTTCTCAAACTTATGATTCATAAAAGGAACAGGTGGGATTTTACACAGCTATTCTAATATTGGTACTTTAACAATATTAAGTTTACAATGAATTATTTTTATGTAATAAGATTTTAGGTAAGTTTTCTTATAGTTGGTTTTGTGAAAATAAACTTATTATGTAATACATTCTGCAAAATATCTCTAATCCTCTGAATTTAGATGTGTGTCTATGTGCATGTGTATGTGTATATGCAAACATGTATATATATATATTACATGAAATTGAGAATTTATAGGAACAGTTATTTGAAGATTCAAAAAACACACCTGAGTTAAGTAATACAGGACTGCGTAACTATCATAAATATATTTTAACTTTTTTAATAACTGTAACATGCTCAAAATACATTTGAAAAGCATAAATAAAAAATTTTGAAAATCACTCAAAATGACCAACAAAATTAGCAACTGTTATTATTAAATGAATTTCCTTCTTGGTTTTATATACAGCCATATAGTTCTATCACATATCTTAAAATAATATAAAAAGTTATTTCAATAACTTGCACCAGAGATCCTCTGATAGCTTTAAGAACAATTTCATTTCATATTTTCAAAAAACAGGCAATTTCAATTTTGTATAATTTTCTTTGGAGCACAGGAAAAGATGAAAGACTATCCAATTTATTTTCTGAAACTAGAAAAACCTTGAAGCCAAAAATATGACAATCAGCACAAGTAAATAAAAAAGAGCCAAAACTCATTTAGGGATGTAGAAGGAAAATTTATAAATGAAATACCAAAAAATAGATTTAAAGAGTATCTTAAAAGACCAGCCTAACATGATTAAGTACAGTTCATCTCAGGGATATGAGGAAAGTTTAAAATTAGTAAATGTATGAATATAATTTGTAATGCCATCAAGTGAACTATAAAAACAACATGAACAAAAAGGAAAGTCAGATCTGCTGTACTGTGTTTCTGAACAGGAATGATGAACAGAAAGTCAGCCCCTTGTCCTGGAAGGCTCAGAAATAGTTTATGTACCAAGGCAGCCCAGGCTCCCCTCCACTGTTTCCATTGCTGAAGACCGAGCTGTTAAGATCAGCTTTTACAAAACTGAACACGGGGGACCCAAGATGAATATTTTTAGGTAAATAGCCTATTTAAATTGTGTCTTCTCATTTAAGAGTAGGTAAACAGAAAATATGAAATATAATATTCTGTGAGAGGAGATAAACAGAGTGATAAAGGTGAACATAGTTTTATAGATTCAAAAAATATGAAACAAGGGATCAAAAATAAGGTGATGGGATAAAAGTAAAATGAAATTAAGGCTGGTTTGTAGAATATACAATTTTTAAAAGATTACATAAGTATTAAATTGCATAACTCTTTCAGGTGCAAAAGTAATTTAGAAAACTTTGAAGAAAAAGAAAAAATGAGAAATCAATAAACTATAATCCAATTTTTGGTGTATATTATAGTCATTTTGCTTTGTGCTTATGAAGACAGTATGACTATATTATGTGGTAAGTATAAATAAAGTGTGTCATGTTTTCTTGATTCTGAAATATATATTCTAATAAACCATTTATGTAATACTGCTTCTCAATTTACTAACAGCTTTTCAGAAAAAACTTCACATATAATGTAGAGAAAAATTTTGCTGGGGAAAGCATAGAGTACATGGTAAATATAACACTTTCTTCCTTTGTACACAAAGTTGAATCGAAGTCTTTTCACACTCAGGGACTAAAAATCTGTCAATCACTTTGGCCACAGACAGTAAAGGAAGCATCACAGCACACTGCTATTCCTAACTCTGATCAGCAAATCAATCTTTTGGTCCCTTTGTGATCACCAGTCCAACTTCAAGGAAAATTAAAGAATACAGAAGTTTAAATTCCATTTCCAAATTCATTTAAGATATAGTTGTTTTTTTTTTTTTCAATGGAGTAACAGTGCAGAATACTAAAAAGCATCCTTTGCAATTCTGATGAAGGTTTCAACAGATGCTGTTTGACACTTTAGTGACTGACATCTTTGAAAATTCCAGGATCCTTTTTTCACCCACTTTACTTAGATATAATTGACAAATGAAATGTATATATTAAGTCTGCAAGGTGATGATTTGCTATATTGTGAAATGATTATCACAATCAGGTTAATTAGCATATCCATCACCTAACTCAGTTCTCAGTTACTGTGTGTGTGTACAAGAGAGGAAAAGGGAAGAGGATAGGAGGAGGAGGAAGAGGAAGAAACCTTAAGATCTACACTTAGCAAAGTTCAAGGATCTTTCTGAGATGATAATTTCTACTCTCTTTAATGATATTATTACAAGTGTAACAGGTTATCTGCTATATGAACAGTAACTTCTAAATTCAATTTCTTACCTCACTGTAATAGTTTATAAGCTATCTCAGGCACTTTTTAAATGCTTGAGATGCCACCAGTGAACAAAATTTAACTGACATGATAAATGGCCAGAAAGTTGTCCATGGACATCATATGATTCCCTTTTGGGTAGATAATGACAGTCACATCTGCAATCACTTCCTTGCTCTGTCACAGCCAAAAATATTTTGGCTTCAACTGTAAGACACATGCTACTCACAGTGATTTGGACAAAGCATGCATCTTTGAATGGAGAACTTTCAGAAACAGAGTATATATCTACTTCATATTTTTTCACAAAATTGCTATTATAATAGCATGATTTTTTCACTCTAGGGCAATTTATCAGGAGTGTTTTTCTAAACTTTTAACTATTCAAACATCACTTCTAATAGAATAATATTTATTTTATGGTTATGTTATATTAAAAACAATATTTTGTCAAATTAGTTATTTATAATTCTATGATACTCTAAGTAACAGTAAAATGTAGCTAAATTTTTGTGAACAGTCAAGACCATTTACTCTGTATGAATGCCTAATGGCAGAGTTTCCGGGTCAGTGGTACACATATCACTGTAACAGATTCTAGTACATCAGGTCTAAGTATCCCACATAAAAAAATGAAGTATACTTTCACCTTTTCCTTCTTCCCATCTACCTCCTCCTCTTCCTTTTCCTTTCTTCTACTTTTCATCTACACGTTATCCAGTTTCATGTCCTCTTGGTAATCTTCCTTGAGTCCCCAGACTTGTTAGGTGACCCAGTTTCTCCTCTTCTGTATTATCAGTTTGTTTCACTATACGTATGTATGTACTGATAATCCCCCTCATTCCAAACAGGGTTGAGGCCACACTTTCTGTGCCTGGTAAAGTTCTTGGATTATTCATTTTTCTATCCCCCACAACTATTACAATAAATTTTAAGAAGAGGGGCCTCCCTGGTGGCACAGCAGGTTGAGCGCTGCCCTGTGAAGCGTCCATGGCACAGCAGCGCGAGTTCGATCCCCAGTCAGGGAGGGGACCCACATGGCGCAGCAGGTCTCTTCTGCCTCGCCCACTGCTCCCCTCAGCAGTGTATTTCAGTCAGTCTGCCTGTCCTGTTTCCCACTCTGTCTCTGGTGGATCCTCTCACTGTGCCCAGCTTGTATGCATAAATAAATAAATCTTTAAAAAAATTTTAAGAAGCTTTTTGAAATGAGTAAATGAGGAAACAAGTAACTGCTTTTAGCTGGTCATTTTTTTTGTTTTAATTTTTGTTTTTTCAAGTTAGTTTATAGTTGTTACTTTTTTCTTTTGGGGCTTTTTGCAATTGTAATTGAACAGAGCATATTAATTTTTAAAAAAAGGAAGGTAAGTAATTGTACAGCCTCAAGTTCCAAACTCAGAGGCCCTCAATTCAATACTGCAGTATCCACTAGCATTAGTAACTGTTGATTGTCTGACTCAAAGATATCAGAAAGGAGAAACAAAGAAGTTACATAGATATGAATTGAGAAACTTTAACACTTATACTCAAAGCAAATAAATACTTCTACAAACAAGCACCCATATAAGAAATGTACACAGGACTGAAACCCACATCCCCAGTCCTTCTAACTAGAATTAATGATCCCACTTTGAAATGATAGAAGTAAAAATATAGTAGCTGTGTATGAGAAATAAACACTTTTCTTCCTCTTATCTTTATGAGGATGCCAATTGCTGGTCTATTATTTTGGCAGGTGTCGCTCAGAATGAACTCTTGAGAGATCTGGCGTGATTTGACTGCACCTTGACAGGACAGTGTCTTGTTCATGCAATACCTGAGCAAATTGGCTTCAGAATCTCCCTTAACAAATTCCACGTCAGAACAATTTGAGGCAGCTGTGTCAGGTTAGATTATTTTCCAGCCTCCAAAGGAAACATGGGTTTCCTGTCAGCTCTCTGTAGACATGCTGTGTGATTAACCACATATTTTAAAATTAAAGGAAGTAAAATTACTTTACTATATTTCAAACAAAAAAGAATTATCGTAACCATTCCCCCATAAGAACATCAGATTACCTGGATACAAATCCAACTTTCTGCATGTACTAATTACTGAACTTATGCAATGCACTTGATTTCTTTCAGCCCAATTTCTTCCTGGTGTGACAATAATATCTACCTCTTAACCTGTTGTATGGATTGAGTAAAATAACACATGTAAAGTTCTTAGAGTGTTAACTGGTTTATAGTCTGGGTTCAGTAATGTCAGTTATCATTATACCAAATGAGTTATCACTATAGCTTCTGGCAACTGAGGAACATGACCTTTATGGTTATTTACATAAGTTATTTTAGACACAAACTCATCTCCACCTAGGCATAAAACACAAGTGTCTAAAGCCGAGCCGCAGGTACATTGATAGAATAAAAACAAATGTGCAATGAATTTTTTTTTCTTCTCAATGTTTTCAGTTTTACTATACATTTATCAGATATTATAACATATAACAGATATCTCTTTGTATCATTGACATAAAATATATTCATTATGGAAACTTGAACAAACAAAAGTTTGAGTGTGCACATAAGCCACAGTAACCCATGATCCAGATAAAAATCCACATGAGATATTTATTCTTGTTTTTGAATGCATAAAGTATATGCAAAATGTAATTAAAATGACTTTCCTTTTTTAAAATTAACATTACTATGTAAATTTTTTTAAGATTTTATTTATTTATGCATATAAGAGCTGGGGTATAGGCCAGAGGTGCAGGGGGGGTGAGAGGAGTCACCAGAGACAGAGTGGGGAACAGAACAGGCAGATCTACTGAAATACACTGCTGAGGGGAGCAGTGGGCGAGGCAGGAGAGGTCTGCTGTGCTATCTGGGCCTCCTCCCCGGAGATTGAATTCGCAGTGGCTGCAGAAGCCCCACAGTGGCGCTCAAACCCTTGTGCCACCAGAGAGGCCCTATATGAATACTTTTAACATCTTTAAATATCCTTCTAAAACTCTGGATATATGGGTTCATTTAAATAATCTACTGTTTGACATTTAAATTCTTCCTATTTTAACCTGTTAAGAATTATCTCCTACTAGGGCACTCCCTGGTGCCGCAGTGGGTTAAGCAACACACTATGAAGCAAACCACAGCCACTGCAGCAGGAGTTCGATCCCTGCTGCTGGCTGGGGAGGTGACCCACATGGCACAGAAGACCTCTCCTGCCTCACCAGCTGCTCCCCTCAGTAGTGTATTTTGGTTGATCTGCCTGTGCTGTTCCCCACTCTGTCTGTTGGATTCTCTCACCCCTTGCACCTCTGGCCTGTACCCCAGTGCTTGTGTGCATGAATAAATAAATCTTTAAAAAAAAAAAGAATCATTTCCTACTAAATGGGTTTTCACACATCTTCATAAAATAAATTAATGGTTCCTAAAGAAGCATATGAGTTTCATAACTAAGTAAATTTATCTCTGTAATTTTAATAGTTTGTATTTTTAACAATAGAGTAAAAGATGTCAATTTTTCCCACTTCTAATAGCATTGGGTATTAACAGGTAAGCATGTTACGTTAACATGTAGTGGAGCAAAAGTCTGCCAATCCAAAGTAAATCTTTTTGGTGAAATGCTGATTTCACGGGAGTTCTAAAGATATGGTAAAATCTGCTTTCCATTTTTTTTTTACATATCAAAGAAGGAATGCTTTTAAAACTCAATTTGGTGCACGTGGGCAGGGTTTTTATGTGGCACTTTGCTCCATATTAAAACACTATTGCTTCTTAGTGTAGCATTAATCCTTGCACCCAATTCCACAGGAAACATCTTCCTCCCACTTGAAATCCCTCCTGGTCAAGTGTTCTTTACTAGACAGGAAGTCAGAGAGCTGCCTCTGTTACATACAGTCTCCATGTCACAGATGATTGTTGTTGAGAATCTAGTAGGACAAGAATGTAAATGTTCTCCTCTTAGATTATGTCATATCAGAGCTACTTGTTACACACTGGTTCCTTATCTTAGTGCAAGTGAAGGAATTTTTTACTTTATTTTTCTTAATGTCGTGAGTAAATTAATCTGTTAGGCTATACAGAGTAAATTTATATAAAAGTATATAAGATTAGACTCCTTTTATTATAGAAAAGTGTATACTATCTAGTTTTTAAGCATCATAAAATGTATTTACTTTATTTACAAAATATCTTTATGATACCCCAGCTTGCTTCACAATCTCTTGCAAATGGGACTGTCCTGCCATCTCTTCCAGACATCCCATTATGCTGCAAGCAATGATAAATATGCTCCTTGGTAAATATTCATAACAGGAGTGGACCAGGGTAATCACCCTCCCCCCAAGATCAAAAATGGTCATCTTCATAACACAAATAATTTGCAGATAGGAGATTGTTATTAGGTACAGCAATGAGCAATAGTTCAGCAGGCATCTTCATACACTGAGGTAGACAGAAATATTCCCTACCTAGGCAAGCCAGGATTTTGTCAATAGTAACCTCCCTACTGCAGTCTGCATACCCTTCCATACTCCTATTTACCCCTATGGTCTACCTTGCTTTTCCAAAAGAAATCCACTCTACATCAGAAAAATGAAATATGAGAAGATCTATTCTAATTTATCAATTCACTGATTAAACTCCACTAGATCCTGCAGAGCTTTCCCTCTCTGTCATACATCCTTTCTCTCCATTCTTTACAAATCCTTAGCAGTTCAGTAATATAGGTGTGACCTTGAAAAGGGATGTTGCTAGAATGGCACAACCTGGCCAGTATTGGGTTGAGTAATTGTGGATGACCTCCAGACTCCAAATGTATGTTGAATGAGAGCAAGTTCTAACATATCAAGATACTAGTATCTTTAGGTTCTGGCACCAAAACCAGGCCCTATAAGAGGCAATTGGGTCTATCTTCCTGCTCAGTCACAAAGGGTAACTGTCAACTTTTGCAGTGTAACATGAATTCATATCTGACAAGCTTCAAATTCATATTATTTCCTGTCTGTTACACAAATCAACAAAGTAAGAACACTAAAAAATGACATTTTCTTCTCATTAGATTCCAGCCCATTCATCTTCCATTTCATTTATTACTGACATAGAGAAGGCTGAGGCCAGAGTAATTTTTAGAAGACTGTTTTGTGTGATGACTAAATAGAGTAAGTCTTAGACTCTGGAGTAATAAGCCCCCAAAGGATATTCAGAGCAAGTAGCTCTTACCCAAGCAGAGAAAAGAACACTGGGTTCACATTAAGCAGTGCTTGACTATAATACTCTGATGCTCTTTCCAAATTTGTCTCTATTAATACAAATCACTATATGTTACACTCAATTAATGGTGTTACTTAGTTGTTTCAGCCAGGCAGTCAAGTTTTTTTCTTTAAAGTATTACTTAAAATAATTTTGTAAAAGCAGGCAACTTTATTTCTTACATATGAACTACTATTTTAAAAATAAATCAAGGAAAAATGGCCTTCTGTGTTTCTGAAGAAAAATTCTGGATTTATTACAACTGAATTCAGGTTTCAACTCTCTTACTTATTAGTTGGCTGACCTGGGACTATAACTGAACTGTACTCCATTTCTCTCATATATAAGACAGAGATAATAATCTGTTCCTCATATAATATTTATTTGGCAATTAGATAAAATAATGTCTGATAAATTAAGCATGAAAATTATGCTAGAAGTTTCTATGGATAAAGGCTGAATCAGATTGTCAACTTGGAGCCAATTTTTTGTCTTAGTAAAAACAGCTCTCCCTTCACTTTTTGACATGGAGAACTCTTGGCAGGAGGTGTACCAATTTGCATTTAGAGCCCAAGAGCCTGCTGGAAGGGAAGAAACTGAGATACTAAGATTTGAAGTTAAGAAAATGTTATTATAGTAGACCAGAATATGTTAACCAACACTCAGTGGCAGGTAAAGGAAATGGAGGCCCTGAACTAAAATGACATTGTCATCCAAACAGAAAGCCTGCAGACTGACTCCAGTACTAAGTCTGAGAGGCAGAGGGGGCATTGGAAGTGAAGAGAGAAACGGAGGCCATCCAACCCAGTTTCCTGGGACTAACTTGCACTCTGCAGAACTGACTGACTGTGTAAGTGACTTCAGCTTTTACTCCATAGTCCCAGAAATTTTCTTTTTAAGATCTCCTGTCAGGACAGAAATGTGTATTGACCCATGAGTATGGGAAGGATAGGAGATTTGTTCCTAACATATGGCTCTGAATATCATCCTAAACCTCTGGGGACAATGTTGCCTCATGGTAAATGAAACAATGCTTTCAGATAGTCAGAAAATAACATTTTTTCAATGCAGAGAAAAGTGCCACACAGAGAACTCAGAAGATAATTTGCAGAGAGGGTGTGTGTGTGTGTGTGTGTGTGTGTGTGTGGCCTTCAAGGGAATCCAGGTAGCTCAACCCCTCCAATCCCCTCCAGTTGCAGCAAGAACATTATTGTGCACAACAGAGTGCTGTGTGTGTCATCTTAGTCATGATGGAGCTGGAACCATCACTTTCATTTTATGTATCACAACACTGAGTTCAGAAAGATTAAAAACTATGCCCAGCTGATAAGTGGTGGATCCCAGCTTGGAATCAGGCCTGCTTGATTCCAAACCTCAGATTTCACCCTTACATTCTGCTGTCTTGAAATCATTTCTTGTGCAGTCTGACTTCCCCCACAGCCTACAGGTAGACTGCAGTTATTCGTGTGGAAGATTTCTACTATAGAAAAGTTTTTGCAAGTGGCCATAGCAGTACTCCCATCCCTAGGGATATGAGCTTCAAATTATATTCCAGGTTCTCAAAGTCTATTAGGTTTAAAAACAGCCTGAGCTGCTTCTCCCATCTGTGCTTCGGATAGCATACATTAACTGAATACTCTAACACATTTGCAAATGCAATCACCCAAGCGGTATATCACTGGAGCAGCTTACCCAGGCAGCTATGCAAATGTAAAATAACTTAGCTTTTAAATGACCAGTAGACCTCTAATGACTGGCTGTCAAATAAACACCATTATGTTCATGGACTTCTCTAAAAAGATTTCAGCACTCCAAACTTGTGAAACTAAATTTGAAGTCTCTAGAGGTAAAACAAATACAGTATGGTGATTAGAATTAGTTTAGATATATTTGGCTGTAGAGGTACTCAATTTATGAATTTTTCCCTCATGCTAAAGAGCAAAATGTGATGAGTCTTATTATGTCGTTTGGATTCAAGTTGGTTTAACCCTATCTCTTCAAACCCAGCTGTTCTCTTTTCAACAGAGGCACATACTAATAAGCACAGACAAACTACCTAGATCTTCACAGCAGCTCCAGGGAGCTACTTCATTTTTAGAAAATATGAATTTCACAACATCAAGTGAAGAGATTCTGTCTCAATGGACTATGCTGAGAAAAGCCAAGGGACATACCATTTTATTTCAAGTACCAGACAACAAGTTTTATTTTTACTTGAATTTAACTTAAACTACTGGAGGGAAGACCTTTTGAATTCTTTAGTGAAGGAGATTATTAGAGAATTTTGCAGAGCCAGAAAACAAAGTTATTTGCTATTTAATATACCTTAGTGTAATGCTTCATCTTCCAAAGCTTGCTATATGTAGGAAGGAAACCTTAGAAAAGGACACAAAAATGAGTAGAATATTCTATAATGACTTGTACTGGGGGAATAACCCTTGAGGAATAATGAAAGGCTATGCTAATGACTTTAATGATATGTAACAACCCACCTATTTATATGACAGCTAGTGTACCACAGATATGTTTGAATGCAATGGTTTTTAACACAACAGTCATTCTGACATTCATTCAAGTCATTCATGTAAGCAAATCACACAGTAGTATCCTGGTGAGTCAGAAAAAAAATGAAGTGGGTCCTTTGAGATGAAAACTTCTGAGTATAAACTTCTATGAGTAGGGTGGAAACAAAAACAAGTTTGAAATATTGATAAATAGAAAAAGAGGGCAAAGCATTGAACATTTTTGAAATATCCTTACTACAATGATCCTGGGAACTGAGTTTTTCCTACTTCATTGGCATATAATCATCATATGTTATGTTGAAAGTGTAAAATATTTTAATTAATGTTATTTATCATTGATGGGAGCATTTGTAATTCTGTAGTATCTCTAAGAGGCTGAAGTCTCCTTACAAATGACTATCATTTCTAAATATAAGAAGGCAGAAGGTTGTAATATGAAATTTGATCAGCACTTTCCTTCATGAGTCAACACAGTCCTTCAAACTAGCCCCATTTCATGTAAACGTGAAGCTTATGATATGCACTGAACTGAAGAAAAGATATGATAGGGTCATTTATGAACACCACCTCTTCTCTATTTTTTAGGGCAAAGCATTTAAAGGTGAGTAAATCTGCATAGGGACCAAAAAAATTATATAAAGATTAGGATCATTTCTCTTCTGAGATCTAATACTACCCTTTCTGGGTTGACCCATCACCAAATAGACAAGAGAAAGGCAGTAGTCCTTTTGTGATGTTCTTATAATAGTTTAAGCAAGAAATGATGATGCTTTGAACTGTGCTTTTAATAATGAATACAAAAGAAATGTTCAGATTTGGAATAGATTTGTTCCGAGAACAGAGAGAAACATCTGACAGAATGAACGAGGAGGATGAATAGAAGAGACAAGATGGTGAGAAGGTAGTAAGGGAATTTTTAAGAGAAAGTCAGTGGTTCTTTTTTGACCTGTTAAATGTAAGATTCTAGTAAGGCTTAGTTCTTTGAACATCCTTCTCAAGTGTTTGTGCTCTGTATTTTCAAGTCTCATGTCCAGAAGTAGAAGCCAGAAAATGTATTTCCCAGAGTCCACTAGGCCAAGCAATGTGACCTGAAATCTTACCATCATTTGCACCCCAAGATTTTGATGTAGAACTCAGCTACCTGGGAAGCAACAAGCGTGTAGAATCCACTTTCCTATACCTATCTTTGTGAAAGAGCAACACCAGATGTTCTGGAGTGTAGTATCCAATGTCTGTAAAATGAACTAACTAGCCTGTGCTCAATGGAAGTACAATCATTTGTTAGCAGTGTGATTTGGATATTCTTCCAGGCCAAATATTCCCAAGCCTAATTTTCGACTATTCCCAGGAAATATGTGAGCTTAGCTGATAGCTTTTACTAAATCCTTTTCTGGTTTTATCAGCTATGGTGATTCTGTTGTTTACAATAAACACACATTTAGCCACATGGAGATAACAACTATGTTTCTGAAACTCAGAGAAGAGGCCAAGTTCAGAGAAACAAATTTGAGGGCCATCAGACCATAGATGTTATGAGAACCTTGAAGTTAAAATAATTCACAGAGGGAGAAATCACACAGAAAGAAAATAAAACAGGGCCTCTCTGGTGGCACAGGGCTATTAAGTCTCAGTGCTATCACACTATCACCACTGCAGACTGAGTTCCATCCCCAGCCAGGGAGCTAACCCACATATGACCCAGAAGACCTCTCCTGTCTTACCCACTGCTTCTCTTAGTTGTATATTTCAGTAGACCCTCCTGTTCTATTCCTCATTCTGTCTCTGATGAATCCTCTCACCCCCTGCACCTCTGACCTACACCCCTGCATAAATAAATACATCTTTAAAAAAAGTAAAACTATACCATTTATAAATCTAATAGAGAAGGAAGAGTCAGGAAAGAAGACTGAAAAAGCAGCTGAGCTAGAAAAAAAAACAAAAACTAACCAGTTGTGGATGAAGCCCAGAGAAGAAAGTCTCTCAAAAATTCTGAGCTTTTGTGATAGGAAGGAATAACTTCTGTTGAACAAAGGGATAGTGATAACTAAACATGTATATTCTATACAAGACACAATGTTTGCATGACTAAGAATGAAGGAACTCTGAGATGAATTTTTGGAGCACAGTGGCACAGTTTGGGATACTAACTGATGATATGTATGTGTATTAAAAGAGCCAGAACCATGGAGCTCAAGTCCAGTTCTAATAGACTGTCAGAGTGAAGACAGACATCACTGCATCCATGGACATACATCCTTAGTAGGGTTTAGCAGCAGCACTGGTATGTGTGATGGAAAGCCTGGTGCTGTTATACCCTGTTCTTCACCCACTATCACTGCCACAACTAATCCCTTCAAAATCAGACAGCTTGCTTTGGTGGTGGAAGAGCTACAGTAACTACACCTCTGGAGGGAAATCCTATACTGTCAAAATATTAACAAAGATGTAAAACAATGGCACTTCATTGAAGTAAATATTTTAAAAATAGCAAGGTAATATAAAATCAGAAAACCCAATATTTCCCAGATAATTCTTAATGGGCTTAAGGATGGAGGCTGGTCTAGTCTTAGGAGAACATTCTGCTGAATATACTGATAATTGGGTCACAGGGAAATTATTTAGCAAATAGTTGTTAAAAAGTAGCAATATTATTATTTAACAAGTAATAATATAGCAATTAGTTAGAACATAATAATAAATAATATAAAGTTCCCCAAGTTGTTGAACTGAAGAAAACTACTTTTACCCAATTATAAAATTCTAAGAAAAAAATTGAAAAGCATATCATTGCTTAAATCAAAAGGAAATATAGACATTTTATATATCTCTGTAATGTCTTGAATCTATTTAATCTATTCAAAGACAACCTTCTAATTTTGCTGTTATATTTTTAGGTATGTGAATACCTCATTGTAATATAGAGAGATAACTGATAGGAAGATAGATAGAATAGACAGATGGATGGATAGATAGACAGACAGACAAATAGATAGATAGATGGATGGATAGCTAGATAGCTAGATATATAGATAGAAATTCAATATCTAGTAGTATTTAAAGACCTAGTTTTCTAGGGCCCTTCAGTCTTAGGTAAAATCTGAATATATCTTCAAGTAATTGCACTGCCCAGACAGGAAAAAATGCGCCATGTCCCTTGGAAAGACAACTTTCTGCTACCTCTCAGAGTTGAAAATGTATATAAAATTCGCTCTGAAAGACTGTGTGTGTAATCTCTGTGCTTTTATTATTAATTTGAATCATATGAAATTGCCATTTTCTAGGGTCAAGAAAAAAGGCTGAATATCAATTACTCATATGGTTTAACTAAATATTCTTTCTCAATATGATACTGATTGCATACTTTATTCTTCTCTAAATAGGTCCTGGAGCACTTGATAACCCTATTTCCTTGAAACAGAAGTAGAATTTACAAGAAACATCAGTATGTACATACTGGAAGATACAGGGTCTCTGAGTCAACATCTGCATCTGCATCCAGGCCTGGCTCTGGCATCAGTCATTCTACAACTTCTGCTTTCATATCTTCACTAATAAGGAAGTTCAAAGATATAATTCAATAGCTACCTTATTGTATATGCTGAAGTCCTGATTCCAAAAGAATTTAAGTCTGTGTCATTATAACTTGACAAACTTAATTTGCCTGAAAGAAAGATAGTTAGGTCCAACTCATTGGGGTCAGACTATAAATCAGAAGACTAACAGAACATTTAATATTCAGTTTTGTTATAGAATTTGGCATTTAGTTATGTGTTTGGATGATAAAATGAGCTCATTTTGTGGCTGAAGCCACAAAAGTTAAGAATAAAACAATAGGTGCCATGTACCTCCAAACAAAGTGCCAGACCACCCGTGAAGAACTTGTAGGGGATAAAATAGCCTTTCTTATTTTCCTAGCCTAACAAGTGTCTTAGGGGTAAGAGTAAGATTTTAAGAGGTTGAAGAATTTCTTTACAGAATTTGTCGATATGATATGTATTTCTTCCTTGTCTGTTAAGACTTTGCGTTTTATCTTCCTTTCTCAAAATATTTCTGACCACTCCAAGCAAAGTTGCTCATACCCTAAGTCCTGTAACTAGATGCTTATTTATCATAATTGGTAAGTGCTTTATAATAGCACTTATCTCAATTTATTATCATTGGCTAATTTATTGATTTGTTCTATTAGGCCTAGCTCCCCAAGTTCAGGAACTTTTTCTTATCCAACCTCAAGTCTTCTGTATCTAGCACCATCTGCAAGACATAACTGGCAGCAGATATGAAAGAATGATTCAAAGTAAGGAAATCTATGGTTTAAAGGGGGAAAAAAATTCAAGTAATCACCTTGAGAAATAACACTGGTAGTTCACATAAAAGAAATACAAAGGGACTATAAGTAAATGAAAAGAGCTCCTCATGAGCAGTTGGCATAAATTTAATTACCACCCATGAGTGGAAAAAAAAATGTTTGGTTTTAAGATGATAGGTGTTGGCTAGAACTGAAGAACTTTCTTTCTTGTCTTTCTAAAAATTTGTCCTTAATCTTAATTTTTCATAGTGGAGATGTTTATCTTTAATATAAATGAGGCTAACTTTTAAAAGGTGACCAAACAATACTGGTTTGGAGCTTTTGCATAGTTACAAATATCTGGATCAGTCCATTAAGTTTTCATTTAAGAGCTTTCAGGCAAAGGCCATCTATTATCAATGAGTATTAGAAGAGGGCATACAATTTTTAAAACATGCATGTGTGTTCTCTCCTTCTCTCACTGCTCCTTCTGCCCCATCCTTCGACCCCATCATTTTCTCTAACTTTACTATTATCTTTTCATACTTATTTCTTTAGAGTTCTTGGATAATCATCTGGCTAGAACTTTGATTTTAGGTATTTAAATTCTAATAAAGTTTGAGTTTTTCTGAAGTAGAAAAAAGAAGTAGAAAAAAGAATGTTCTCCTAAGACTAGACCAGCCTCCAAACCTTCGTGTTTGGACATAGCTTTTTCTGAATTACCAAAAACAGGAAAACTCCAGGCTTCTAGAAATAGGATTTTCCACTCCCAGGGCTCAAAGGTTGGGAGTAGAAGTGAAGTTCTAGCATACTCCAGATTTTCAGGAAGTCTTACACTAAACTCATTCATCTGTCGAACTTCTCCCCTAGTTAAAACAACCTTTAATTTTGATGCCTCTGTTCAAACTCAGAGCATGCCCATACCCAAATGCATGTGCCCCCTCCAGGTAACTTAAACTGCTTTCTTAGGCAAAAGTAAAGCAAGAATGCCCACACTGAACAAAGTTACAAGTGGCATTTACTCCTTATCACACTGTAGCCCCTCAGAAAATTTCAGTTAGTGAGTATAGAAACAACAAATGTTAGAGAGTAATGTGGAGAAAAAAGGAACACTCACCCACTATCAGTGAGAATGCAACATAGTACAGCCTGTGGAAAACAGTAGGGAGATTCCTAAAAAAATTAAAAATGGAAGCACCATATGATCCAGCAATACCTCAGCTAGGTATTTATCCAAAGACTATGAAAACTCTAATATGAAGAGACTTGTGCATCCCATGTTCAGAACAGCACAGTCAGAATTGCCAAGTCATGGAACCAGCCTAACTGCCCACAACAGACGACTAGATTAAGAAATTAGGAAACAGAATGGAGAAAAAAGATGGCAGCGAAGAGACAACAGGCTAGAAAGCTCCCAGAAGATACAGGAAAAAGGGAGAAAATACAGTGGGTCCCTGCAGGAACTGTTACACCGAGAATAAATTGGACTATATTGGCAACCTATCCAGAGAAAAAGGACACATAGAAGAGGCTAAAAAAAAAGAGAAAAGTCATATAACCATCCTGCCCAGTCCCCTTCCCCTCTTCCCCTCCCTCCACCTACTAACTCTGCGAGGCAGAAACTACAAGACCAACCAGAGGCCCTAGACCGAAGAGAAATCAAAACAATTATAAAAAGCCTAGACTTGGGGACAATCACACAGATACAGACATCTGAGGAAGCACTCCAGGCATGGTGAGTTAAGTCTCAAACTTTAGGGATTCTAGGGAAGGAGTGGGTAGTCAAGTTAGGCTGAGGGAGTTCACACAAATAGAGAAGGCAGATATAGACGGAGAGACACGAACCCGGGAAACCTCGCAGGGGAAGGGAAGTAAACAAGCCACAAGTTGGTGGAGAGGGTGTGCTGAGGTGTAACAGGGCAGAGACGCAATTGGGCATCTCTGCTCTTGGTGGAGTGGACCTAAGGAGGTGCAAGCTCAGCACTCAAAAGCCATCGTCCCCAACCTCCCAGGTCAGTTTCAGTGCTCAGTAGGGAGCCCCAGACCCACCCTTCTGGACACTGGGGCACCCAGAAGTACAGACCCTCCACCGGCACCTAGGTGCGCAAGCCCCGGAGCCATGCCCCCGCCCACTCGCAGATTTCAGCACCAGCAGCAGCCTTGACGCTGGTGCCCTGGAGCCGCGGGCCCTCTTACCCCGTAAGCTTCAGCCCCTCTTGCCCTGACCACTCCAAAGTGCAGCCCCTCGACCAGCCTCCTCAGCAGTGCCCCAGAGTCAGCGTGCTGGGGGCCTTGGCCCTCACCTGCTTCAGCGGCTGCGGTGTCCAAAGCCACCACCGCTGCTGCTGCTGCCGTACAAAAACCATTGTCATTGCTGGGGAGCAGTACAGGGAAGTCGGAGCCCCAGGCATGGGGCACTTGGATGACCAGAGAAACAGCTGCCCACTCTGGGTTGAACAGAGATAGGAGCAAGGCGAGAGGAGAGAAGACCCACTGAGGCCGGAGCAACAGAGTCCTAGACGACATTTTAAACCACCATACCACGGGGAGCCACTTCACGGGACCCCTCTACCCTGTACACATTATCTGAAGACACGGGGTTTGGGAAGGCTGCAGCAACTGGAAGGAGGGCATTGGGGGCAGGCCCAATTTGGGGCACCACAGCAACACTATTCGAGGTCTTTTGTGTCTCCATATGAATTTCATCATTTTTTTTCTATTTCTTTGAAGAATGGCATTGAAATTTTTATTGGAATAGCATTGAATCTGTAGATTGCTTTTGGTAGGATGGCCATTTTGATGACGTTAATTCTTCCAATCCATTAGATGAGCAAGGGATGTTTTTCCATTTCTTCTTATCTTCTTCTATTTCTTTTAGCAATGTTTTATAATTTTCTTTGTAACGGTCCTTCACCTATTTTGTTAGATTTATTCCCAAGTATTTAATTTTTTTGGTTTCAGTTATAAAGGGGATGGTTTTTTAAATTTCTTCTTCTTCAGCTTGGTCGTTTGTATAAAGGAAGACTACTGATTTTTGTGTGTTGTTTTTGTATCCTGCTACTTTGCTAAACTGGTCAATTAGCTTGATAGATTTTCTGTAGATCTTTTAGGGTTCTCTATGTATATTATCATATCATCTGCAAACAGTGATAATTTTAATTCTTCTTTTTATATTTGGATACCTTGTATACCTTTCTCTTGTCTTATTGCTCTGGCCAGGACTTCCAGTGTTATATTGAAGAGCAGTGGTGAAAGAGGGTATCCTTGTCTTGTTCCAGATCTTAGGGGAATGGATTTTAGCTTTTCGCCATTGAGAATGATATTGGCTATGGGCTTGTCATATATGGCCTTTATTATGTTAAGATATGGTCCTTCTATTCCGAGAATTCCAAGGGTCTTCATCATAAATGGATGCTGGACTTTGTCGAAAGCTTTCTCAGCATCTATTGATATAATCATGAACCAAGAATTCTTTATCCTGCAAAGTTATCCTTTCTATACAAAGAAAAAGTATGGATTTTCCCAGACAAACAGAAACTTCAGAAATTCATTATGAACAAATCCCCTCTCCAAAAATTCTGCAACAAGAACTAAAGCCAATACCACCAGGAAAATGAAAAAGAGGAACAGTATAAGGCAGGAAAAAAAAAACAAAAAGAGACAAAATGGCAAACACAGATGCCAGCATAACAATTTTAACTCTTAATGTAAATGGACTAAGCTCAGCAATAAAAAGACACAGAGTGGCAGGCTGGATAAAAAACATAATCCAACCTTCTGCTGTCTTCAGGAAACACATTTAAACACAAAAGATAGGCATAGACTAAAAGTAAAAGGTTGGAAAACAGTCCTACAAGCCAATGGACCAAAAAAAAAAAAAAAAGGCAGGAACAGCAATTATATCAGAAAAGATAAGAGTTCAAAATAAAAAAAAGTTAAAAAGGACAAAGATGGGCACTATATAATGGTCAAGGACACAATACATCAGGAAGACACAACAATCATCAACTTACATGGTCCAAATGAAGGAGCACCAAAAAATATCAGAAATTTACTATCAGCTCTGAAAGAAAACACTTATATAGTAGGAGACTTCAACACCCCACTCTCAACAATGGACATATCAACAAGACAAAAAATAAACAAAGAGACCAGAACCCTTAATAAAGACTTAGAAACCATGACTCTAGTGGACATCTATAGAACTCTCCACCCTAAAAAGTCAGAGTACACGTTTTTCTCAAACCCACATGGATCATACTCCAGAATCGATCACATACTGGGACACAAGAACAACATAAACAGATACAAGGTCAGAACCATCCCAAATGTATTCACTGATCACAAAGATATCAAATTAGAAGTAAATCACAAAAAGAAAACAAGAAACCCACCCACATCATGGAGATTGAAACCTGCACTACTGGAAAAACAATGGATTATAGAGGAGATCACAGAGGAAATTAAAAAATACTTTGAACTGAATGACAATGAGGACACCCCATTCCAAAATACATGAATGCAGCAAAAGCAGTTCTAAGAGGGAAGTTCATAACAATACAAGGTCACATTAACAAACAAGAAAAAACTCAAAGAAACAATCTAATCTTGCATTTCAAAAACCTAGAAAAAGAGAAGCAAAAGGATCCAAAAAACAGCAAAAGAAAAGAAATCAGCTTCCCGACGCGGCCCAGCTGAGGGGCGGCCTCGGGCTGACTGGAGCTGGTCCGGCCGTGCTGCACTCCATCCCGATGGCCACGGAGGGCCACCGAGATGGCGAGCCTGGTGACCCGGCTGTGTGGGCTCCCAGCGAGTCCAGTAGGCCCGTGAGGAGAAAGGCGCCAGTTGCACCGAGACCGCCAGAGCCCCCCGAGTCATTACAGGGCCTGGTGAACTTTGAGGATGTGGCCGTGTATTTCTCTCGGGAGGAGTGGGGGCTCCTTAGCGTGACCCAGAGGAGCCTGTACCTGGATGTGATGTTGGAGAACTTCGCACTCATTGGCTCAATGGGATTGGCACCTGCTAGGTCCCATGTGGTTTGCACCCAGTTGGAGGATGAAGAAGAACCCTGGCTCTCCAACATGGTGGACATGAGTCTTACTAGCAGAGCAGAGGCCAGGAGTCGCCCTGGTCTTGGTAGACTGGAGCATAAGGAAACCCCTCCTAAGCAAGTGAAGATCCATAGATGCCATCTGCCAGAGAATCTGTTTATGTTTGGGAAGGCTGGGAAGAACATTCTTGCTACCTTAGGCCTCCTCCAACACCAGGCCTCCCACCATGAGGGGAAGCCACACGGAAACACCAAGCATGGGCAGGTCTTTCCACCCAGCTCCAGTTGCCAGCAGCAGCAGGAAGTCCATACGCCACAGAAGACCTTCAAGTGCAGCAGCTGTGGGAAAGCCTTCCTGAAGGCCTTCTCACTCCTTGACCACCTCATAACTCACTCCAAAGAGAGATCCTTCCAATGCCTAAAAGGTCGTAATACCCCAAAGAAGAACTCAACCCTTGTTAATCACCAAAAAACTCACAATGGAGAAACATCCCATGCTTGTAATGAGTGTGGAAAGACCTTCAGTTACCCATCTAAATTGAGGAAGCACCAGAAGGTTCACACAGGTTTAAAACCTTTCAAATGTGGTGAGTGTGGAAAAACCTTCAGTCACAAAGACACTCTTGTTCTTCACCAGAGAATTCACACTGGAGAAAGACCTTATGAGTGCAGTGAATGTGGCAAAGCTTTCAGTGTTCTGTCTACCCTCATTTGGCACCGAAATGTTCACATTGGAGAAAGACCTTACGAGTGCAGGAAATGTGGGAAATTCTTTAAATATAACCATAATTTATTCTTCACCAGAGAGTTCACACTGGAGTAAGGCCTTATGAGTGCAAGCAGTGTGGGAAAACTTATGTGACCCACTCAGGCCTGTATCAGCACTGGAAAGTTCACACTGGAGAACGGCCCTATGAGTGCAGCTTATGTGGAAAGACCTTCACTACCAGATCCTACCGCAATTGGCACCAGCAGTTTCATACTGAAGAGAGGTCCTTTGAATGTACACAATGTGGGAAAGCCTTAAAGCATAGTTCTACCCTCCTTCAGCATAAAAAAGTCCATACTAGTGAAAAGCCTTAGAAAGACAGGCGATGTGGGGAGGTTTTTAGCTATGGCTGATACCTCATTCAACATGCAAGGTCTCACTTCAGAAAGATTGAGAGTAGCTGTTTTAAAGAAACTAAACTTGACACGCCCCAACACTACCCTCACATGGTGATGCCAGGTATGTAGGAAGATTTAGGGAGCTATATTGCACTCTGACCTGCCCAGGGCTATTGGTTGTGTTAAGTCACTGCTAGTTTCTATGGCAAAAGTTATCCCATCTCTGCCACCTGGCAGGTTTCTGTCCTGTGGCTCAGTCGCACCATGTGCTCAGGGATGGTAGACCTCCATACTCCACTTTCTGTGTGGGAGAAAGTCGTAGAAGTAGAGCTCATAATGGGCTTCATTTTCTCCTTGACAAGTGTGGTAGGTGTGGACTTCGCTGGTTTGGCCAAGACTATACGCAGTGTCTATTAGGGGTTTAGCCATTTCTATGAACAATGTTGACACTGCATGTGGTGTCTTGGATTTATCTAGCCCTGGAACTGACTCATCTTGCCTGGAATTTATGGTAATAAAGATCTTGTAATGTTAAAAAAAAAAAAAAGAAAAGAAAAGAAATCATAAAAATTAAAGCAGAAATAAATGAATTAGAAATCAAGAAAACAATCCAAAAGATTAATGAAACCAAAACCTGGTTCTTTGAAAAAGTAAACAAAATAGACAAACCTCTAGCCAGGCTAACAAAGGAAAAACAGGAGAAAACACAAATAAACAGGATCACAAATGAAAAGGAGAAATTACAACAGATTCAAAAACGATTAAAAGAATAGTCAGACAATACTATGAGCTGCTATATGCTAACAAGTTTAACAATCTAGAAGAGACAGATAAGTTTTTAGAAAGATATAACCATCCAAAGCTAAACAAAGAAGAAATAGAACACTTAAAAAGACCAATAACAAGTAGAGAAATTGAAGTAGTAATCAAAGCACTCCCCAAAAACAAAAGCCCAGGACCAGATGGATTCACAAATGAATTCTAACAAACATTCAGAAAGGAACTAGTTCCCATCCTACACAAACTCTTTTAAGAAAATGAGAAAGAAGGAATACTACCTAATACGTTCTATGGAGTCAATATTACACTAATACCAAAACCAAACAAAGATAACACAAAAAAAGAGAACTACAGACCAATCTCCCTAATGAACACAGATGCAAAAATCCTCAACAAAATTCTAGCCAACAGAATACAACAATGCATAAAAAGGATAATTCAACACAATCAAGTGGGATTTATTCCAGAAGCTCAAGGATGGTTCAATATCCGAAAATCAATCAAGGTCATCCAACATATCAACAAAAAGAACAAAAAACATATGATCATATCAATTGATGCAGAAAAGGCATTTGACAAAGTCCAACATCCATTCATGATAAAGACTCTTGAAACCCTTGGAATA
>JAGFMF010011632.1:5129025-5170968 GCA_019455555.1 Galemys pyrenaicus
GAAAGAGCACAAGGGACTGAGGTGATGGTGCACGGGTGGAATGGTGGTGGGTACTCCCTGGGGAATACAAATGATGTCAAATATAATTAATTAAATTTTAAAAAAGAAAGTTAAAAAAAGTAATTAGGAAATATACACACAATGGACTACTACTCATCTATTTAAAAAGATGAAATAGTGTCTTTTGAAACAAAATGGATGAACCTTGAGCTGATTATGTCAAATGAAATGAGACAAAAAGTGAAAGATATCAGATGGTTCCTTTATCTGTGGAATATAAATAACCAGAAAGCACTGGCAAAATACAGTAAAAGCAAATCTTTGACTCAGTGAAAAATGAAAAATGTACAAGTTGCTAGAGGGAGAAGGAGGTAATAGAGGGAACAGAGAAGGGCATTGACCCAGGAGATCTGGTAAAGCGTGAACATGGTATGAAGGAGTAAAAATGTAACCCCAGACTATACAGACATGGAAATGACAAATTTAATGAAACAAATTACTGAGTAAATTCCTAAAATTATAATCTCCATCTACCATGTACAAGATACTACTACCTCTGCACAGTATCTCCCCCAAAGAAAATTTTTATGGGAAACAGCAAGTTTAAAGCCTTGGTTCAAAGTGAGGTAAACCTGAGATTGGATCTGGGTTCTGCTACTGACCAACAAATGATTTTATTCAGTCACCTATCTTCTTTAATACTTAATCCCTTAATACAGACTGTGTTTTTGTAGAAATTAAAACATAACTGTGTTCAGCACAACATAATACCAGGTTTATAGTACTTATTTAATAAATTATAATCATCAATATCTTTACTTAAATAATGAAATCTCACATAAACTTTTAAAGTTGCATGAATGGCCTGTGAGTGGCACAATCAATTACAATCAAGCAGAATACAAAATAACTTAGAGAAATTTTTTCTCTTCTTCTTACCTGTTTTGATCATGGGATACCACCCCCTCACTATTACCTGAAAATTCACAGTACAGAGTCAATAAGTTTTCTAAACTATAAGATGTCCAGTGGGTGGAAATAGATAAAATAGTCCCATTTGAATTCTATACTGTAATGCACAAATTAGTTATTTGAATCTAGTGCCTGTGTTGAAGTTTGGTCTTACTAAAGATTATGAAACATGATTTGTAATCATTCTTTTGTTTTTGCTGTGTGAAGTGGTCATGATTGTAATTAAAGTTAATCATTAGTTATACTGTAGAACAGGAAATATTATGACAGAGAAGGAAGATGAAAGGAATGCCAGAACTGGATGCTGAGGTGTCCTATGTCAGGGAATAGAGAAAACCAGTTTAGAAGAAAATGAAAATTAAGGGATTACATGACTCAAACTCCCAGAGGATGAAATGTATAATGAATTTTGTTTATTTGCATAAGTAGTAACTTCAAGCTGAAAAGTACCAGTCACAACTGATGAAAAGTGGCATTTCTCAATACAGAAGAAATACAAAAAAGATTTGTACAAAAACAAATATTCATCAATGTATCAAGGAAATAGAGGCTAATTGGCCACAAGTAAATATCTAAAATGAATAAAATGACTAATGAATTCAGATACAGCTACACCTTAGAAATTATACAACCATAGAATGATGCTTATAACACAAAAGGCTTTTTTTTTTAAAAAAGGGGGCTTTTATAATTTATATTACAGATACTCTAATTCTGTAAAGAAATGATACATACCAAATAAAAAGAAATAATATATTTTTTTTTTACTCAGGACTCAACCCCTTTAATTATGTGCACTGTAATAAGCACACATTACTTGATTTATTCTATACAACTGATACTGCAGAGAAAATTTTAAGTACTCTCTCCATCTGATGCAGTGAGAAAAGCTCTATGTTGTGGAATTCAATTGAGTCCTTCTCTAGAGCATTAATTAGCATGATTTTTGCTTGAAAACAATAATCTAATTCAGAAAATATTCAATTTTCAAAGAAAATTAATTTGAATACGCAGATTATGTTAAATGAGTTAAGTACCCATATAATATATCTGAAAGTTGTCTCTATACTAGTCAATTAATTAGAAAATATGCATTCATAAATTATTAAGGAAGTTACAGGTATTCACTCTCAATATATCTGAGGTCACAGTAGAATTCATAGAGCAACTATATTCCATTTGTAAATAAAATCAAATACTAGACAGTGAAACAGAATTACTACCTTAAAACTTGTACAGACAACTTTTGAATCTTAACTGAATTTAGACACTATCTTTGGACTATCTTTTCTGAGAACTCAGAACTCAGACAATAATAATACCTATGGTTCAGGTGATCAAATAGAAAATACAACAGATGAATCTAATTTGTCTTAAGTGAACTAGACTAGGCTTTCTTCTGAAAAATGACATGAAAAATTATATGAATTCCATGTAGTATAAAAGGTTGGAATCTATTTCCTTTTAATTAATGATTGGAGTAGGGACCTCCCTGGTGGCACAAGGGGTTGAGCGCTGCACTGTGGGACTTCCACAGCCACTGTAGCATGAATTTGATCCCTGGCCAGGGAGGGGACCCACATGGCACAGCAAACCTCTCCTGTCTTGCCCACTGCTCCCCTCAGCAGTGTACTTCAGCAGATCTACATGTTCTGCTCCCCGCTCTGTCTTTGGTGAATCCTTTCACCCCCACACCTCTGGCCAGTGCCCCAGCTCTTGTATGCAAAAAATAAGTAGAATCTTCTTAAAAAAATGATTGGAGTGGAGGTGGAGGGACCTGGCAGGGCAGTTAACTACAAATAGTTAAGCTGTCATCTGGAACTAATACCATTCTATATGGGGAAAGCAAACTATGAAGTACTTAAGGACAAGTTCTTGCAAAAAACAAAAACATAACACTACACACTTTCTGATTGTTGGCTGAAGAGTGCCCTCAGTTTGCTTGCATGATGCCCGCCCTTCATGGACTTTGCTGTTCTCTGAGGTTTCCTTACTGATCAGCCAGAGAAAATATTCTGCTATTAAATGACTTTTGTGATTAGATTAGCCCCACCTTGGTATCTCCTTTTGATGAACTCAAGCCAACTGATTTGTAACCTCAGTTATCTTTATAAAATCTCTCTTGCCATGGACGGTAACCCAGTAACAAGTATGATTTCTCATGCTAGTCACAGTCCCAGTTGTTAAGCTGGGGAATCTTAGAGGAACATTTTAGATCTCTACCACTCTCTCAATACATGTCAATTTCTTTGTCTTAGCAGTAAATAAATATGTGAAAAAATAAAATTTCACTCAGAAGTATTCATTTTCATGTAACTAATAAAGGAGGTGGTATAATATTCTTTAAAGTGGGTTTTACAATGAGACCAATACAGGTTTCAAAACCAATTCTGCCTTCTTACCAACTATGAGACGTTAGATCACTGTTCAACTTCTTTAAACTTCAATACTTTGTAAAAGCTCAAAAGGCCATTTAGGAAGATGAATGTCATTAATTCAGAAGGTACCTTTAAAGCTTGTGTTGACACCGTTCTCTCAGACTGCTCATGGGGCTTGTGAAAAATCATATGAATTTCATGTAGTATAAAATGTTAGAATCCAACTCCCTTCTGTTAGTGATTGGGATGGAGGTGGAGGGACCTGGTGGGGGTATTTTACTACAAATAGTTGTCTTCTGGAACTAATACTATTCCATACCCGGAAAGCAAAATATGAACCTTTCCCACATTTAGACTCCCTGGGGGTCAGAAAAAAGAGGCTCTTAGTTCCTTTGATGACTTCTCAGTTACTTCCAAAAAGAGCAAAGTGCTGCATAGCACAAGTTTTCATAGCACATGTTTCATCTTTAAATTATTCATAAAAATAAGCACTGATCATACTGTTTGTATAAAACCTGAGAAATTTTGAGGCAGCATCCCTAAAACCCAGGTTGCAGGAACAAATGATAGATCTGTTAAATTAATACAGGATACTCTGAAAGTGATACTAGATTATGAAAAATCCATAAAATGCCTGTATCGTCACTTCAGTTCACTAGTAGGTGCTCACCTCTGAGCTGAGCCAGTGATATAATCAGTGTGCTCTACATGAGCAAACTGTAAAACGCAGGGAAGACAACTTAAATAACATAGCTATTCCACCCATATTTCTATTCACAGATTTCCATTCATAAAATTTAGTTTAGTCATCAGTTAAAGAATCAATTGAACAGTCAAAGATAGAACACTAAGTGTTCTATAAGCCCTGAACCCATCTCCTCATTAAATCAGATCAAATTAAAATGTTCCCAGATAACTATGAGGAGTCACCAAAGGGGCTAAGAGGCTCCTCTTTCTGACCACATGGAGTCTAAATTAGGGGGAGCAGGCTGAGAGAATGATGGCAATACAGCTTTAAACATACCTTCTGAATTAATGACATTCATCTTCCTAAATGGCCTTTTGAGATTTTATAAAGCATAAAACAGAAGTTTACAGAAGTTAGTTATCTGTAGTCTCACAATTTGTAAAAAAAAGCAGAATTTCCTTTAAACCCATATTTGTCTCTCTGTAAAAACCCATTTTAGTGAAATAATATTATGCTACCTTCCTTATTAGTTTTATGAAAATGAGTACCTCTGCTCAATGAAATTTTATTTCTCCACACATTTATTAACTGAACACATGTAATATGTGAATTTACATCTCCCCTAAGCTTAACGGCTGAAAATTCTTAAACAGTTGACTCTATTTATTTAGTGTTTAGAATCATAACAATCCTAGAATTATTTACATGATTGGCAGGAAAGTTAATCAACCTTTACTCAATATAATTGGCTAAATTTTCATTTCTTGACTTGAGGCCAATTACTATTCAATCAGTGGCACTGCAAGTGTGCTCAAGTTTCACCTTTCACTTGCAAGCCCACGTACTGTGAATAACTTGAATAGAATTGTTAGAGAATGTCATGCTTCATAGCTTGGTATCATGTAAGGACTGGAGTTGAGTGAAAATCTCCAGCTATGAAGTTATCAGAGCTAAATAAAATGGAACCAAAAAATAATATTTGAGAGTTATGAATCTGTTAAAGCCATCATAAAAGTGTTTCCTTTACTAGTGCAGTATAGCAATGCTACTTTGCTTGGCATAATTTAATCATTGCTTCCACCGGCTGTACAGAATAAGCTATGCAGTTAAGTCTGTCTTATACAGTGCTATATTCCTTGAGTTAGGTGCATGGTAAATAGTAGGTTCTAAATAAATAAATATATTCATTCATTGAATGACTTTTGGAAAAAGTCATCATAATGAGCTGACTGCCAGTTAATCACACACTGTGCCTAAACAATCGGAGGTTCAGTACTCCTTCCCCATCCTTGTAATATGCATTCCCACACATCTACTATCCCCAACACTAACAGTCATTTTGAGTTTGTAGCCTTGAGAGAGTAATGCTGTTGAGATAATCCAGACTGTGTATGTGCTGAAAACCCCATTATGGCCTCTATACATACTTTTAAGATTCTGCATGAGGAAGTGGATATCTACGCATCTTACAGTCACCCAAGACAAACCTTATCCATAATTTCCTCTACTTTTTTTAAAATGCCACCTACCAACCTACAATAGTCTTCCTCTTTCTTCAACTTCTCCTTGCCCTCCCTGTAAAGACTTCAGTCTTGAATTTCGCCACAGGAACTCCTGAGATTGCAAACTAACAATAAATGAAAAACAACAGGTTCTATCCAGGGAACTCTCTATTTACACATGAAAAATAATCTAAAATTTAAACACATGTTCTATGATTCCAAAGGTGTTAGGTCTACCTTTCACCCTTCATATGTAAACACTGAATAATTTGGTTTGCTGAGTTAAAAACAAAAAGTTTTGCTCACCTTAATTTACTTTTGGCTAGGGAGAAAGCTTCATGTACACAATATCATCAACAAGCACAATAACTTGGTTTATTTGCCTCAGTTTTGCCTGTCTAAAGGATCATCTTCCAGAGTTTTGATCATTTTACTATTTCACGTTGGAGACCTGGTAGATAACAGCTTTCAAGGATTGGTTAATTTCATCTAAGTTGTTCAAAAGTACGTGTATACTGTGATGTACATATTGTTTGTACTATTCCCATACCATCTTTTTAATGGCTATGTGTTATGCAGTGATAGCTTCCATTTTGTTTCTATTATTGGTAATTTGAAGTTCCATTTTCCTGTCAGTTTTACTATAAGTTTGTCAATATAATTGATTTTTTTTTTTCAAAAAATAAGCTATGTTTTACTGATTTTTTTCCATGCCCAATTGATCTGCTCTTATTTTATTATTTCTTTCCTTCTCCTTACTTTGAGATTATTTTGCTCTTCTCTTCTAATTTTTCATATGAAAGCTTATGTTAATGATTTAGACTTTTCTTACTTTCTAATATAAGCATTTAATACTATATATTTCACACTATGCACTTCTTTAGCTGCATCCCACAAATTGTGCGATGTTATATTTTCATTTTTGTTCAGTTCAGAATACTTTCTAATTTCCCTTCAGACAGTTTCTTTGGCTCACTCATTAAGACTCAGTTACAGATAGAGTAGTTCTTCTATATACTTCCTAATTTTCTATCAGTTTCATGTGTTTCTGAGAGGAGAATACTATCATATCAAACGGCAATTTTGTTTTTTTTTAAAGATTTATTTATTTATGCATACAAGCACTGGGGTACAGGCCAGAAGGTGTGGGAGGGTGAGATGATTCACCACAGAGAGTAGGGAACAGAACAGGCAGATCAACTGAAGTACACTGCTGAGGGGAGCAGCGGGCACAGCAGGAGAGGTCCGCTGTGCCATATGGGCCCCCTCCCTGGCCAGCAGCAGGGATCGAACTCGTGCTGCAGTGACTGAGGTTTGCTTCATAGTGTGTTGCTTAACCCACTGCACCACCAGGGAGGCCCTCAAACTGCAACTTTGAATTTATCTCTTTTATGAACTTTACTGAGCTTCTTGAACCTTTAAATTTATGTATTTTGCAAATTTTTCAGATTTTATTTATTTTTTTCCTAAACTACCCTCTTCGTTTTTTCCAGGGATTCTTAAGGCATCAAAGTTAGATCTTCTGGAATTTTACCAAAATTCCATGGAGAAGGGAATTATTCATATTTTTAAATATTTTTTCTACATTGTTCAATTTGGTTAACTTCTATTGCTCAAGATTCAAATTCATGAATCCTTTTAGGCATCTCTATTCTGCTACTAAATCCATCATGTGTATTTCACATGATCTTATGAAATCACAAAATCTTGTGATTTTCACTTCTAAAATTTCCTTTTGTTTTGACTTACGCTTTGATTTTTATTTCTCTGCTGATTTTTATTTCTCTCACCTTTGTTTCAAGGGTGTTGGCCCTTAGTTCTTGAAATGTGATTTTCCTGGCTGCTTTGAAAATGTTTCTTTTTTCTTTTTCTTTCTTTGTAATATATATTTATGCATACAATAACTTGGGTACAGGCCGGAGGTGTGGGGGGTGAGAGCATCCCCCAGAGACAGAGTGAGGAACAGAACAGACAGATTAACTGAAATACACTGCTGAGGGGAGCAGCAGGCAAGGCAGGAGGGGGCTGCCAGTCAGGAAGAGTCTGCCACACCATGTGGGTCACCTCCCTGGCTGGGTGGCAGGGATCAAACTCATGCTGCAGTGGCTGCAGTTTGTTGCTTAACCCATTGCACCACCAGGGAGGTCCTGCTTTGAAAGATTTTAGGATTCCAATATTAGGCTGTTCTGGGATTGTGTTCATTGATTGTATTTTCCATTGTAAGTTGAAGTTTTCTTTATTTTTAATATATCTTGTAATTTTATATTTATGGATTTTCTGAATAGTATATTATTCTGGCATCTTGTATACATTTTGTGGAAAACATTGGCATTTCCTTTGTTTTAGCAGGCAATTAATTAAAATAACTTCAGATCACAAGTTCTAACCTCCCTCTTGTGGTCTATAGTTCCAATGTAATTTCATTTCCGAAAGTCTTGGCAGCGTTATTTGGACCTTTTTTGACTCAATGGCCTAGTACTAGTATTCTATATTGTTATTAAAACTTTGGGATTTTTTTATGGTAGATACATGCAGCTTGAGAATGGGCTATCTCCTCAAAATCTCTAACACTCTCTGGTTCCTAGGGGCCCTTCAGCTAGGTGTTGTAGCTAGAAACCTAGAAACCTAGGAAGTCCTTTACTACCACATAATCCCACCGCTGAATATGCCTCTAAAATAAAGCAGTAGAAAGAAAGAAAGAGACAAAGGAGGAATATTTCAACAAATTGATCAGGGCAAGTGGATATCCACATGTAAAAGAATGGAACTGGACCCATACCTCACACTGTTTTATTATAAGGCAACTGGGGGTGAGTTGGCTAGATCATTGGGGGAAATATGAAAACCATTAAGCCTTCCAGTCTTCTCTCAGGCATGAAGGTGGAATGGTGATAAAATACGCTAGTCTTTTGTAAGTTGTATAGATAAGAGAAGGTGAAGGTACCACCATTAAGTATGCAGAAATCCTGGAAATGCATGATGCTCATGCATCCCTCCAAACTTATACATACTCCTCTGATTTTTAGATGCAGGCCTATTTTCCTGCCTTTTAGATGTTGGTTGTTCAAAACTTATTAAGGATCAATTTTCTGGAGAGTAAAATTTGACCCCTGCTAGAAATGTGATATAAATAGAGAAAAGAGTAATTACCTGCCTTTCAGAAGTCAGAGATGGCATCAGAGGGCTTTCACATTTTTCATAGATTTTTTTCTACTTTGACCTTTGCCTGATGGAGTCCTAGGCACTTGGACCTATACCTCCAAGTCCCAGGCACAATGTTCAGGGGCAAATACAGTGACTTATCATTAGCATTCCTTCTGAATGTAATTAAAATTTGGTACTTGTTGCCTTCTTAAATCAGTGTATCTTTCCAAGTCCCCCCCTCCCATAAAAGTCTTTTATGCTACCATCTTATTTTCTTTATTTGTCTATATGAACTTAAAACTTTGCTTTCATTCCTTTAATAACACTTAGAGTATTTATAGGAGAGTAGATAGGATTTTTTTAACATGTCATGTTTAACTAGTTTAGTATATTATTTTATTTAATAAATCTGAAATAACTAAGAACTGATAAACTGCAAAAACGCCTTGATCCATAGTAGTAGACTTCATCTTTCTAAGTTAGATAATGCAATTAAGAGAATAAATGATGAACCCTCTCCCAGTTCTCTAAGGAGACCCAAAGAATGAATGAGTCAATGAGAGATAAGTCCCTACATTTTATGCATTATTTTAGGCAAGATGATTCTACAGGGAACTGACTCTGTTCTAATTGAAAAATTACGTGAGAATTAATCCACGAAAAGAATGAATTATGGTTGTAGATAAGATTGCTAAAATTTGCATTTCTTTGTGTTTGAAGGGTATCTTGCTACTCAACCTGACCCACTGGACTTTTCTTGACTAAGAGCATTGGCAAGGACCCAGCATATGTAATTTATGGTCTAAGAGAGCTAATTTATATGACATTCATCATCTTCTACCTCATTCCAAGGAAAGAATGCCCTGACCATAAAAGAATTCTGGCTCAAGACCAAGAAGCAGGGCTGATGTGTAATACTGCAGAAATCACAATTATATAAGTGGATAAAATAAGGTAAAAATTGGGCATAATTAAAGCAGTTAGTTATTTTAGGAGCCATCTGCAACATACCACCTGAAGTAATACAGACTCTGTAAAGGATCCTGATGGTAATTTCTGGTTGCCTTAAGCATCTCTGTTCTACTATTTCATTAACATGTAAATAGAGTTGCTGTGTGACTTACTTGTGGTTTTGTTTGCTTTGTTTGAACAAAACATTTCATTCACTTCAGTCACCAAAATAGAAGTGCTTGAAAGCTTTTCTCTAAAGATTGATAACAATGAAGGTCATGGACTTCAGCAAGGGAATTAGGTAGTACAGTGATGACTGTCTCAAGTTTGCAGAACATTTACCTCTGAGATAAAATCTTGGTTTTTATTTTCAAGGATAACCTAGAGTAGGCAAAGGTAAAGCAATTATTCTCAGAGGAAGAACACAGTGATAGAACAATGGGAACACTTAAAAGGTGCCCTTAACCATTTTCATATAAAAGGAAGGCTGAAAAGGCTCTGTTCATTCATTTATGTTGTCATTATAAAATGCCTTGGAAACTAAGATTCATGAATGTAAATTGCTGGGGAAGCAACTGACGTAATTAATGGGGGAGAAAATGTACTTGAAACAATATTTCTACAATCAGAGTTTGGATATGTGTATTCTTTGAAATGTGAGAATATCGGTTCTCAAGTTCAACTTGGAAATAATTTTTCTTTCTTGTGTATTCACTGGACATAAATAAATGTTAGAATCTGTTCATACCTTGTTATTTCAGAACAGCACTGTGTATAGGACATTAGTGGAACCCGAGCATTTATGAATGTTGATCATCACATTTATATGCACATCTTTTTCCAGATATTATTAAGATAACTTTCCAAACAAAAGTAACAACAATTTAAAAAGTGATGGTAAACCTATAAAATTGTCAATTTATTTTTTTTGTAGGTATCTAATTTATTTTGCAGGTATCTTTTATCAAACTTTACAGTGCATGGAGATTATAATAAAAACCACCAAAAAAATTCAAATTCTGAATGTCAATCTGTTACAGGGCAGGGAGAGGAGCACCTCATGAGGCTTTATGCCATTTTATAACAGTGATTATAAAAAGTTAATCAGTTATAATTTATAATTATTTTGTACTAATACAGGCAGGAATAATGTTCAAGAAGTAATGTTTCCAATGAAAATCAAAATGTAGGTATCAGCAAAGAGAATGCATTGTAATCAGTAAAAGTTAATCAGAAAGAGTATGCAAGGGACGGTTGCTCCCTTATTTACACACAGTTCCCCCCCCAAGGGGGGGGGCGGGGTGGTGGTGGTGCGGTAAACCAGAGGAGCTCTGGCGCCAGCAGAGGAAGCCCCTAGACTCATTTTCTCTTCCCTTATCTTCCTTGTCTGTGACTCTGTGACTTATAAAAACCCAGCACGCAAGCAGCATGGGGTCCTTATCTCCGAGGGTGAGGCTGCTGCGCCAGTGCTCCCCAGGGCTGGACCCTAGATCCATCTAGCAATAAAGTCTGTTTACTGTGAACCAATCGATCTCCGGCGTGCTGACTCGTCTCCGTGCTTTGGCTCTCCAATCCGGTGTCATACGGCCACATAGCGACCCTCCTTGAGGGCTCCAGTCCGGGGTTTATACGGACTCACTACATGCTAAGACACAGGCTGGATCCAACAAAAATATAACTGAAGCTAAATTGACTTTGTAATATGACTAGCAATTTTATATTTAAAAACGTTGTTGGAAAATATAGTTATGATAATACCTACTTTGTAAGACTGTTACAACATTTCAATGAGTAGTCATGCAATATGGTTAAAATAGTGTCTGAAAAACAATAAACAAATAATATATTTCAGCCTGGGAGTTAAATCAAATAACCTCTGATCCCCCCCTTCTTTGTTACAATATCAGTATTAATTAACTTGTTCTCACAAGCAACTCTGCTTCTCCAGAGAAAGAAAACCTAGCAACTCAGGCCTAGCCCAGGGCCTCAAGGTATTTTGCAACAGAATGATCTGACCACAAGCCCTTACATATACAAGAGGCCCACCAACACCAATGACCTTCAGTCCACTCTACTTTCCAGACCCCCTGCTCACTTTATCCAGTAACCTTCTGCCAAACCAGTATTCCTATGCTCCCAGCCAATGAATTTCAACTCCCCTAATACCACATCCCAAAATGTGACATCAACTTGTAACCCTGGAAACTGTGAAAGAAGAAATCATTCTGGGAGCTCCTGTCTCCACTTAGCCTGTTCTTGGACAAATCTTTTCCTTTCCCAAATGTTGGTGGCGTATTATTGGCATTTATGTGCATCAAGCAGCTGTTCCCTTGAGTGCTTAGTAATAAAATCCTTACTCAATCCTTATTCAAATCCCTAACAGAGACTCAAGTATAAAGCAAAAATGGAGAGAAAGCTCTTATTTATGTAAAGTAAGCATGCATAGACGAGCTTATACATACTCATATGGCCCCTCAAGGACTCATACCAGATACACAGGATTTGCTTTAGAAGCCTAGTTCTGATACATCATTTCTACCACTATCCTAGATGAGGCTGAGCCGAACATATTACCAAACTCAAGATCACCCAATTCCCCAGAAAATCTAGACCACATCTGCAGGTAAAATTCTTTAATCTCTTCAGTTGGTCAGAGGAAGGGTTTGACAGGTAGTAGTCTCTCAAGTCTGAATATTTAAGAAACCAGCTTACCAGATTTCAAGACCTTAACTCAAGGATAAACCCATCAAAAATCTTTGTCTCCCACACTTCAGGAATAGGAATTTTAACCAATCACCTTCTAGAATAACTTGTCATTTCTTGTACTGGGACACTGAACTTTAGAGAACTTGATGTGATTTCCCAAATGGACCATGTTCCTAGCACCAATCTCACTAACTAGCAAAAGTTGGGTGATTAGTTTTCACGTCTAGACTCAGAAATCTTTGTACCACATTCTTACTTGTTCAGAACTTTGACAACTAACATATAGTTAACTACAAAATAAAAAGATATGGCTGCTGAAGTTTAAGAATGCTCTAGTATAGGTGTACCAAATAGTCCTTTAATCCAATTCCTCAATCTTACTGGAATCTAGTCCCATCTTTTTGGAAAGTGATTGATGCCCCCAAATGATACAAATTCACAAAATCTTGTCCCCCAAATGGATTTTTTCCCAAAAGGAGTCAGAAATTATGCCTTGACATTTCAGTACTCAAATCAGCTGACTGTAAGGATGGGTAAAGGCAAGTTTACATATTTTGGGTTGTGTTCTGCTAGTAGTCCTTTGTTTTATAATTTCCTTCTATACTCCTGGGCCTGGTTACCTGAGTTAGTTCATGTTGAGCAGATATATCCCTTACTCTTACTTCTCAAGGTGCCAATAAAGATCTAAGAACAAAGACCTGAATTTCTAAGGACCTGAATTTCAAAGACCAGTAATTTAATTCCTTTTCTTACCTCAACAGTCAAGCTTGTACCTAATTTTGTATTATTTTTCTTAAAGAATGCTTTCCCATAATAACTTCAACTTCAAGCCTTACAAAAACTAGGCTCTACTACTGTTTCTGGCATTATCTTTTATTTCTGAGGCCTAAAATTTCCTGCCTTGTTAACCAGTAGATAAGTGATCAGAAGATACCTCTCTGTGTTGTGCAGTTCACACTTGGGTATATATTAGCTATGGGAGAACTCATACTAGTTGTCTACACTTGACTTCATAGGCTTTGTCTTGAATATCCTGCTGCATCTCCTGCTTTTTTTTTTTTTTTTTTTTTTTTTAAATCTCCTGCTTCTTGACTGGCTCAGTGTGACTTACATTATCTGGTTGCTCACTTTTTTTTTCTTCTAATTCCTGTCTCATTTTCCTGAACTATTTAACTTTTTGTTCCTTTCCCATAAAACACTCTTGGATAAGAAATGTTACAAGGGAATCTTTTTACCTTGTGGAAATTTGTGAAGCATTCCTTATGGAGATACCTTTGTACATAAGAAGATATTTCTGCTACCTCAACAATTTCCAAATCTTTGGAACACATTCTACTTAAATATGCAGTCTCCCTCCACTCTCTGGTTCATCTTAAAACTGAATACTTTGACTGAATTACTCTCTAAAAAGACAGACTATCAAATTAGGTTAAAATCGAGTAATTTGCTATTCATAAAAAAAAACTTGCTTCAGATAAAGTGACAAAAAAACAGTTGGAAAAAACGAGATAAATCAAAAGATACAAGGCAAATGCAAACATTTGAAAGGCAAGAATGCCAATATTTCATCAAAATTATCAGTTATAAGACTAAAAGCAGTAAGTATTATGAGGAGGTATGTTTTAAAATCACAATGGCACAACTGATATAGTAATCATAACTCAATACAAATAAATAGCAAAGAGATTATATGTAAGGAAAAAAACTATTGTAGGAATATAAATAAATAATGATAAAAATCAAGTTATAATGTAAATTTAACAAAATTATTTGAAGGTTAAGGTCAAAATCAAGTAAGAAAACTGAGAAGTCAATGATGAGTTATAATATGTAGTATATGTGCATGTGCATGTACACATGCACATAAATATTATTTATTTTTCTTATATCTGCTTCTAGGAATATCATGTACCTGTTCAAATAAAAGCTTTATATTTAAAAATTAAGACTTTATAGGTTAGTCTCAGGCTATAATATAAACCTTAAAAAGTAGGTTATAAATAGATTACCAAAATGATTAACATTCTTCAATATGTATAGATCAAATAGAAAATTACAAAATTACAAATACAGTAACAGCTACACTCAGAGGAAATACAGCTTTAAATACTAAAGAATAAAAGTCAAAGTATAAAGAAAATAGTATTCATTTTAAATTAATAAAAAGAAAAATAAGATAAACCCAAGAAAACCCAAAAGTGAGAGTAATGGCAAAACATAAAAATATGAAAGGGAAAAACAGTAAAAACAATATGATATTCTTCAAAAAGACAAATAAAACAGAAAAACTGCTTTGAGAGTGATTAAGAAAAAAGAGAAATGAAAACATACCTAAGTTTAGAAACCCTTTCACAAAGGTGGAGCTGAAAGCAAAGGAGGAAACCCATTCACTCCCAAAGCAGAAGCCAGAGTAAAAACTCTGACAGTCAAGAGTGCAATAAGGTGTCTACAGTCACAATAAAAGATCTACACATCACCTACCTTCCCATAGCCAAAGACACAGTGGCTCTAAAGACTGTCCAGATATTCTTGGAAGAGCACACCCCAGGAGAAAAAACCTTGACCACTGTGCCATCATCAGGTTGCTACACACCAACAACTCAGCCATGCAGAAGACAAAAGACAACAGCACAATCAATGAACATGCATTCATGGTGGCTGTCAAGGTCAACAAGCAGCAGTTCGAACTGTGTGAAGAAACTCTATGACCAACATCAACACCGTAATCAAACTTGATGGAGAAAAATAGTGTATGTTCGACTGCACCCTCACAGTGTTCTTTTGGATTTTGCCAACAAAAATGGAATCATCTAAACTGAGTCCACCTTGCTAATTCTAATCTTTTTACCATCGTATATATGGTAAAGATGATAAATAAAACAAAAACATATGCTAGAAAAATTCATAATAAGAAAACATCACCCATATAACAAATTTGGGGAAAAATATGGGGAAATGATGTACTAAAATTTCCCTATTAACAAATGAAAAACTCAAAACTCAGAAAAAATTATGAGAAATAAGACTTTTAAATCTACCCTTTAAAAATCCCTAAACCAGGGCCCTCCCTGGTGGCGCAGTGGGTTAAGCAATGCACTATGAACAGCAAACCGCAGCCACTGCAGCACGAGTTCGATCCCTGATGCCGGCGGGGAAGGTGACCCACATGGCACAGCAGACCTCTCCTGCCTCGCCCGCTGCTCCCCTCAGCAGTGTATTTCAGTCCATCTGCCTGTTCTGCTCCCCACTCTGCCTCTGGTGGATCCTCTCACCCCACCCCACCCCCATCTCTGGCCTGTACCCTAGTTCTTGTATTCATAAATAAATAAATCTTTAAAAAAAAAAAAATCCCCAAACCAGATAGGCCTACTAGACATATATAGGGTACTGCTGCCCAAAAAATGCTGAGTACACATTCTTCTCAAGGATACTGAAAATTCTCTAGGATAGACCACATTTTGAGTCATGAAACAAATGTCAACAAATTCATGAAGACTGACGTCATAGCAGGTATCTTCTTTGCTCACAAAGGTACTAAACTAGAAGTCAACCACAGAAAGAAAGCTGCAAAAACCTCTAACACGGGACATTGAACAACATGCTACTGAATGACTATGAAGAAATAAAAAAATAGAAAATGAAGAAATAAAAAAGGAAATTAGAACATACCTGAAGATAAAAAAAAAATAAGACATCACCAACCAGAACCCAGGGGACACAGTAAATGTAGTACTAAGAGGGAATTATATAACACTGCAGATTCACATCAAAAAACAATAGCTCGAATAAGTAATCAAAAATTATGCCTTAAAAACTAGAAAAAGAAGAAAAATGAAACCAAAGCCAGAAGGAAGGAAATAATAAAAAATAGAGTAGAAATTAATAAAACACAAGTCAAAAAATGCCTAAGATCAGTAAAACAAAAAGCTGGTTCTTTTCAAAAAAATAAACAAATATCTAACTAGACTTACTAAGAAAAAAAAAGAGAAAAACCCTGATACATAAAATCAGAAATGAAAGAAAAGCTACAATAGACACATCAGAAATGCAAAAGATCATAAGAGACTACTATGAATGCCTTTATGCCAACAAAATGGAAATATGGAAGAAATGAGAAAATTCTTAAAAGTATATAGTCTTCCAAGACTGACTGAGGAAAAATAGAAAACTTGAATAGACCAATTACAGGAAACTGAAAAATAATCAAAACTCTTCCAAAAAGTAAAATCCCAGGACCAGATTGCATCAGTGAATTCTACTAAACCTTCAAAGAGGAACAAATATCTATCCTTCTCAAACTATTCCCACCCCCCTTACCCCCTGCAAAAAAAAAAGTGAGAAAAAGGAATGCTCCCAGACATATTTCATGAGAACATTACTTGCTCTGGTCCACAACAAATGAGTGATACCCAAGGGAACAAAACCTCTACTCAGAAATGTGCTTGGTGCTGGGATGGTACTGATGACAGGCCCCTGCCAAGTCACCCAGCAAACACACCATTGCATGGTTACCTGTTATGGAGACACTACCATTGTGCCCTGTTCTGGGACATCACCAAATACTGCTAACAATAATGGTCCCCACATCCGCACCCATAGGAGAGAAGGATACTAGAGATACAACTCTAGTCTCACCAATGTGACCTGGTCTTCACCTGATGCTGGCAGCAGTCTGGGGCAGAGGTAGGGAGAAGGAGACTGAGTAAAGTTTGAAGTACCAGGGCGCAAGTAATGGGTGACCAATAATCAGCCTATCCTAGGACACTAGTGAAGCTACAGGTGGGAAGATCATGTGTGAGTCTAAGACTTTCTTTATACTGTCCCATTGTCCCACTGGGTTTCAATTATAAAACGTAAATTCAAAGATAAAATTATTAAAAATTTCAAGATGGCAACTATAGAGTATTAAACCCAAAGCAGGGGCTCTTTCAGGAGTTCGGCAAACTGTACAGGTGTCACATAATGATTGTAAAACAAAGTTCCCTTTAATATGGGAGATGAAATTGTGTAAGGAAAATAGCAATCATCTAGGACTGGGAGGGAACTAGATGGTCGACGACACATATTATAACCCATGACCTTACTTCTCTGAGCCTCCATTTCCCCATATGAATGAAACTTTTCTAGTTCTATTACACTAAGTTGGAGTATCTAGAAATAAAACCTCAGAATTTGTATTTTTCAACTAGTCTCTAAGTTTTTGCTGCTCAAAGGAGGATGCACAAAACCAGTAAGTAGCATTAATATCGTCTGGGAGCTAAAAATGCAGACTATCAGGCCTCACACCAGACCTATTGAATCAGAATGCTTGTTTTTAACAAAATCCCCAATTGATCTGAATGCACATTAAAGTTTGGGAGGCCCTGCTGTAGATGATTTTCAAGATCTGTCCGATATGGGAACTATGAATGCAGAATATCCCTAAGGTCTCTTCCAGCTACCATCAATAGAATTTTATGCAACAATTTAACACCAATAGCAGTTAATATCCACATTAGGCAATAAGGTAAATTCATTAAGGAGAAACTTGCTTTCATTTAAGTTTTGAGCCCAAAATGTGTGTTGGTTTTAATGGTTTCATTTTGTTTTCATTGCAGTCATAATATTTTATTTAATTTCCACACTATTCAGGAAAGAAAAAGGAAAGGATCTTATATTAATAGTTTCACAAAGCTTCTTTTGCAATTTAAACATACAACTCCCTTCAAACTTAAAGTAGGTTCACTAAATAATTATTACTAAGGCAGTTCTGACATTTTTTTCCAAATTCAGACTTTGTTTCTCCATGATCGTTAGCCTCAACATCTATATTGTGTTCCTAAAAGAATTAGATGAAATTCATTTTGAAAATTTATCCTTTAATCACTCTTTTTTAATTTTATAACATCGTCTCTAGGTAAATCTGCTAATTTCCATGGAAACTAGAGATTAGTCTCTGGTCAATTTTCCCTATTTTATACTCAGTCTCTTCAGATTGCCAATGAGTGCTCATTATAGGAATCTCACTGTTATACACATTCTACTGGGTTTTTATGTATATATATAAATATATATATATATGTATATATGTATGTATGTATTATCAATATGAAAAATATCAAGAAGCAGTGTGATTTTTTTCCTTACACAATTTATGTTCATTTAAGGAACAAAACTTTTTTGTAAGTTGTATTGATCAAAGGCATGGGATGACTTATAGCCAGTGAAGTCTTAGAGTCTTCATTCTTTCATTCTGAAGCTCCTTGGGACTGAGATATTTTTCATGATGGACATAAGTGAAAGAACATAGAACAATTTGGTAGGTAGTATCATCCTGCATGAATTATTGGCTCAGATTCCAGGCGTACTTTGGCAGACTGACTTACAATGGAATGGATTTTGTTCTTTCCTGGCTCATTTTTTAGCATCTGCTGAGAGGATTTCAGAACATGTTATGTAGATAAAAGCATAGAATTCTTTGGAAATTTTGAGAATATGTAGAGTGGGTTAAACAATCTTTCTCTCATTACCTCTAATTTAGACTACTGGCTATTGAGGAGTGGTAGAGGGAGGATTAGAGAAAGGGTCAGGAAAAACTACAACTACTGTTTCTTGGTACATAAAAGAATGTGAACAGATGAACAGATAATGTCTGGTTATTTTGAAAAGTATGCACGCCATTCCTCTCTCTTCTACTAGAAAATACAAGTGTGAGCCATATCATCCTTACACCCAAACAACAAGGGACTCTGCTCCTCCTGGGACTCTTCTGTACCCCTTTCTTGTGAAAGAAGAGTACACAAGGCCAAAATGGGTAGGGTCTGAGAAAAGTCTCAGGCTATTCCGCCCTCCCACCATTAATATAATGATGGACACCTGCGGTGCTGCACGCATGCCTAGGTGGGCATGTACAAGTGGGAGCACCTAAATTTGGACACGGGCTTATATGAGCAGCATCATGAGGATGCCAGGACCAACAGTACCACCAACGCAAGCAGCAGAACCAATGAGCAGCAATGAGTGCAGTGGGAGGACAGAAGAAGCAGCCAAGAGGGTGAAATGCAAGGGGGGGCTGGGAGGCCCCCACCCCACCTCTCGCACCCATGCCTGCCATGTACCTGGCCACCTCTGACAATAAAAAGTATAAAAGTCACCGAGGGGGCCTTCCTGGTGGTGCAGTGGGTTAAGCAACACACTATGAAGCAAATCGCAGCCACTGCAGCATGAGTTGGATCTCTGCCGCTGGTCAGGGAGGGGACCCACATGGCATAGCAGACCTCTCCTGCCTCGCCGGCTGCTTTCCTTAGCAGTGCATTTCGGTCGATCAGCCTGTTCTTCTCCCCACTCTGTCTCTGATGAATCCTCTCACCACCCTGCACTCTGGCCTGTACCCCAGCTCTTGTATGTATGAATAACTAAATCTGGAAAGAAAAAAAAAAAGCTACCAAGGGCTCCAAGACTCTCTTCCTTGACCCGTCTGCCCAGAACCATCAAGAACTTGCTCTTGTGCCACCTTTCCTGCCGCTACAACACCCTAGCCTCCCTTCTTTCAAAGCAGCCTTAAGATACTTGGAAAATTGGAATCCAGTTCATCCCTGGCTATTGCTGATCCCACTTCCAGAGTCTATAGGGGCTTCTTTATTGGGGTAGACTGTGATGCTCCTGTGGGTATCTCTAAGGACAAGCAGCAGCTGTTGGCAAGGAGGGTTGAATAGAGTGTGGCCATGGGGATGAGAGTGTTTACACAGTTATGCATGAGGCTTTTCAGGGATAAGACAGAGAAGAGAGATGCTATGTGAGTCACATCTCAGTGTGGAACTCCAAGGAGTCTAAGAGTTCTCAATTCAAAAATTGGCCTTACAATGATAGATGTCTCAAGATACTTATTCATACATACAAAATATATGAAATATATTTTCTTGATGTATAACTTTTAAACATTTAGATATATGGTATATGGACCTCCATTTATATCTGTGCTCTAAACCACAAGTATTAAAAGCAGGACTGAGGATCAGACATGTCTGCTAACAAGCCCATAGTCTTGAGGCCAGACTTCCATTTTGATTGAAGCACAAGCAACTGGGAGCATCAAGCCTGTACTGAATCTAAACTTTGCAGCATAAGAATTGAATATCCTTCTTCCTGTTTGTTAACCTCTCTGAATCTGAGTTTCCTCATTTCTAAAATAAGGATATTAAAACCTACCATAAAAGATTTTTTTAAGCAAGGATTAAGTCAATAAGCAGTTTTGCATACATAAATACAGCAGAATGTTCTGTGAGGGACTGTATCTTATCTGTCTAGGGAAGAGGACAATGAACAAGTCCTTAAGAAGGTGCAGGTAGTATGATTTAGAAATATCTTGAGTATCAATAGCTAATATTTCCCTTTAAGAATTTTCTTGTGGCATGTATATACTCAAAGTTACAATTTCTCCTGACTAATGCACATTAACTGATACATTTCAACTATATAATATCAAGTAATTCTTCCCATTTTAGTGGCCACTTGGGAATCTATTTTTTCTCTCTTAGTACCAGGAAATTTTGTGATGAACTTTACATTGCCGTTTACCTCCTTTTGCCTGCTTCATGTACATAGAATCTCAAATCAAATTTACAAAGATTTTTATATTCTTATCCTAAATCATAATACTTTTTCATGAATATAAATAGAAAAACCATACTTTTTAATATATTGAATATTAACAGAAATTGTACTAAACACTTCCCCTCACCTGATCAAGCATTACTTATATTTATGGCAATTACCTCAACTACTCCTCCTCTCTCAATCACATATACCACCAATATTTCCAATCTGAAATATTACCTATGTTCCCACCTCTTTCTACTCCACACACTTAAAAGAATAAGCAAATTCTATCTCCCAGTCCTCTTCTCTTCAATTATCAAACTGAATTATTGATCTTAAGATGCATGCATTCTACCTACCAGTGGTTCATTTTCCACAAACCTCTCTCCATCAACCTTTAGGTTAACTGTAATAGACTGAACTATGTCAACTTGAATACACTGTCCCCATTAGAGATGACCTAGAGAGGAATCTGAGATTTAGAAGGACTCCTCTAAATAATAATAAATGAATACAAAACATTAGTCATTACCTCCAATACAGATAGTCTAACAATCCCGAAATGCAACAGGAAAGTTAATTATATTACAACATCAACATGTCATGCAAGTGGAGACCAGGGTTCTCATTAAAAATTCCTGTTTTTAGTAAGTGGAAGTTCCCAGTTATTGCACAGTCTCTTCCAATTCATGGTCCACCCAGAGTTCTATAGATTTAGCTAGCACTAAGAGTCCATTTAGGGAAATAGAAGAAAAAATAAGCACAGTACCTACATTAAAAGCAACTGGAGAGAAAATTTTCAATTTGTAGCAGAAAAGCATACCAGAGATTTCTGTGTAGCTTTATGCCTCTATTATGTGAGTAAAGAATTACTAAAATTATCATGAATACTTAACCATTATAACTGAGTCATGAAGTATTCTTAATGTTATATAAAGCACATAAAGTATAATCAAAGAACTTCATAGGAAATTAAATGTACCAAATATCAATGCAGTCTTTGCCTGCCCTGAATTCTGTTCTCCACACAGAGAATAAGAAGGTGTCCATATTAAAGTCTTGTTATTTAAAAAAAAACTTGTTAAAATAAAAAAAACTTTCCACATTAATAAATATCATCATTTTGTACTATAAAATTAGAGTTGTCTGTAGAAGGCCCCAGATAATAAATTCATTAAATCTCTTCCATTATAGTGTCAGCTAATCTGAAAACTCATTATTTATTTGGCACTAATTTAGCCTAACAAATTAATTAGAAAGAGCATGGGAAATAGATGCTTCGACATGAAAGTCCAAATCAAGACAAAGCATGCCACCTGCAAGAACATAGCAGGAAATGGAAGGGGTTATGCTAAGTGAAATAAGTCAGAAGGAGAAAGATAAATACCCAATGATGATCACTTATATGGGCAAAGTAGAGAAAACAAAAGGTCAGATAAAGCCAAACCAGTTACAAACCATAGAAATCCAACTGTAGACTGAGGCAGGGGTTGGGGGGGAAGGAGATGGGGAGGAGAGCAAAGTGGGGAAGGAGCACAATGGACTGTGGTAAAGGACTAAAGATACTTTGGTGGTGAGTGTAGTGTAGTGACATATCTGAGGAGGTGTGAAGCTGTCCCCCCATATCATATACAGTATTGAAAATCAATGTTATCTCAATTAAAAACAAAACCAAATATGAGTGACACTATCCATACAAATTTTCACATGCTTATTTTCATATGTTGTATCCATTGGTATAATATTTATTTAATGCTACATCTGTAATGGATGCATTCAGAGATGTGAAGAAAATTCAAACATGGATTCTACCCTCATGAAGACTACATTCTAACAGGAAATTTCATAGATGGCAATAAGAAGCCATAGTAAATTGTACCCAAAAAAGATTGCACAAATAAAGAGTTTGGGACATAAGAGTGAGGAAGTAGTTGCCTCTGGACTAGGCAACTGGCAAGCAACATAACATAAACATAAAAATGTTTTATCAGATAAAACAAATCAAATGTAAAATTTCAAAATGTTTGTCTCAGCACAATAGTTTTATTTGTTTGTTTTTATTGTTGTTCTCAGAAGAACTTTATATTCTTAAAAATTATCAGGACCCCAAAGAACATTTTTTATGGTCTATATATATTGATATTTTCTGTATTAGAAATAACACAATTTTAGAAGCTATTTATTTACTAATTTATTTGAAAATAGGTCCATTACATGCTAACATAAACCCCAACATTTTATTAAAAATACATCTGAAAAAATTTTTCATCTACAAGAATACCATTTTATACATTTTGTAAATCTCTTTAAAGTCTGAACTGATAGAAGTCAGCTAGGATGTTATTCATGCTCTGCATTAAATTGGTCATGATGCATCACTTCTCCTGAAGTAGATGATAAAAAGTCAAACTTCAAAAATATGTGTGGCTGATAAAAGGGAAGAGCATTTTAACAATATTTTAAAATATATTTGATAATTTTGTATGTTCTTTGAATACTACACAAAACCTTAACAAATGACTATGGATATATAAATTATATAAACATCATTTATCCCCTGATCACAAAAGAATATTAGATATCTCTTAAAATGAAAGAGAATTTATGATGTTATTCAGTGGTACCCCACAAGAGAAACCAAAAAGGAAGGAAAAATTGGCTCAAAATGGCTAAATAAAAGGTCACTGGGGAATCTACCTCTAAGTTGAGTGCCCAATCTACTTAACCCCATCAGAAATTTAATCTCTTCCTTTTAGCCTGCCACATTATGCAATATGTGTTAACTCTGCTCAAAACTCTTAACTGGCTATAATAACTTCAATAAATTTCACTTATAAGAGAAAGGCCCCAGCATAACATGCAAGACCAACTGTTGCTTACATTCTTCCTCCTCCATATTTGTCTTCTAATACTCCATACTTTGCAGCATATGCAATAGCAGACTTCTTCCAGCTGTCACTTCCCCCATGCGAACACCATGCCATTTCTAACCTACAAATTTGATTATGCCACCTATCCTTTATGTGAAGGCAGTTCTTAATAGACCTTTAACACTCAAGGAATATCCTCTTCCATGGTCCTTCAAGTCTGTGTGAATATTCACTCCCCTGAACTTCAATAATACCGAAGCTGTCACCTATCATTAACTTACCATCTGCCACACTGTCTTCCAATTACTCATTTATTTCTCTGTTACTACTACAACATGAATGTCTTAATGACAAGGACTATGTGATGCGTATGTTTATACTCTAATATCTAGAACAGAGCATGGCACAGAGGCACAAAAAATATTTGTAGAAATAATGCATAATTACACTTCTTTAATTTTGTTTTCTGTGCTCACACTTGACTGACTTTGTTGTGCATGGCTCTTCTAATATGACAAGTGCTCTGTCCAAACAGGAACCAAATGATTCCAGAAACAAATCACCTAATGTGGACAGCTGCAAATCTAAACTACTTGTCAGTAAATGCCATAGCACAGCACTGTCCTGGTTGTTTTTCTTTCAGAAATGACTTCCTGACATAAAATGATCAACACCCCAGCCTGCAGCTTCCTGCAGTCCAGAAGCAAATGATTCATACTTCTTGTTATTATATTAATGCATGAGGAAAGCAATAAAAATTCCAAGAAGCCATAATATAGTCACAACATCATAACTTTCTCTCATTACCCAGAAGTCAATGGATCATTACTCCTGATATGTATTGATTCAGGTTGACAGCACTGGAGTTTACATTCACTGTCGCTCATACTCTTTAGATCAAATAAGTGTCATAACCACCTTAGCAGATTCATTTATAAAACTACACTAGACTCTGCAAACCCTCTACATCCTGCTCCATGGAGGTGGAACACTTGCTCTGTCTAAGGTGCTGAGGGTGGAAAGAAATGCAACTCCTGTCTAAAGCCCAACAATTTTCCACACATCAGAGCATTTTATAGTCACTATGTCACTTGATCCTCAAAGTAAACATCTGAGGAAATTGGTGTTAGTAAGCTCATTTTTCAGATAAGAAAACTGAGGCTCTGTATGGCTGATCCTAAACACCACTGTTAAGCTGAGCATACAAAAGTCCCCACAGCACCTGCCTAGTCTCAGCCTTCACCCACTATTGCTGGTCCCTTGCAAAGAGTTCCTGACATACTATACTTGCTAATACTTCTGCAGAGCTCCTCAGTGCCTCTTCGGTGCTTCCAGGAGGAACACAAGACACCAGGACTTGCCTGGTTCTCTTCTGTCAGTGAGCTGTTCTTCAAGAAATTACTATAGCCCTCATCACTGATCTGTGCTAGTGCTGTGGATAAGCGTGCTTTCATATATTCAATTAGTCTTTCAACATACACAATGCACTAAAGAGGACAGCATCTACCGCCATAGAGTTTCCATTCCAGTAATGCAGCTCTGCCTGTGGGACTCAGCTGGTTGACTCAGGAGCTCCTAGAGTTCAAGGATCCCTGACAACAGACTGGCCCTACCTTCTCCCTTACTGGATGTTCAATAAAAGCCCCTGAGGGTATTGTCTTAAAGAGTTGCCCACAAGTAAGTTTCTTATGTTCTTGTGCTACTGGAGTTGCCCAAAGGAACTTTCAGCATAGTGGGATGGTTCGTTTTTACCTCAGTTAAGCACATTGACTTCTGCACTGCTCTTCTAAGTCCTTTGAGTCAAATGTTGATTCCACAACACTCCAAATACCCTTTAGTTTGGCTATCTCCAAAAACTGAGGACGTACCAGAAAATTCAGATAAGTGCATGAAAACAGCAATACCTCCTCCAGAGTAATTCTTTAATAGGATTTAAAGAGCTTATGCTAAGGTAGGAGCCACAGGGGATTAACTAACAATTTGGTCTTTCCTTCCTTTGTTCCAGTGTTGATTATCTTCATGCTCATAGTTTTAATGCTCAGTTGCCTCACTGTACCAGTCATTGCCAACTTGCTATAAAATCAGCCTCTCTGGCTACTACTGTTCATTTCCATTTAGCAACCAAAGCCCTCTCAACTACGAAAGAGGAATTCCTTACTTTACACTTTTAACTATTTATATCCTTCATTTACTTCCCAGTCATGCCCCTTTTAACATTAGTCCACATTCAATATCTACTTCTTCAATCTTCATTCACTTTGCAAATCACAGAAGTCTGCTCCTGCCCCGCCCTGCCTAAACTATGCTCTTCTTAAGTTCCTCTAATCACCATATGATTGTTAAATGAAATGACTCTTGTAGGACCTTATTTTTTTTTTTTTTGATCTTATGCAACCTTGAAATTATCACCATTTTTTTTTATTGAAATCCTGCTTCTATATCTCATTCCTATGCTCTTCAGTCTTGTCATTTTCTTTTTTTAAAAAAATATTTATTTATGCATACAAGAACTGGGGTAAAGGCCAGAGTCACAGGAGGTGAGAGGATTCACCAGAGATAGAGCAGGGAGCAGAACAGGCAGATCAACTGAAATGCACTGCTGAGGGGAGCAGCGAGCAAGGCAGGAGAGGTCTGCTGCGCCATGTGGGTTCCCTCCCTGGCCGGATATCAAACTTGCACTGCTGTGCCACAGATGCTTCACAGTGCTGCGCTCAACCCACTGCGCCACCAGGGAGGCCCAGTCTTATCATTTTCTATGGGGTTCTGCATTTTAAAATAAAACTGAACACTAAGTATCTTACATACTAAGCCTTCCTCTAGTCTCTTCTCCTATGTCTTTGTGAGACTCTTTTTCTATTTTTCATCCTCTCAGCAATTTATTTCCTTTACAACATATAGTTGGCCTTTAGTAAAGTCTCCCACTCTCATCTGAGTTTTCTCAGCTACTACATACCTGGCATTCCTTCTAGTCTCCCTTTGCTCATTCAACAGCAATTTCTCTTTTCCAATTAACTTTTCCATAGCAACTGGAAAGACATAAGTTTTGCATGATGCCAACAAGGCTTAAAACTTCTCTGTTTCCCATTCCTCAAAATATATTCACTCTTTGTCTTTTACTGATTATGTTAATATTATTTATATATGTGACTCTATTATTTGCTATCAACTTTGGGTCATGTGTTTTTTGCAAACTGGCTTTCAAGATTTGGTGCAATTTCAATATTTAGCAAAAATGCATCAATATGCAATTAGAGATGTTTTATGATAATATGATCATAATTTACTTTGAATAACCAAATGTGGTACTAAGTGACTGGAGGATTATTTATACATAATTATCATGTGAGTATGGGCTTAAATTTTAAAGCTTAAAATAAAATACTCATCTAAAGAGGAATAGAGACACTGAATCAGTTTTACACGTTCGCTTCTTAATTCAGGACTAGGAATTTCATGACGGAAATAGCAGACAGCTTACTGTTGTTAAAATATTTATGAGTTTACCAACTAAAAACAAGAAAATTTTGTTTCTTACTTCTCCATGATATTTTTCTTTTGTTCATATTTTATTGAAATGCCATTGTTTTACAAACTTGTTAGTGTTTTAACAGTTTAGGATCTCCATAATACTTGACCTCATTTCACTTTCCTTCCCACTCCTCTCTCCAGGAGGAAAACATCTTTGTGAATTAGTTTATTTACCCCCTTTTAAATGCTAAGTGACACTGTCTTTCTTTTTTATCTTTATATAGTTTAAAAAATTAAAAATAGAATGCAGTGGAAAAAATCTCCCTCCTATTTGGAACTGCTGTCATACAGTCCCCCTTTTCAGAAACAATCAATCCTCCTGCTTCTAGGTCTCTTCTTAAATATTTCATGCACATGCAAATGAATAAACTCCTTACTATCTACCCAGAAACCAGAGCTTCTTTAGAAGTCACTGATCTTTTTTTTTCCCCACAAATATGAGCATAAAGCTGGATTCTTCTCAGCTTCTCCCTCCCCGTCCTAACAGGAAATACAGTAGGTTAGAATTCCTCAGGCTCCTCCTCTTAAACTTCTCTCTTCTGCAACTACTTTCTTAGACTTGACTGCCTATTTCCCACATTTTGAGCATGATCCTTTGAGATTAATGCTTCCTTTGGGTTGGGGGATCAATTTTGGCATCAATTTCTGGTTTTTTATCTTTTATCGCTCTCTTGGCTCACAGCTCTACAGTTCACAGAGTTCTGACCCCTAAAGTCCCCCTCAAGTCTAGTGTCTCAAATACTCACTTCACAGGGTCATGCCCACCTTTCATTCCAAATTTTGGAAAACATAGGCTCCTTCTCCTCTCATCCCATGTCTTTGTTCCATCTTGTTTCCTTGCCTGTTTGTGCCGAGCCATTATCAGAAATATCAGCCTTCTGAGCTAATTAGTTCATGTTCACTTTATGTGTGCAGAACTAATAAAGCAGAGGCTATTGTGCTCATATTAGAGTTCCTTACCTCTGTGAAAATAAACCTCTATCTCTTTAGCCAATAATTGACTAGCATACCCCTGTGGCCTCTACCAAAAACAGAAGTTTCTTCAGCTACACAAATAGTCTGCCATGTCAAGAGCACTCAGCTATAAATTATTTTCCCATCAGTATCTGGGAAGAATGACACCCAAACACTACCTTATTCAAAGTAGCTCATAAAATGTGTAATGCCATACTAGCAAATTCAGTTCTATAAAAAGTCAACTTAGATTTATCCTTTTAAGCTGAACTGTTTTTTGTCAACTAGAGTATTATGTGGGCACATCAGGGCTGTCATAAGACAGGATCACAAGTTCAGAGTTGGGAACCTTCGCAGTATATAAACACTGATGATAGAAAAGGCGTGCTCTCTGGGCACATGATGAATTTCAAGTGGAATATAAAAATGATTGTGTTCTCCTTGGGAAGTGAATTAAGCTAGTTTCTATTAAAATATTCTTGTAATATACTCAAGACATTATCGCCTGTCTCTATTTCTCACTGTTAAATTATAATTCATTTTCATAAGTCATCCATTAAAATGCCTCTATTTGTTTGTTAGGATGGAGGCATGGGTACTTATGAGTTTTTCAATTCTTTTTGCCATAGAGATACCTAGGAATAATAATGTCCAACCATTAAACTATGAAGTACATAGTGACTTCATTTTGACTTGAAGGACTATGGAATGAGTAACATGTATTTATAAGTTAAACTTGAAGGTTTGCTACAAAACTAAAAGTGGACATTAACTTATTATCATATATACATAATATCTAGACTGAATGACTCTGAAATAAGCTTATACTGTACTCTACAGTATAAATTTTGCCTGTACATGATGGGTTGTCAAGGTAATTACCAATTGGTAACTCATCAAAATGAGTTGCCTCAAGGGCAACATATTTACAATGCAACACATAGAGTCCTTTGACATGAATGCTTCCATGTACATAAAATTTGACATATAAAATTATATCTCTTATAAAATGCTGTGTATAAATATATGACTCAAGCTTTATCTAGTTGGATTAGGACTGGTTACTGAAATACCTAATCTTGCTTGTTATGATTTAGTCACTATCTGAAGGATAAAAGAGTTTGGCCATGAGTCATACAAAGTAATAGGAAATGAGACAGAAGGTCAGCTAGACTGGGTACTCCACTTGCCTCTGCTTCCGTCCTATCCAGTCTTATATTGTCTCATTTCATATACACAACTAATCTTCTAGGACAAATAAAAGCCTATAGATGAAGGATATGAATGATCACAGTTCTCAGAGATAAAAATGGTCAGGATAATAATTACACCTTACTTTCAGCTCTCCAACACTACTTGCCACATTTAGATTTGTGTAGGACAAATTCTCAAAGACTCAAATGCTCACTATTTTCAAAGTCAAGTTCAAGATCAAAGTTAGGTAATCATAAGTAGCAAACCAACACCAATAAGGAAAGTATTAAATTAAATCAGGTATGAACCACCAGGCCCCTTTAGATTTCAGTGGAGAAAACACCAGGATCAGATTCCACATTAGGTTGGGTGTGAGTATAGTTAACTCCTAAAAGGAGGAAAAAGTCAGACAATACCCTAAGTTCTCTATATTGATTGTTAGCAATATTAATTGCTACAAAATGTTAAAACTTTATTAAGGTCCACATTTTAATAAAATACATATTTTGTTAATTGTATCAACATAATGACATACATAATCATAATATCATTTACATTGAATGTCTGATAAACTGCAAACAGAAAGCATTCTGTTAAGGGTTTTATCATCGTTCCTTTAAAAACGAGTACAAAAGTAATATCATAATAATTCTCATCAGAAAATATCAACCAAATATCCTCAATGTAAAAATCACTCCAGTAGACCCCAACAGCAAGAAATACACAAAGCAATTCTTGCACTAAAAATCCTGGGATCCCTATAGAGATATCAGATGTGATGTCCCCAATGCCACCAGCAACCTGTAACATCCTCAAAGTTATTGCCACAAAACCGTGAAGTGCTACTGAGGATTCAATTTGGATAAAAATCATGAATGCAGAACAATGTTATATTATTTTATAATATTATGTAGAATCACTCAGCAGCCTAAATGCCAGGGAATAGAAAATAAAATGAATTTACTATATAGCCAGTCTGATCTTATAAAGTAATCCTATTGCTATCTTTTAAAAATGTCTACAGCCATAGAAACACAATGCCCTAGTAAAGCAGCAGCTGCAATTTTGGAAAGAATGCAGAAACAAAGATTTTTATTTCTTTTCTCCCACATGACAGATAAGTGATATAAGCCAGGTTACTGGCCCAGCCCACTTCCTCACCTATAAAATGGTTGACAAATCTATTAAAATGCTGAAGTCCATTGAAATGTATATTCTAAATGGGTGGATTTTATGATGTGTGAATTATTTCACAAATAATTTTTTTAGAATGCATATAAACCACCCCCTCAAAAAACACAAAAAGAGTCCTTGTCACTTCAGTAACCTGAAGGATAATGCTTTCAGCAATGTACCAAACAGTATTTTACCTAAGTAGTTTAGCTTTTACATTTACATTTCAATTTTTTAATGTTCATCAGCTCAGATGCAGAAACAAGGTGGAGGAGCTCAGAGATGCTTCCACTGTCTTCAGGCACAAGGCGAGAAGTCATTCCCACCACCACTGAATCAGTGTCTTCTGAATAAGACCACCTCAATAATTTTGAGAAGTAATTACTTTCATTTTCAATCTCTAGTGTTCAGTACCTCTAGAAGACTCACATTTCCCAGGTTTTCTTGCTACCAGTGGCCAATATGACATAGTAAAAGTTTGGATGTTTTGGCACAGAGGGCAACAGAATAAATGTAAAATGTAGACCACAGTGCTGATATTGACAGAGCAAGTCTTTGAGAATGGGTTAAGTAATGTGATAATAGTACTTCAAGCAAGCCGGGAACTTCTAAATGTCTTCCTTAGAGTGATTCATTTAGTAGTTATAATAACCTAAAAGACAGAGATTTCATGCCTTGTTTTAAAATGAGGACACCAAAGCAAAGAGGAGTGGTTTGTCCAAGGTCATACATCCAGTAAGTGACAGACCTAGTCTTGGTTTCAAGTTTAGGAAGTTTGGCCCTCAAAATCCAAGTTCTTAATTGTTATACTCTCTCTTAAGCAGTTTCTGTTCTCAAGTAACTTTCATTTAGTCTGAGACAAATTATATGTATATAGTAGGAGAAGGAAGAAAGGAGAGCCAAATTAGGAGTTTAAATAACCAATATTTTTAAAGTCTTCTCTTAGCCTTTTCAAAGGGCTTTCAAAGATATAACCTTATTTAAAAAAAAAAAATGTGCTGTCTATGTTCAAAAAGACTTACTCAATGAGACCAATAGCTTAACTCTGCCACCCTAAAAAACATGGTAAGTATGTTCATCTTAATGTCACGCTCCCAAGATATGTGAGCGCAATACTACTAAAATGACACAGGAATTTTACTCCAGCCTGCATGTCAGCTCCTGAGCACTCCACCTACAAACAGCCTGTCATTTTTGTCTTTGCTTTGTGATGCACAGTACACAATTCAAAATGGCTGGCAAATGTTTTGGAAGTGAGCTATTATTGTGAGCTCTGGAAGAGTTAAATAAGTAAATTAACAGAAAAAACCTAAAGTAGGAAGAGAGTATACCTAGTCGGGTAACAAAAAGGAGAGAAAGTGGATCTGAGCAAAGCTCTCAAGTCATATGACTCACCAGAAAGAAAAGAAGAATTGAACAAAGTCCAAGGAGGACTGCATGAAACTGTAGACAGAGAATGCAGGCTCTGACTTCCACCTGTGTGGTCAGACACTAGTCTAGATACTGTTGTGAAGGTATTTTTTTATGTGATTAACAAATGCATCAATAGATTTCAAGTAAAGCAGATTACCTTACATGATGAGGATGGGTCTCTTCCAATCAGCTAAAGGTCTCCATAGAAAAATATGGCGGTCCCCCTACCTCAACACAAAAAGCCTGCATGAGTTTCAAGCCTTATGGAATTCAAATTCAAGTTTTCAATATCAGGAATTTTAAGTCGTTCAGCTGACCTAGATTTCAGACTTACCAGTCCCCATAACTCTATCAGCCAATTTTTCTACACTCACACAAAAGAACCAGATGACAGAGTAACCCCATTCCCTTTAATTTTCTAATTAAAAGATCTTGTGCTCCAATTGCAGAGACATGGAGGGAAAGAACAGAAACAAACAAAAAAAATTACACATCCAGGGAATTCATAAGAGGAAGGGAGCTAAACTTTTACTTGTAATTGGCTCAAATTATCAGGCTGAAGAACCTGGAAGATAAGATTTGTGGGAATTTTAGACCAACAAGAGCCTGGGTCTTCAGCAATCACTAAATTCCCTTCTGTAGGCTTATGGAGTGACAGCAGTTTCCCAAGTTGAAAAAGACACAGAAAAGCTAGAGGTGGCATTAAGCTTCCCTGGAAGGCAGTTTGAAATAGTCTGATGCATTTCAAAGTCTCTAGAACAGAATAAAAATAAAGAGTGCTGTAATTTAAATGTTAATATCTCATCAACTTTTATGTATGAGGAAAAAGGAGGGGGAACCAGCTCCATAGTCCCTTTTTCCAGAAGCAGATCATGCAGCAATAAACACCTGGCTGCCCTCAACTCAGACATTTTATGCTCTCTTCCCTGCTACGTGGTAACATCAAAACAGAAGAGGCAGGCTTGGGGGCTCTTTATTCTGAGACCAGATTGCAGCTTGTAGAGTTCACGGGTTCTGCAAAAGAACACTGATTCTTCAGTGCCAGGGGCATTCCGGGCAACATACAATGCAACAAAGTTGTTACTCAGACTAGAACTATTCCATCAGTATATGTTCATTAAATTCTCAGGTACCAACTGCAGAAACTCCAGAGGCACAACAACAAGCTTCTCAAAGAGCATAGCAAGGAGGATCAATAATGGTAGGACAACTAGAACATGTTGTATGGAGAAGAAGCACTGAAGCCCACTTCAGAGTTTGACCATATCATAACACTTATAGGATGTCAGCCAGGATTACCAGTATGTGCAAGGGGTGGGGGACTTACCACCATCATTAGTGTTGTGTTTGCAACATCTTATCTGTTTCACTAGTGCTATCATAAGGACAACTATTACTTAATCTTTTATGAGGATTTATTGTATGCTAGGAAAGTTCTAGGTATTTTATGTGGATTACCTTGAAATCGTCACAGGACTGAAATGTAAACTATATCTTAGGTACTATTATTTGCCACGTTTCAGATGCAGAAGCTAAGACGCAAAGATGTAAAGAATGCTGAAGGTCACATAGCTATTAACAGCTGAATCAGAACTGGAATCTAGGTCACTGAGTGTAAACTGTTACTACTGTTAATGTGCACTTGCTAATCTCCACCTCCTGAAGGCCTGTGTACACTGTACATAAAGATAAAAATGTCTATCCTTATAGCTCCTCTAATTATTTCCACAAATGTATCTTCTAATATATGACTTTAATGCTTCTTTGGTAAGGGACAAAATCTTTCATTTCCTAAGTAGAACTAAACATGTCAACAACCAATGGAGAATGCATGAGACAGATTTCCCCAGGATCCCAAAGGACCAGTGTTTGCAAAGTGACAAGGTAACAGGACTGGAATTTGCAAAGATATGCGTATTGCCTAAATCACAATATTATCAAGGGTCACTGGAGCTTCCTCTTAAAATGCTCTGCTCTAGTTTCTTGCATTGTCTACATTATGTTACAGGGCTTCAGATACATGTTCACAGCATGCTGTGTAGACTAGAAGCACTACTTGGTTTCCCATTCATGAATTATTAGACTATGCATTGTGGATTTTTTTTCTCTGATGAAGAAATCTCAAATGGTATAGCTCAAATCACCTTTATATCTATATCAGTCTCCTGTTTCTGATTTCCTACTGTATGTATGCTCTTTAAGAATCATGTTGACACTTATTCATTTATTGTTTTGAGTTATGTTATTTTAGTTATTTATTGATTGCTATATTCCTGTCTTCCTATCTGGGAAGGTTCATGACAATATTTATTTTTTTTATTTTTTTGTTCTCTATTTAGCAAAGTTCTAAATATTGTCAGTTAATAAACACAATTACATTGCAAAATTTCATATTTAATTTATTGAGGCATTTCATTTTATCAAATTTCCTTATATTGAACTCTCTTCTGGTAGTCTCAGAATGGTACTTCTGGAAAACAGAACAGGGATTCTTGTTTTTTCTAAAGTTTAAATCTTTGTGCACCACACAACGGTCAAAGGTCTGGTCACAAAGATATACAAAGAACTCTTAAGACTCAAGAAAAATAAAGTAAAAAACCCAATCAAAAAATGGCAGAAGAACTTAAAAGACACTTCTCCAAATAGGACATACACATGACCAACAGGCACATGAGAAAATGCTCAACATTCCTCATAATCAGGGAAATGCAAATTAAAACCACAATGAGTTATCACCTTACACCTGTAAGAATGGCACATATCCAAAAAACCAACAACAACAGTAATGTTGGCGAGGATGTGGAGAAAAAGGAAACCTAGTACACTACTGGTGGGAATGCAAGTTAATACAACCACTATGGAAGGCTGTATGGAGGTTCCTCAGTCTACTAGAAATGGAACTAGCATATGATCCAACAATCCCACTTCTAGGGATCTACATAAAGGACACAAAAACACCAATCCAAAAGAGCACCTATACCCCCATGTTTATTGCAGCACTATTTATAATTGGTAAGACCGAAACAACCGAGATGCCCAAAAGTAGATGACTGGATCAAGAAGATGTGGTACATATACACAATGGAATACTATTCAGCAATCAAAAATAAAAAACTAGGGACATTTGTAGAAACATGGGTGGAGCTAGAAGGAATTATACTCAGTGAAACAAGCCAGAAAGCAAGAGAAAAATATCTGATGGCCTTGCTTTTAGGAGGAATGTAAAAGAACAACAACCACAACAAAAAATAAAAAAGATAAAACAAACAAATAAACAAACAAACAAAAAAAACAAGAGAAAGTCAAGGAAATGGGCAATCACAACCAAAAACAAACAAACAAACAAATAAAAACTCAACAAGATCAAAAGATCAAAGATAAACCCAAGGGATCACAGGGATGGGCAGAAGGAAGGGAGGGCAAAGACAGGGATGAGGGCATAAAGGGCACAAGGGACTGAGGTGATGGTGCATGGGTGAAATGGTGGTGGGTATCCCCTGGGGACTACAAATGATGTCAAATACAATTAAATCTAATAAAAAAAAAGGTCATATGGGGGGAAAAATAAGAAGATGTGGTACATATAACCAATGAAATACTATTCAGCAATCAAAAATGAGAAACTAGGGCCATTTATAGAAACATGGATGGAGCTAGAAGGAATTATACTCAGTGAAACAAGTCAGAAGGCAAGAGAAAAATATCAGATGGCTTCACTTTTAGGAGAAATGTGAAATAACAACAACTATAATAAAAAATAATAAAGAAGAAAACAAAAAAATTAAGAGAAAGCTCAAGAAAATGGGCAATTACAACCAAAAACAAACAAACAAAACTCTCAACACGATCAAAAGGTCAAATATAAACCAAAAGGATCATGGGGGGGGGGTGAGGGAGGGGAGGACAAAGACAGGGATGAAGGAAGAAAGAACACAAGGGACTGAGGTGAGGGTGCACGGGTAAAATGGTGGTGGGAATTCCCTGAGGACTACAAATGATGTCAAATACAATTAAATAAATCTAATTTTAAAAAATAAAAAAAATAAAGTTTAAAAGAAACCACCAGTAAATTTATATATTTTAAGCATTTGTAGGCAAGGAAGTAGACTTTGTGGATATTTTTATTTTTTTCCTAAATGAAAAATCTACTGAGACTTTGGGTTTCTTCACCTATGATACTTTACATTATTGTGCTGGGTTTTCAAACTTATGAACAAAATTAAAATTGGGAAAGACATACCGTTATTTCAATTGACTTTTTATGTATTACTATAATAACTTATTTTTAATTTTACATATTTGTACTTTTTAATTTCATGTATTTATGCTATGAATGCAAAGATTTTTTTAATTGGTCTTCACTCACTCAAGTTCATGAGAACTTTCAGAATATACCAGGCTGTTTGGCACCAAATGTATCCAATACACAGACAGAAACAGAACAGGGCTTCTATTCAATATCTCTAGAATGACCAGTAGGGAATATCAGTCACTTCTCAAACGCAAGCCTCGAAAATCTAGTAGACTACTCACTCCATGCAGATCACAGAGCAGCAGCTATGGTGGGGGGTGGAAAATAATAGAGAGCCTTGAAAGTTCATTTTCCTGGGTCTTCTTTAAAGAACTCCTTGTGCCAGTTTCCAAATTCTATGCTTTTATAAAACCTTTATAATTTTTAACCATACCTAGTAGCATCTTTCTGTCAGTCAAATTACAGATCTATAGAGTTGGCAACTCAGTGTCCCGGATTGGTCAGTCTTTCTCTCTCCTTCCCTCCACCCATCACTATATTAGTCCAGTTAGGCTGTGATAACAATATACCTCACGTCGGTATCCTAAACAATAAAAATTAGTTTTCTCGTATTACTGGAGTTACTGAGATTCAAGATCAAGGTGCCAGTAAGGTTGGTTTCTGCAGATGTACCTTCTCACTGTGCACTCACACAACTCTGTGTGCCTGAGGATCTTGGTGTCTCTACCTCTTCTTACAAGGACATAAGCTCTATCAGATTATTGGATCATTTATATGACCTAATTATCTCCTTAAAAAATTATAGAGGGCATCCCTAGTGGTCTAGGGGCTGTCTCAGCATATCACTTCTTTGACCTGAGTTGGATCCCCAGCCAGGGAGCTAAAACACATATGGCACAATAGACCTCTCCTGTCTCCTGCTGCTCCCCTTAGCAGGGCATTTCAGTAAATCTACCTGTTCTGCTCTCCACTCTGTCTCTGGTGAATCCTCTCAGCCCCTGCACCTCTGGCCTACACCCCAGTTCTACACACACACACACACACACACACACAATTTATTTAAAAACAAAAAATTATAGCCACATTGGTGGTTAAGGCTTCTACATACGAATGTTCAAAGGGGGAGGAGGGCCATCAATTCAGTCCACAAGACATACAACACAGATAAACACTGCCTTGATATATTGTGGTGTGAACCATCAGTCAGACCATAGCAAAGAGGATAATAAAAGCCCCAGTATTCAAGGAATATACTTCAACTTGATCTCCCTATGTAAGTTATTAAATGATGGGGGCCACCTAACTATGCTGTGAGGTAAAAGCCCGTCATAGGGGAACTGCCCTGAAAAATCAGAGGTTCCACAGCTGGCCCTCCTCAGACTCCTTTTTGTTATGGCCAATTTAATAATTAAAGTTTTAAAGTTACAAAAAACGTGCTTGCTGGAATATCATCCATGGGGATGGTTGTATGATTGGCTTTTAAACAAAGTAATTGGTTGCCACGCATTTTGATGACGTACTGCCAATTGGCTGATATTATAATACAAATGCTAAAATTAAATTATTAGGAAAATTTTTTAAACTCAAACATTTTACTATGTGCTACAAGCCTTGGGAATCTAAGCATGACTTTCAAGACTGGGCCATTGGTGAAAGGTCTTGCATATCTGCCTTTGTTAAGGGTGGATCCTGCATTGCTCAGGTGACTCTCTGTTAATTAAAATTTATGGCTTTGCATTTTTTAAGGGTAGGTTCTGCAATTCCTGATAAGAGTTACAGAACCCCTCCTCCCTTAAGATAATTTGGCAATATACATTATCAACTAAATCTGAAAGACAAGGAAATTAGTGATTCCTAGTGAAAGCCAAATGCAAGGGTATAGATACTATTCAGGCATTGACTTGGGTACCTCTCTCTTCCTGCAGGCCTTTAGTAGAAGGCTGACATCAATTTGACCTTAAACTAATAATTCATCTTATACTCAGAGTGAAAATAGAATAATTAGTTGTGATTGCACAAAACTAGTATCCCTGGCATACATAATATAAATCAACCAATCATAATAACTAACACTAGTATAAAGATGCTGTCTTGATTTTATAATCACCTATGTTATCTATCCTGGCTGAAGGTCACATGACCCCAAGCTGCTCTTAAAAGAAAAAATGTAGTCATTGTTAACTTCCTGATCAATATTGGTGTAATCCCGCCCCTTTCTCCTTAATGTATAAATAAAGACCTGCTGAGACTTTTCAGCAAGGACTCATACCATACCCCAACTTGAGTTTTGTAACCTTGAAACCCCCTTAATTCGCCAACTTCCATTCCATCCTTTGGGGACCTGGCCTTCTGTCATAGCTGGTCTTCGTCAATTAAAGATCCCTTTTTAGAACCAGAGATGTACCATGAAATGTCTAGATAACACAATTTTATGAACCACTTATTTACTTTTAAAGAGGATTTATTTAAAAGTATTGGCTCAGGATCATATGAACATATTCTTAAGACAATGTGGGACTTTTCAGGTAAAAATTTTTACTACCACAAGCCTCTTGAAGTCTTAACTTGCATCATCTGTTGTTCTGTGATAATAATTACAATAGCTACATAGATCTGGTGCAAAATAAATTATATTGACTTTCTTCTCAGGGTTTTGGGTCAAAAACAATACAATTTTATTATGCTTTTAACTTATTAAAATGACAGAATAGAGATCTTTGAAGAATCTAATAACTTTCCAGTGTGGAGCCATGAGAGTATGTGCCTAGAGAATCAACATTGGAGAGCAACACGAGATAAATAATTTAAGAAAGAGGAGATAAGTTTTATCAGTCTAATGTTACAAGCTTTCTGGATGAAAATGCCCTTTTGACATAGTAACATCTCCCCAGATGAAAATTTCTTCACAGACAGAAAAATGAATGGTATTTCATTAGAAGTGACATGTCTGACTCAGAGATTTATGTAGACTGCATTGGAAATGAGATACACATATATTTCTAAGATATATTAATTGTGACAAATGCAAAGTAGTTGTTTATGGTTTTTAACCAGCTAAAAAGAGAGAAAGGAAAGCTGTTAGTGGAATATATTCAAATAACTTCAAAAGTGAAATGAATCATTTCACTATCTGGCTTATCAATGTAAATCCTGATGCTGATGGCATTTGTTTACTAAATGTGGTAAGAAGAGATATTTTGACATGTTCCTGGAGGTACATATTTTTCTCTGACTCAAATAATTATTTTGTGTTAATTCATGACTTAACTAATTATAATGTATAATCAAGACCATCTCTATGGGTCAGTTTGTAAACCATGTTTGCATAACTAAAATTCCATAGTCATACTGTTACAGGGCAGGGAGAGGCATACTTCAGAACTTTTAACTTGCCTTTTTTAAATGGGTTTTGCTATTTGCTGCATTAAGATAAATATATAAGACTTTTAGCGGAAAGGAATTTTAATATAATGAGGGTATAATACAGAAAGGATAAAGGATAAAGAATACAGTTACTAAGTTAAGCACTTAAAGTTACTTACTTTTTTGAGGGTAAAAGTTTAATTAAATAGATTGGCCTAAAGTAAGACCTAAAAGTTTGCTACAAGTTTAAAGGACTTTTTAGTAGAGACCAATAGAAAAGGGTTAGAAAGAATTAGATAAATTTGAGAGGAAAAGAGTAAAATTAAAACTAAGATGAGAATTGCCATTATTAAGCTTTTTATGGGTTTTTTACTCACATCTGTTTTAACAAGCAAGCTCAGTTTTCTTATTTTTTTTTTTTTTTGCTTTATGTGCTTCCTCTATGTCTCCTTGTGGCTTTTCCTGCTTCCTTTTTCTTTCTTTTTTTTTTTTTTTTTGTCCTCCCATCCTCTTTTTTTTTTACTATTTTTTTATTTTTGCTCAGTTCCACCCACTTAGGGTGGAACTGGGATTCTGGAATTTTCCTTTTTCCTGGGGACCACCCTGTTACACTACTGCCATGATCAACCTATTGATCCATTTATGCACCCTTATACAACTTCTGCTCATCAAGCCCAAGAATAACCCAGAGGAGTAGGGGAATGTTAACCAGTGCTTGGGCAAAGTGAAAATGGAAGAAAATGAACTTCCTTCATCTTATGAAAAGAAAGTAGGAAAAATCAATGAGGAGGTGATTTAATTTTGTAGTTTTGATATAAGAACAGTAAGAGTCTTTTAGTTACATTAACTATATTTTGGGTGATGAAGGTAGACAGGAGGGGAGGAACTGGATGTTTAGAACAGAGGATCAAGGCGTTCCTAATCACAGAAATATTGCTGAGGTTTCAACAGAGATTAAAGACAGGAGTAAAACACTCAATGAAAATAAGGTGTTTTCCACGAAAAGAAAACAAGGAACCCCACAACACATGGATATTGAAACCCGCTCTATTGGAAGACTACTGGACCAAGGAGGAGATCAAAGAAGAAATTAAAAAATACCTTGAAATGAACGATAATGAGGATTCAACTCTACAGAATATCTGGGACACAGCAAAAGCAGTTACAAGAGGAAAATATATAGCAATACAGGCACACATTAAGACACAAGAAAGAACACAAAGAAACAACCTAATCTCACACCTGAAAGAACTGGAAAAAGAACAACAGGAAAACCCAAAAGCCAGTAGAAGAAAGGAAATAATAAAAATCAAAGCAGAAAAAAATGACCTAGAAGTTAAGAAAACAATCCAAAAGATTAATGAAACCAAAAGATGGTTCTTTGAAAAAATAAACAAAATAGACAAACCCCTAGCTAGGCTAACAAAGAAAAAATGAGAGAATACATAAATAAATAGGATAACAAATAAAAGAGGACAAATCACAACAGACACAGCAGAAATCAAAAGAATAATTAGAGAATATTATGAAAAGCTATATGCAAACAAGTTCAACAACCTAGAAGAGATGGACAAATTTCTGCAACTTTACAATCACCCAAAGTTAGATAAAGAAGATATAGAATATCTGAACAGTACAATTACAAGTAGTGAAATTGAAACAGTCATCAAAGCCCTTCCCAAAAATAAAATTCAAGGTCCAGATGGCTTTACAAATGAATTCTACAAAACATTCAGAACTGAATTAGTACCTATCCTACATAGACTATTTCAAAAAATTGAAAAAGAAGGAGTTCTACCAAACACATTTTATGAAGCCAACATCACACTAATACCAAAATGGAACAAGGACAACACAAAAAAAGAAAACTACAGACCAATCTCTCTAATGAACACTGATGCAAAAATCCTCCATAAAATCTTAGCCAACAGATTCCAACAATGCATGAACAAGATAATCCACCATGACCAAGTAGGATTTATCCTAGGAATACAAAGATGGTTCAATATTCGAAAATCAATAAATGTAATCCACCACATCAACAAAAAGAATAAGAAAAAAAACCACATGATTATATCAATAGATGCTGAGAAAGCTTTTGACAAAGTTCAGCATCCATTTATTATGAAGGTCCTTGGAATTTTGGGATAGAAGGACCATATCTTAACATAATAAAGAACATATATGACAAGCCCATAGCCAATATCATTCTCAATGGCGAAAAGCTAAAAGCCTTTCCCCTAAGATCTGGAACAAGACAAGGATGCCCTCTTTCACC
>JAGFMF010011632.1:5172315-5200917 GCA_019455555.1 Galemys pyrenaicus
CCTGCACCCCTATGTTTATAGCAGCCCTCTTTACAATAGGGAAGACCTGGAAACAACCTAAATGCCCAAAAACAGATGAGTGGATCGGGAAGCTGTGGTTCATAGACACGATGGAATACTACTCGGCAATCAAAAATGAAAAACTAGACTCATTCATAGGAACATGGATGGAACTGGAAGGGATTATGCTCAGCAAAGTAAGTCAGAAGGCAAAAGAAAAATACCAGATGGTTCCTCCCCTCGGAGGAATATAAGGGAACCAAATGAGGATCAAGGAAAGGAATAAGAACAACAACAATAATAATAATAACAATAAAGGTACAAAAACCAAAAATGAAAAGGACAAATTGGGGACACTTGGTGGGGAGGGGGAGGGTTGAGGGCAGATGGGAGCACAGGGGACTGAGGTGATGGTGCACTGGTGTTACAGTGATGGGGAATACATGGGGATTACAATTGATGTCAAATATATATAAATAAAAAAAAAGAAAAGAAGGTGTTTCATAGATGTAAAAAGTAAGTAATGCAAAGATATGCAAAAGGAATAGTAAAATAAGCAAGAGAAAGCATAATACTATCAGATGAAGTAGAATTACATTAAAATTTTAACTATGAGAAAGAGGGCTCTTTTACATTTTGAATTAAAGTTACCATTCAAACCTAAAACTGTCAATAGCTTTAATATGGTTCCCCAATGTGCTCTCAGGCATAGCTTTGCTGTGATCGTGCTAGTCAGCAAAATCACGAGTATCCATAGTCTTAGGAAATTTATTTCTGTTAATTTATACATGTTGACTCTAAGTGATAGGTTGCATTTACAGAAATCATATATACTTTACAGTGTTCACACAATTGGAACAAAAAGATTTTAAAAAGTTTAATCTGTCAGAGCATATTTGAGGACTCCAAAGCACATTTGAGACACCAAAGAAGTTTTAGTAAAATACTGATGTTCAGAGCCATTAACATGATATTAATAGTGGAATCAAACTTTGATGACTATCAAATGAGAATAGTGCAAAGAAAATTTTTTTAAAAAATGGATCATTTTATTTAATTACTTGCAATGGATAAGACAGTAAGATTTCACATGTTTAACTCACTGAACCTCTACAAAGGCAGTAAAGGAGCTATTATCACTACTGAACAAATGACGTAACTCTGATCTCTTGTAACATACACATATTCTTGTTTCTGCTTTTCATTTCTTTAAACATACTAACTATACAAGTTTATATTCCATATGTGTTAGTCCTGATAATTTCATTTGCTATGAATGAATCTGCTATTTATCATTTCTAGTGACAATCATCTGTGGTAACTTATTTTCTTGTTTACTTTGAGATAGTTGATTGTGAGTTCATTTTTCTTTAGGAACATATCTGTGGAAATTCTTTGAGGTCTAGATTAAAGTATTTAGGTAAGATATACATTTATTTTTAGCAGATAAACTTTTGCTGTGCATACTTCACTGTCTTATTTCCTAATTTCAACATGCCCACTGGCTCCCTGTCCTTTCTGAGGTCTGGGGAAGTGCATATTGCCCATTGCACAAACAGAATAAAATCATTCACAAAAGCATAGTTCACCATATAGTGAAGATTACAATTGCCTTCTCTTATGAAAAGACTTAGGATACACTGATGATATTAACTAATATATTAAATTATATAATAACTATTAAGAATTACCATACTTTAAAAACAGAAAATTCATAGCCTTTCATTTTTGTCTCATAATATATATAATCTATTTGAGAAGGGCATAATCTTCCCTAATAATCCTATCTTCAACTAGTGAGCCTCAAATTTTTCAGACTTTATCTAATGCCTTAAAAAGAATACCAGCAGATGAACTCAGTTCTCAGCATTAAAAACAAGAAAAGGAGTAATAATAATACATGGATGAATAAATACCCTTATGCTAAAATTGCTCTAATGCTTGCTATTAATTATTAAACTGTAAAGTGTTCAATTGAAGTGGGAAGCACGTGGATCCTGCAGTATGTGCATACGTGGATCCTTTTAATATAACCTAATTTTTCATTTTTCTCAAAATCTGTCCAAATAATCATCACCCTTTGTTAAAGATCAAGTTATTTTGGTCCACCATGAAAACTGATTTGTTCATTCTAAAACAGGAAGAGACACCATAATTTTAAGATTATAATATATACTTAGAGTAATATTTCTTTTTAGCATATTATAGAATTCAAAAAAATATAAGGTACCCCAAAGCACATCTTTATTAGCATAAATCACACTAAACGATGCTTTTTCATCCTCAATTAATCATCCAAGCAAGATAATCCAATTGACAGGACATAATTCAAACACACAAAAAAAGCCATCATCTCACATAATTAATATTGCTAGATGGCTTTTTCTTCAGATACTAGTAGATATGACAAATGATAGGATTCACATATTCAAGAGGGTAATTAAACTGCCACATGTTCAAATCAAATTTAGGACAAAACTGATTAAAAGTGTTCATTTCCAGCAAAAATGACTGATTGACTTCATGCACAGAATGTACTTGACATATTCTGAAAAGCAAGTTTCACAGGAAATGGAAGGTGTACTTGTTTCCTACCACTGGTGAAATGCATTATCACAAACTTAGTGGCTTAAAACAACACAAAATTATTATCTTACAAAAAATTATCTTATATTTTTGCAGTTCAGAAATCTGAAATGGGTCTTATGAAGCTATAATCAAAGGCTGAATTTCCTCTAGAGTCTCCAGGGAAGAATTATTTTTAGTAAGTTCAATAATAGTCCCTGAAAGATATCCTAATCCCCAAACTTGTGAATATATGTCCTTATGTGGTAAAAATTACTTTGCAAATACAGTTAAAGATTTTTTGATGGGGAGAGGCTCCAGGATTATCCTGGTCCTTGTAAGTGGAAAGCAAGAAGTCCAGAGTCAGAGGAGACTTATTACAAATGGAAGCAGATGTTACAGTTACATACTCTCTATTTTAAATAGAGAAAGGGGTCCTGAGGAAGAATGTGAATAGAATGTAGAACCTGCAACAGATAAGGAAACATCCTCTTTCCTAGAACCCCTAGAAGGAAAGTAGAAAAGACAAGGAGTAGATTCTCCTCTGGAGGTTCCAGAAGAGAATAGCCCTGCTAACACAGGGAGTTTAGCACTAAGGTCACTACAATTTCTGAACTCCAGGACTACAAATTATGAACTTGTATGGTTTTAAGTCATCAAGTTTGTGGTTATTTCTTCTAGTAGTAATAGGAAACTAACACACTATCCCTTGCTTTCTCTAGCTTCTAGAGACTGCAGGCAATCTTTGGCTCCTGACTACATCACTAATCCTATCCTTCCATCACCACATCTTCTCTGACTTTCCTATATGCCTCTAAAATGGAATCCTAAAATTACACTGTGCAACACAACCCAATAGTCTGAACCACACTGGCAAAATCCCTTTTTCCATGTGAGATAAACTATTCACAACTTCCAAATTAGGGTATGCGCAATTGTCAGAGGGACATTTTGTTAAACGCAGAGCATGGTCCATCATTTTTATCATAAATATAAAAATTCAGCTGTTAAATAGGAACTCAGATATGCCAGTTAAAAGTTAAGAATACACAATAGAAAAATATATAGAACTTCCAAATATGTAGAAGGAAAATAATGGAACAAAAATTGCCAGATTAACTGGGGACAGGTGAGTGAAAAAATATGGTGTCAAGTAAGTCAAACTCATAAAAAAAATAAATAAGAGAAATACTGTTTTCAGTACATGTTAATCTAATTTTTCAGAATTTAACTCATACTGAAAGAGAATTCACATGAGATCATTTAAATATATTTTTAAATTTTTGGTATTAAAGATATTGAAGTGTCATCTCAATGGAAACCTTAAATTTTTTATTCAAATGTTTTTGAATTAAATCTTCTCTGCTAAATAATTAAAACAGCTTGGTACTGTAACAAAACAAACACACAGATCCATGGAACCAATTAGAAAGTCCAGAAGTAAAACCACACATTTATGGACACCTGGTCTTTGACAAAGGAGGAAAGAATATGCAATGTTATAAGGACAGCTTATTCAATAAATGGTACTGGCAAAACTAGTCCGTCACATACGAAAAAATGAAGCTAGACCACTACCTCACACCATGTACAAAAATCAACTCAAAATGGATAAAAGAACTGAATGTAAGACCTAAAACCATAAAATATATAGAAGAAAACATAGGTAAAACGTTACAAGACCTACATCTCAGTAATACCTTTAAACATGCATCCCCAAAGTAATAAAAATGAAAGAGAAGATAAACAGGTTGGCCCAAATCAAATTAAAAAACTTCTGTATAACAAAGGAAACATTAACCAAAACAAAGAGACACCCCACTGGTTGGGAAAACATTTTTGCACTCCACACAACTGATAAGGGACTGATCACAAAGATACTCAAAGAACTCAGAAGACAAAAAAAAAAAAGTAAACAATCCAGCCAAAAAATGGGCAGAAGAACTTAAAAGACACTTCTCCAAAGGTACATACACATGGCCAACAGGCACATGAGAAAATGCTCATCATCCCTCATAATCAGGGAAATGCAAATTAAAACCACAATGAGATACCACCTTACACAGTAAGAATGGAACATACCAAAAAAACCAACAACAACAGTAATATTGGTGAGGATGTAGAGAAAAAGGAACTCTACTATACTACTGGTGGAAATGCAAATAAATCCAACCACTATGGAAAATCGTATGGAGGTTCTTCAGTCTACTAAAAATTTAGCTACCATATGACCCAGCAACTCCACTCCTAGGGATCTAACTAAAGGACACAAAAACACCGATCCAAAAGAGTACCTGGACCCCTATGTTTATTGCAGCCAATTGGAAACAACCCAAATGACCAAAAATAGATGACTGGATCAAGAAGATGTGGTACATATATTTAGCAATCAAAAACGATAAACTAGAGTCATTTGTAGAAACATGGGTGGAGCTAGAAGGAACTATGCTCAATGAAAATATCAAAAGGCAAGAGAAAAATACTGGATGGTTTCACTTTTAGGAGGTATATAAAGGAACAAATTAAAAAAGGGGGTTCAAGGAAAAAAACAATAACATTCAAAAAATAAAAACAAGAACAAAAAGACAAATCAGAGGCACCTTGGGGTGAGGGGGACTGGGATGAAGGCAGAAAGAGCACAAGGGACTGAGGTGATGGTGCACTGGTGAAATGGTGATGGGGAGGGAATACATGGGGACTACAACTGATGTCAAATATATATAAATTAATTAATTAAAAATTTTCTTAATAATATAGTCAACAATAAAAATAATAGCAAAGAAAATTTTATTTGTGAAAATCTAAAATGATGTAATAGGAATGGAAGCACCAGGAAAAGAGGTATTTTAATAAAATTTTATATAATAAAATTGAAAGATAACAGAGAAACTGCATCTGGAGAGGCTCCACTTTGGAGACAGCATTTCAGGAAACACAAGCAAAGGAGATCATCTCCCTTGCAGAATCTCAGAAATAATAGAGAGGTTAGACGATAATGGAACTAAACATGGGAATAAACTGAAGGTCTGATTTTGGATAAGTTGATGCCCCACCCACCTAAGCACTAAGCACTGATACATTACACCTGGAAAGCAAGCATATAAACATCAAACAGCACAATATTTTCTCTATGAATGTTTTTTAAAGTGTGGAACCTGGACAAGCAGCATTCTGTTAGAACTACAACCAAGTAACTGGAGCCAGGAATGGAGCCAGGGAAAGGTGTTTAAAAAGTTCTTCATGTACATTTTTAAGCTGAAAATCATTACCAGAAAGAAATTGATTAAAAAGTCCTCATATTCTAATGGGGTGGGGTTGTTTCCAGTTATAATCTCCCCACCTCCCCCATCTACCACACTTCCATGCTTTTGCTCATGATTTTTCCTGTCAGCTTCATATATCTTCTACTCCTTTCTCCACCAATTACCTCTTAAGGATTAACCCAAAATCACCTCTTTCATATTTGTCTCCTGACTTCCCAAGCTGAAATTAATTCTCTGTACATTTTTTTCTGTATCTATCTCCATTATGAAAATTTATCACATTGTGTTTAGTATTTATCTTTATGCTTGTCTCTGTCTCCATTAAACTGTAGTTCCTTTGTGCTTGAAAATAAGTGTTAGCAATCTGTTTTCACAGAGTACACAGGACAATGCTTTGATTATAGCAAATGACAACACAGGTTTGGTGAGTAAGTAAACACAAAAGGAGGTATTATTCATTTACATATTGATTTATTTATATTCTTCTAACTGACTATCATGGTAGAGATTAAATAGTAAAATTGCTAAACCACTAAGTGAACATTTTCTTCTTTACAACACACATAGATAACCTCTAGAGACTTTGAGTGATGGAAAATTCCATTACCAGATGTTCTCAGCTTGAAAAATTCATATTTTGGAATTGAATTAGGAGGAAATGCTCGAACACCGGAATTATGTCAGAGTCACAATCCTAGTAGAAGCCAACCATTATTCTTCTCTGGGGTAAATTCCTACAACTCTAAATATTTTATAATCATTTCCAATGCTGAATGTAGATTTGGAATTCTAGAAAACTAGAGTCATGGCCTTCAAACATATTACTCTGGTGATAATCCCTGAAGTTAAAAACACATAACGCCTTCATCATGAATTTCACTTATTTAACTATCTCAATTAGCGATTTTTTTTAAAAAGAGAAATTTCTCACCTAAACATAATAAGCAGCACGTAAACCAGCAAGGATCAAGGAACATGAATGACTGCATTAGACATTGTTTGACTGATAAGGGCCAGAATTTACTGTATGAAACCAGGCACTTCTGAAATCACAGTTTATTTAGAAACCTGGTGGCATGAAGCCCTTTGGGACCTACATTTCCAGAACAGTAGCAGTTTGGGACTTTATAACCACTACCACTTATTACCCCTGAGCATAAACATTACCTAAAGCAAAGGCAAGGTTCCCAAGGCAGACGGGCAGTAGAAGCTATCTGGTTAAATCAGCATCTATTTGATAGGACATATGAACATGTTTAGAGAGTACACTAGTTTCTCCTCCAAGAAGGCAAACAGTATGTCCACTTTTGACAAGATCAAATGAAACAGAGGAAGTTATATCCTCCAGGTCAGCTACATACTACAACCTACTCATGTCCTCTCAAGACCTTGGTGTAGAGAACTATAAATATAAGTTTAGGACTCAGGTGCTTTCTGACTTCACCAAAAAGTTCTAATAACAATGATTAAAGTATGCTATATTTGAATTTTTCATGGAGAATAGCTATATTAGTGCTTTATCTCTACTAACCTACTAATAGTAAGCAATTACTACTCTGAGTACACACACTACTACTACCAATAATGACTTTACTCTTCAAACTACAAATCACAATAGAAGTGTTAATTCTAACTGAACTCCTCCTACAATAACAGGAACTGATAATGGATTTACCCCTTCTGTTGCTAAAATGATAGGAATGAAATATTACTAAAATGAACATTTGTATCTATCTAGTATAGAACATATTTCTCCTATCTCAATTAGTGATTTTTTAAAAAGAGAAATTTCTCACCTAAACATATTACTCTGGTGATAATCCCTGAAGTTAAAAATACCTAACACCTTTATCATGAATTTAACTTATGAGTTTCTTCAAACAAGATGTTGAAAACAAGTGGTTCTGGGGTAATGATGAATATCTCTTAGTTACATTCTTTCTTCTCCCTCAAAGGAATCTATATACCATGATATCCTATTGGGATATCATATTATAGATATCCATGATATCTATAATTCATGATAACCTAGTTTCCCTATTTCACCTCTCATAGGTTTTCCAAAAATCTTAGTGCATTTGAACATTTTTATTAAAAAAAATTTAAGTATATGAAAGGTGGGTACTTACTTATAAAGTAGATGAGAATATTAAAGTTGTTAGTTTCTGAGAAAACCCTTAATGTTCCTATCATAAAACTGTATATATTTATGTAGCCTGTAAAAATGTTCATTTTATCCATTTCTTTAATTGAAGTGACATTGTTTTATATCCTTGTTAGTGTTTTGATAATATAGGACTTCCCCCCCAGCTGTACCCACTGTAGCACTCCCACCACTAAAGCACCCTGGTCCTCCACTATTGTCTAATGTACTCGCCTCACACCTTTTTACTCATGGTTAGCTTTCAAGGATTGGCTTTAATGTTTGTCTTTGTCTTACCTTTGTTTGATTTCTCTGTATTTCACATGTAAATGAGACTACCCAGCATTTATCTTTCTCCTGGCTTATTTGGCCTAGCATAATCCCTTCTAGCTCCATCCATGTTGCTGATTTTATTTTTTTTAATCACTGACTAGTACTCCATTGTATATACATATCACATCTTCTTGAGCTACTCATCTGTTTTAGGACCTTTAGGTTGTTTGTGTATCTTGTGTTGCAATAAACATAAAAGTGCAGGTTTCTTTTTGAATTAGTGCTTTTGCACTCTTTGGATAAATACTTAGGAGCAAAATTGCTGATCAGATAGCAGATCCATTTTCAGTCTTTGGCTAAACCTCTACAGTTTTCGATAGGGGTTGGACCAGTCTACATTCCCACCAACAATATAAGAGGATTCCATTTTCTCCAGACCCTCACCAGCATTTGTTTCTGGTCTTTTTGATGTGGGCCATTCTCACTAGTGTGAGGTGATGGCTCATTGTGATTTTGGGTTGTATTTTCCCATGATAAGTGATGATGTCTACCTGTATGTGTTCTTTGAAGAAGTGCCTATTTAGCTTTTCTGCCCATTTTTTTAAAATTTTTTTTTTCTTGAAGTGTATAATCTCTTTGTAGATCCTTAATACCAGTTCTTTGTCAGAAGTACGGTATGAAAATATATTCCCCATTCAGTGAAGTGTCCCTTTTGTTATAGTTACATTTTGTACATCTTTTGATGTATAAATGTTTTTGTTTGGTGTAGTCCCAGTTTATAGTCTTTTTTTTTTTCTTTTCTTTGTCGCTGGGGACAAATCCACAAAGATCTCTCTGAAGTTTATCATGGAGTGTTATCCATTTTGATTTGTCATTTATGGTGTGAGATAGTGCTTTAGTTAGCCTGTGGCAGTTCAACTTTCCATTTGTTGAAGAGACAATCCTGTCCCAGTGCATATTTTTTGCTTCTTTGTCAGAGACTAGCTATCCATAAATGTGTGGGCTTTTTTTCTGGGCTTTCAATTCTATTCCATTGGTCTGTGTGTTTTTGTTCTGGTACCATAGTGTTTTAGTTATTGTGGTATTTTAGCCAAATTTTTACCAGTTAAAGCATATTATTTAAACATACTCAAACTTTAGTTTGTGAAAACAACTTATTTTTACCAGCAATTATTTGTGTTACTGCAATACATAATTATAAAAGGTATTTATCTGGTATTTTTATTTTGAATCTTTAACTAAATTGAGTTCACAAAGGTTTAAAAGGTTTAAACCTATCTGTTTTACCTGGTAATTATCCTGTTATTACAAATCTTATTACAGTTTATCTTTATAGCTATAGTAAAAAACAATGAAAATTATAATTTTCTAGCTTGGTGAGTTAAAGGAAAATAGCTAGTCATTTGCTTGGGAAGTACAGCAAAATATAATTATTTTTAGATTTTACATTGTGACATAAATCTCACTATATCTGAATAATAATGGTAGAAAAATTACTTTCTATGACTTCTTTACATATTCAAAAAGGTGTTAGCCAATAAGTACAGCAATAACTAGTTCCATAAAAGGAAAAAAATATTTATTCATTAAAGAGTTATTTGTGGGAAAATAAACTATAAGAATAGTGGAAGGTGATGAGATATCATCTTACACATATTAAAATGGTGATTATCAAAGAAAACAAATTTTGTAGAGCAAAGGGAGACCTACTGGGGAAAATGTATAGACACTATAGAAAACCAACATTGTAATTATTAAAAATATTTAATAATTGAAGTAACAGTGGTAAGCCATATTTTAGGGAAACTAACTTTCTATTGAATAGTTGAAGGAAGATAGAAAAACCATTATTTTAATAAGAACTCCAAGTGATTCCATGAAGCTGGTGACTGGTTATGGCGTTCATGCAATAATATTTTACCTTACTTAGATACCTGCCATGATTGCACATACTCTGTACTTTTTTATTTATTTAGTAAACATAGAGTCTTCCTTTTATTCCAGGTACTGTTCTACATAATGTAAAAGTTGCAAAAAAAAAAAAAATGGATTCCTTCCCAGAAACATACTGAAGGAAAATGCAATAGGAAAAGGAGGCGTTATGAGAATACTCTCTAAAAGTAATAATTGTGAAGAAAGATTAAAAGGAGGGGCTAATCCCTGTGGAGATAACTCCTAGAAGAGAATGCCAACTAGAGGGCAGAGAAGTACCAAGGCCTGAAGTCATCACTATTTTTTTTTCCTCTTTTTATTTATTTATATATACTTGGCATCAATTGTGGTCCCCATAGATTTCCCACCACCATTTCACTGGTACACCATCATCTCAGTCCCTGTGTTCTTTCTCAAAACTTCCCTAGTGATTCTAATGTGCAGCCATGATTAAGACCCTCTGATACAACATTCTCAAGAGAGTGATGTTCATTTCTGTACAAGTTAAAAACTCAATGAAAAAAAGCAAAGAAACAGATGCAAGAAAATTGAGTCAATCTTTCCCCAACTCACACAGAATCAGGACTGATTTTATTTTCATGTGGACAGGCTAAATACCCAGTGTTACACCTTTGACATTTCTGGCATAGGCCACTGAAGATATTTTCAAAATCAAACCATATTTTATTTAATGTAAGGTTAGGAAACCTTACTTAGAAAATTACCAGGTGAAACATCAAAATAATATTATCTTAGTCCTAAAAATAGAATGATTCTAGAATAAATTCTAGTATCTTATTATGTATAATTTAATATTCACATTTAGTGCTAATATTTAATTTTAGTATCAGAGGATAAAAATATCCCCTCACATACATAAAAATATATAGGAAGTAAATGTGTAAACAAATAGAAAATTGATTCAATGACAATCATATTCTTGACCACAATGTAATGGACTTTTAATGAATGAGTGTAGAAGACATACATTTTAGAAACCTCTTCAAACACCTAAGCTAACAATAAAAACTAGATATTCTCCTTTGTGTATACTCTTGTAATTTGAACCACCAGTCAGGAGTAGAGAAGACAGATTTTAATAAAACCTTTAACTGAATCCTTTCTTCTAGCTCTAGTCCTAGACAATATGTGTACAATGTGATACTCTGTTAATTGCCTAATTAGGAAGGTCTCATATAGAAATACTCCTATTTCCACTCTTTCAGCAGCATGTGTATTATATTAATCCCTTTTGACTTATTTAAATCCACAATATGTCAAAAATTTATATCTATCTTGCATTTGAGTCATAAAATGAATTACTGAAAGGTCAGTCTGGTGCTATCTTTCATTAATTTAATAATGAGTTCCCTTTCAACTTGCCATTGAGTGACTAAAACAATGTAATAATGATGATGTTTTATAATAACAAAATACATATTAAAGCCAAAATTCAATAAAACAAACTTATTATATCAATACTATTTTTATTCTGTCTACTTCATTTCACTTGGGATTGATGAAAATAAAAACAATGTCCAGCAGATACATTAAAAAAAAAAAAACAAGGATGGTGGGAAAGTTTTTATTACTTAAAAGATCCAGTCAGTTAAACCAACATTTAAATAGTAAGAAGTCTTACTATTTTTCTGAACATCCAAGCTACAATATCAACCTACTCCAAAGACCCTACATGATACAAGTTCCCATTTATATCTTTTCTCCTGTTCTACCTGTACCTGTTCTCTATGAGTAGGAATGGGTGTACCAATAATAAAGGTCCTTTCATCATTATAGCATTGTATTTGTCAGCTATAGTATATTGTTGTTATTTTTGTAATTCCCTTTCGGTTGTTTCATCTCTTTGTATTTCAAAAATATAAAACAAAAACTAAATTAGGTTTTCCTCAGTCATGTTTTCCAGTTTAGAAGGACATTTTTGGAAAAATTCTCTATTTCACTTCACTATAAATCTCCTCCAAAGAGTACATACATATGTGCTCTCTCCAGTTCCTCCTCTTTCATAGTCTCTTGAGCACTCTCCAATCAGTCTATCACCCCCAGGATCCCTGAAACCACTCTTTTCAAGGTCATTAGTGAGGTTTTGATAGCAAATCTAGTGACCAAGCCTCAAGTCACACTTTACTGTAAGCTCTATGCAATGAAATGCAAACACATCTGCTCAATATCCAAGACAATTCACAACTGCATTTTTCTTTTTTCATTATTAAGAAAATATATCCTTAACACCCACAACATGACTACATTATGGTAAGCAATGTGTAAGGAATAAAAGATGAATGATTCAAACTTGGACTTTGTTAGGAAGACAGTTCTTCAACTGCCCTACTCATATAAATCTGATAAAATAAAATATGAAGCAACTTTTGATTAAAACCAAATGCTGGAACAGCCAATAGTTACTATATAAATTAAACAAATGGAAAACCAGTCTATGTGAATTTTCCTAAAGAAATAATTCAGTTTAAGTAAATTATTTATAGTTAATAACAATCACAATGGTTTTCCTGAAGTCCAGTGATGAACTCAAATATTTCCCTTCGTTCATGAGCAAATGAATAATGTTTCTTAGAATTTTCTGCATAGAAGAGGAACTAAGATATGGGGTTCTGATTCCTAACCATAATGAATTCTTAGGAACTCAGATAATTCAACTAATTGTTGATTACTACTTAATTTCTGGCACCCAGTATAGAAACAAATGATTTTTGTCTACTTAGCAAGTTTTATTATGATATTAAATAAAAATTTTATGTTCAACAGTGTGAGTCTTTTAAAAGATCAATGCTTACATTAAATAATAAGATCAGCTACAGAAAATGTTTTAAAACTAAAATGTTTTCTCCTCACTGATCTAAGTATAAACATGTGTTATAGCTTAAAAACTGCCATATGAATTTATTTAATTCTGTTTGGAATTATTCCTCAGACAATATGAAATGTGGATAACTAACTGCACTGATAGTTTTTATTCATGTTTTTAACATACCCAAATACCAATTTTCTACATTAATAACCAAAGAAGTATCCAAAAGAGAGGTAAAAATAAATATTATTCAGTGTTAAAAAACTGAAAAGGAGTCGTGAATCCATGATGTAGCCTTTGGGAAGAGAAGATATGCCACAAGAAGGGCTACCCCCCTCTAAATAAAAAGCTTACAAACTCAAACACATTGACACAAAGGACAGATCCCAAGCCTTTGGGTAATGAAAAGGCAACCAGTAGGAGAGCAGCTCCTTACTCCCAGCTGACTGGGATCTGTATGAATAAAGACAAAAGCAACAACAAACTCATAACAGAGAAGTGCTGAATGGAGAAAGGTGAGAAAACTGCAGCTAACTCAGGTCTTCACTGAAAACAAAGAAATATAAATTTCTTAGGTAGTGTGGTACTTTTCTATGTGGTACAATTGCTTCATTTTTATTTAATGTAGGTGACTACCTCTTCATTCTATCAACCTAACATGTATTCCCACATCTTTCTCCAAACTCACATGAAAAGACACAATATTTATTTTACAAATATTAAAACATTATATATAAACCCCAATGGATCCTGATTTTCTCAATCAAGTAGAATTTAAAGATTTATATTATGGCAGTTATAACCACAATCCCACTAACATTTCACAAGAGGATAATATTTATAACCCAGTTTGTCATATTAAAACTTTTAAATGGAAAAACAATAGTTCTTATTAACTCAAGAGCTAACTGGATACAGGTTCTGGTAGGCAAAATTGAATATAGGTTCTGGTATAGGATGTTCTAAAACCTTACAATTAAACCTTCAATTAAATGACAGTATCATTCACTTCCTAACAAATTGACAATATCATTCACTTGCAAACTTGAGGTATAGATTTGGCCTTATTCATAATGTTTTTGCATCTGCTCTAGATATGTTTAAGCTAATGTTACAGGGCAACCTTAATATAAAATGGGTTTGCCTGACTGGGTCCTTACCTGCGCGCTCCAATGGCACTTATAATGCCCTAACTGCAGGCACACACAACAAAGGTTAATAAAGGGTTTTATTTATAAGGGAAGGAGAAATAGCGTAGTGAATAACACAAGGGGAAGAGAGGGATACAGATTTATCAATATTTTACCAGTTTTTTGGAGCTGAAACCCAACAGTGCGCTGAGAGCTGACTTCCAAGGAAAAAGGCCCCCCCAAGGCCCACGTGTTTGTTTTTATATTTAGCCTGGCTGCTCAACTCTACTCTTAGGTCCCAGTGATCCGCTCTTCGATAATGACCTTATGGGATTTGTAGTCTTTGGATTTTGTAGGTTTGGAATGGGGGTTGAAGTTTATAACTTACTTGTATAATCTATTTAGGAGGGTTTTTCCCCCTAACACTAACTGAGGACTAGAGGTAATTTTTACATTTTCCCTCCATTTCTTTATCTGTGGAATACAAAAGTTTTTAAATGGATGCTTACTGATTTATATTATTTAAAAACATATATAGATATGTGAATACTAGAAGGAAACTAGCTTCCTGCAAAGGTATGTTTAACCATATTCTACAACCTTGAAAATGATAAACAAATTTGGAAGATTTATGTTACTACACTACAAAACTATGATGAAGTTACAGTATTTGATAAGGTGGCTTAAGGATAAACATGATAAAGGGTTCAAAGTCAGGCATAAAATTATATGAATAATTGCTTTTCAACAAAGGTAACAAAACACTTGAATGTATAAAGGGAAGTTTTCATATAACAAATGTGGAAGAAAATTGAATATCCTTGTGGAAGAAGATGAATCTTAATCTTGACCTCATACCATACAAAATAATTATTGCAGGGAGGACTTTAGGCCCATATGCAAGAGCTAAACTATAAAGCTTTTAAAAGAAGTCAGAATTATCTTTGTGACCTTGGAAAGATTTCTCAGGACACAGAAAGCAAAAACTTAAAATAATAATAATAATTCCATCAAATTTTAAAATTTTTGCTCATTAAATCATTTGTAAATTAAAGGAAAGGCACAGACTGAGAAAATATTTTTAAAACATAAATCTGGGACCTCTGGTGACACAAGGGGTTGAGCGCCGCACTGTGGGGCTTCCACAGCCACTGCAGCATGAGTTCAATCCCTGGTCAGGGAGAGGACCCACATGGTATAGCAGACCTCTCCTGCCTCACCTGCTGCTCTTCTTAGCAGTGTATTTCAGTCAATCTGCCTGTTCTGCTCCTCTCTCTGTCTCTGGTGATTCCTCTCACCTCCCCCATTCCTCTGGCTTGTACCCCAGCTCTTGTATGCATAAGTAAATAAAACCTTCATAAAAAACAAAAATAAAACTTAAATCTCCCAATAGGCTTCTATCTGAAGATAGAAATTTATAATTCCACAAATAATTAAGAACAACAACCCTATTTTAAGAAAAAATCAAAAATTCACATGTGATGACAGCTGAAGACCAATCTGTGAATGAAAATGTCAACATCATTTGGTCATGAGGAAAAGTCAAAACTATAATGCGATACCATTACACACCCATGAGAATGGATAAAGTTCTGACTACGCTAGATAATGGCAAAGATGTGTAGCCATCAGGGCAGTCATACATTTCTAGTGGGAAAGAAAAGATAAAGCTCCTTTAAGGAAGGATTTGGCAATTTCTTATCACATTAAATGAATTCCTACCTATTTACTCAGCACTTCTACTCCCAGGCATATAAGTAAAAGATTCATACCAAAATCTTTTTGTTTATAGCAAATTTATTCAGAATACCCCAATATTCATCAGCAAAGAATTAATAAACAAAGAGTGATATATTCTTACCATGGAGTTCTACTCATTAGAAGGAATAAGCCACTACTGTGTGCAACAACCACTACCATGAACCTCATAGTCATTAAGCTGGGTGAGAGAATTTGGTGCAACTAAATGCAGACTGTATTGTTATATTCACCTGAAGCTGTAGAGAAGGTAAAATTAATCTCTGGTGGGGAAAGAGGTGATTAACTGGGAAAGGACATAAAGAAACTTTCTAAAATTATGGACATAATTTCATATCTGTTTATAGCAGATTTAGAGTGTAATTTATATTCATGAGTTCCAAGTGTATGTTATTTTACTTTAAAAATCTATAAAAAATAATCCAGTAGAGACAGAGGTATAGACAAACAAGAATGACAAAAAAACTAGTTAAGTATTTAAGCTGGGTTATGAGCTCACTTGTATGAGCCTTGTATATGTTTATATTTTTTCATATAGAAACAGGAAGGAAAATCTTGGCAGTTTCTAATATAGAAAATGAATCCTCTGACCAAGTTATGTGCAATTTCTGGTAATATTCACCCTTCATAAGAGAAAGCAATTTTTAAAAATGTTTCAATAACTCCATTTTTCAAGTGCACACATGTAATGTTTTAAACACAGGAAAACAAATTGATAAAAATTTAATACATAATGTATTATCACACATTAGATTATATTCTGACACTGTATCACTCTACAATGTAATGTATACTTTGATAAAAAGGAAATTCATAAAAATGACTACATTTCAGATGCAACTGAAAAACTAATTTTGTACTACAGATTATTATATTAAAGAAATCACAGGAAAAGATTATTTAGATTTTATAGCTCAAAATTGAGAAATAATAGAAGGATCAGTGTTTCTGAAAAAGATGTTAGTCAAAGTTATTTTTCAAACTATACTGAAAATGTTTTTGGTATTCTTGTCTTCTTCATAGTTTCAAAAATAAATAAAAACATGTTTTAATGGTGCTATATATATTTAACTGAAAGAAAAATATTTTTTGCTTCCTCATCATCAGAGATTTTATCTACTCCTATTAGAATTCCTATCAAATGATAATTTAAGTTCCCTTAACCTAATTCTTTTATATTTTCAATTCTTTTTCTTACCTGCATTTCTCCTAACATGTTACCATACCAATTTCTAGACTCTTGGATACTAATTCTAATTTTCTCTCTCCTTTTATAATTTCTTTGTTTTCATGAGTTTTATAACTTACTATCACTGATTGACAGAGATTCCAAATTACATGACACATTCCTTTATTCTAGATAGTATATATCCATTCACTTAATAACAATTTGTTATAACCATATTTGATCTTGTTTCAAGCAAATCTTAACTTTCATAAAAGAATTTATTTTCCCTTATTGTGTGTTAAAACAATTGTTTAACAGCAGATCATATTTGCACAGGAGTCTCTTGACTATACCCTCTCAGAGTCAGTTGGTAAAAGTGATAGTTTACATAATCAGATGTCACATACACAATCACTTTCCTGTCATTCTGAACCAGCTGTTGAAGTCCATAATCCAAACTCACAATTATGTTGACACAAACCACTGTGAGACAGAAATGACTTCTAATCAACCCCACATTTTAGATCCAAAATAACACCCATATAATCCTTCAGAATAGAAATGAGTAAAAAAGAATAGTTTTTTTTTTCCTTTAAGACTAAAGCATTTTCAAAGGCATTAGCTTACTTTCACAACAAAAATAATATCAATAACAATTTGTGACAAAAAGTCTTAGACTGATTTTCATGTTTAGTTATATGTGTGTTTCCCAAATACACCCCCCCTTTTTACAGTAAAATGGCAGTTATTCATAGTTTTCTATCTTTAACTCCTTTGTTCTGAATAGTATCTGTAGTTAGCAAGGATCTCAGATGTAGAAAAAACAGAGATGCTCTGGATAACCATTAAGAAGAGTACTTTTGGGGGCTTCCCTGGTGGCACAGCAGGTTGAGCACCACACTGTGAAGCATCAGCCGCACAGCAGTGCAAGTTCAATCCCTGGCCTGGGAGGGGACCCACATGGAGCAGCAGATCTCTCTTGACTGCACTCTATCTCTGGTGAATCCTCACACCTCCCACAACTCTGGCCTGTACCCCAGCTCTTATATGCATAAATAAATTAATCTTCAATAAAAAAAGTAAGAGTCCTTTTGTTTATTACCTCCCCCATGTCTCCCAACATCTATTACCATGAGAATAAATCCATTTTGCCATCAATAAGCATATCCAGAGGATTTACTAATTAGAATTAGGCTCATGGATTTAAATATTGACCCTGGACCCAATCAAGCAACACACATGCATGACATTTAAACCAAGTCTTTGGAAATTTCAACATGTTGACCTAACTTTGCACAGCAAATTGGTCATTTTTTTTTATAGCTCATGAAGGGCCACTGCTACATACAGCACCTGTCCTGGCTATGCTCACTGCTCAAATAAGGTCACTATGAGCATATCCTAAATATTTACTTCTGGTAGTTGGGTTATTTATCTTACTATCTAAATACTTCTCACATGGAGGCTTTAATTATGGATATAATATATGGATATATTTATAATTATGGATAAAATGAGTATAACTATCACTAGGACACTCATTATATAGGCAACACTGAAGCATTAATACTTAAACTTCTTTGTAGCTTAAAAACAAAAGTAAAAAGACCCTTAGTTCACTTCAATCAGTAGTCTAAACAATGTAGTAAACTTCCTCTTATCAGCTTTGGGTACAAAAAAGTACAGTTCATTTGGGAAAAACAGGATATAGCTGGATTCTTTTCCTTGAGCCACATGTATTAAAAACAATGAACTTTTTAAAATATACATTAATATGACCTCATAGATTTTAATATATTTGAAGTAGTTTAGCCCATTTCAATTATTATCCATATTTATCAAACCTTTACTTTCTTAGATAAGTGAAAGCATACCAAACATATTTTTGAAAGATTAAGAAAGAGAAAACTAGCAAGAGATTTTTGTGCAAAGAACAATGCAAATTTTCCTGTTAAGAAGAATCTTCTAAGTCTTTAGTGTAGTGTGTTACTATAAATGATAATTCTATGGAGAAATGGATGCCATGTGGAAAACAGTATGTAGATAATATTATAAAGAGGATAATCAGAGAATCTCAAGTCTCTCAAATTTCACAGTAAAATTAAATGTTATCAAAGTATTATCCTAGAAAACTGCATCCCTAACACATGAAACAAAGTGAATGAAAACTTTCACATAGGAATGTGAATATCAAGTTTTATTAGTCACCCTGACATTTCATATAGATTATTAAAGCTAGTAGTACACAGTAAATATAAAATTTCCTTATTTCATGATCCCTATTAGTGTTCTAAATTAAGTCCCTTAGGGAGAGAATTCACTAATCTAGCATAGAATTAGATTTTGAATACAACATTTTGCATAGCAATAGCTCATTTTTCAAAATAACTTTATAGAAATATGGCACAAGCATTTTTATAATGATTAATGAATAGCTTCATAAAAACTGAACTATTCAATGTGCTGAGAATTTATGTATCAATTAAAACTCAAGAAAACTAGTTTATTGAATATTTTTACTTAATCATTAAATTAATCACTATTTTAAAATAAATATATTTAATGACATAGAGTGTTAAGAAAATTAAAGTTATGGAAAATTGTCTATAGTTGATATTCTTACCTGAAGTTCTTCTTTTAATTAATTGCAATAGCTATAAATGGTATTCCCAAACTATGTGGACTCCAAAGTGCTTTTCTGATTCTTGGCTTTTTAGTGTTTGGGATGGGCTGTACCCCATTCCCTTCATGCTGTTGAACTGAAGTTTTTCCTTGTGGTGTCACTGAGTTGGTTTCCTTCATCTGTTGTTTATTTTTTCTGATGCAGTAATTTGTACTTATTTGGGGAAAATAAGTTTTAACTTTCTTTCTTGACACTTGAGCAATATGATACACCTGTGCTAGCACCAGCAGGAAGACCTTAGCACCCTTAAGTGTCAAGACTTCTTAGTAGTTGCTACAGTAAACCCAAGTATCAACAGCTAAGTGGAAAGGACCAGTGGATCAGAAAGAACAGGATAAATGGGTAATACAGACATAAATTTTACGCCCCTGTGAGTGACTCTCATTTCAACCCAAATCCAGCCAGAATTCAAAGAAGCCAATTAGTAGTTAATATATTCATACAGGTGATCTTGGCAGAGCACAGAGGAGGAAAAGAGTAATCCTTGCTGCTGTTCTCCCTTGCTCCTATCCTTGCTCTTTTTTTTTTTTTTAACCTATTTTTAACACACAGCCAAGTAGTTTTGTTAAGATACAAGATAGACTACGTCCAATAACTGCCCCAAGTTCCCAGTGACTCTAGCTCTATCTCCATGCAAGTCTAAGTTTACAAAACGGCCTAATAGGCCCCACATCCAAAGCTCCTCCTACTCCAGTGGTCTAGTCCCCTGTTATTCTCCTAGGCAATTTTCTGGAGCTACATCATTCTGCTTATGATTTCTTGAACACTCCAGGTACACCCCTGCTTCTGGGCCTTTGCAGTTTTCTTCTTTTACTTGATCTCCATTCCTCCCGTGAGTCACTTCACGTTTTGCTCAGACATCATCTTTTCTGCAGAACCTTTCCTCACCATCTCATGTCACAACTGCCCTCACATCAAACCCAGCCTCATTTTTCTCCATAGGAATATCTTATTTTCTATTATATTTCTACTTCCTATTATATTGTATATGTAATGTAAATATCTAAAATCTTTCATTTACTATAAGCGCCATGAGAGAGGAAAGTTTTTCTTTTTTTCCCCCCCCATATTTTCCAAGTGCTTAGAGCAGTGCTGACACAAAATATATTCTCAATATTTAAGTAACAAATGAGTAAAACTAGAAAAAGGAAATTAACCTCGTTCTTTTCCTAAGTGTTTTCTTATAAGGTATTTGAAATCCTTTGAATACCACCAACTGTTTCTTTTTTTCTTGGATTAAATAGCAGAAATGTATTTCTCACAGTTCTAAGAAGATTGCTCCCTTTTCAAATGTTTTTTTATCTGCTCTTAAAGGAACAACTATATATCCTTCCTCTACCTTGTGGTGGTGATAGCTAGATAAGACAGCATATGTAAAATTGCCACCTACTAATTAGTGATCATCAGATATTTAAGTGCCAAGTAGCAGGAAAAGGAAAGATCATTCTCACCATACAATATCAATTAGTAGTAGTGAGATTTTTAGTATCCTCAGGAAGGAAACAGGCCCTTAGATATTTAAATTCAATGTGTACCGCTAACAGTAAACTGCAGGAAAGCATATCTGATGCGGGTGGTGATAGAAAGGAGAATTAATGGGAAAAAAATGTGTTCCAACACTTCAAACATTATCATATGCTCTGGGGACTCACACGCTATCAGCAGCAAAGTCAAAAACAAGTTACAGTGACTGGCATATTGGTCTGTCTCTATTTAGCAAACCGATTTGCCTCCCCTTTGGGAAAATGATCATGGCATTTGCTTATCTTCAAAATGCTATATTATAAATGCCACTCAAATCAACTAAAGTTATTTCAATTTAGAAACATAAGTAAGAGAGATGATGACCTGAATATGGTATTTAGGCTGAAGCAAAATCTCTCTGCTTTGCTTTTCCCATCTGCACAATATTAAAAAACATGTAAAGACAGATTAGATCAGATAACCTCAAATAATATCAGAATAGAAGGATAAAATATTTCAGCATATAAACCTCAACTTGAAAGTGTATTTCAGTTTGAAAATGAAATTGCAATTAAAAAGAGAATGTGTTTAAGCTAACTGTTGAAAGCAAATCCATATCTTAAATATATTCACTAATTACTAGAACAAAAACATAATTTAGAGACTTCCAAACTATAGAAAAGGATACATGATTTGCATTCCTTGATCAAGTAATCAGTCTCCTAAAGTAATGGGTTTATTCTTATTTCCAATAAATCCATCTTAATTATTGATTTAGTATCTCCTCTCCTCCTGCATGTCAGGATAATACACCTATTTGATATCTAAATAAAGTTCCTTAAGTCCTGACAATGGAGAAATAGAAAACAACCTGTACATATCTGAATTGCTGAAAAGAAATATACTAAATATAAAATGTTAAAATGAACCTTCTATATACAAAGAAAATACCCAGAAACTAGTTAAGGTCAAACTACCTATTTGAATATATACACACTAATTAACACTGAAAAACATGGAAATTAAAGAACTTATCAGATATTTCAAGGTCATTTATACACACAAAACTGTACTAGAGAGCATAAAAACTGAAGATCCTCTTCAGAATAAGTCACAGTCTTAGTATGAAATACGTGCATGAAAATATTTGTTTTGGTGATCATAGCAATTACAGTAAATTCAAGATGTGTTAACTTGAATCTTAGAAGAAAAAGCTGAATAAATAAATTTCATTTAGAATCCAAATATTCCTTGGCACTCAACCCAGCTTAACATTACCTTAATTATCTTTCTCATTTTCTGGAGTAGCTTTTCAGTAGTTAACACACACCAAATTTTAAAAACAGCACCAAAAAAAAAAAATGTAAAGCATCACATTAATTATATTTAAACTGGTTACAAATTGAAGTGATAGTATTTTGGAAACACTGGATTAAGCAAAATATATTTTCAAAATTTAAAGAAAAAAAAATTTGCTTAAGTTCTTTTTTCACCTAATTCTTGGCAGAGAAAAATCAATGACATTTCTTTCTTTTATCCCTTTTATAGGTGTCTAAACAAAGAAACCACCTTAGCATAGTTCTACCACTGATTACTTAGCTGTGTGCCCCAAAAAGTGAGAGCTGATACTGATTCAATGAGGACATTTATAAAATAGATTCTAAAATCACAATAACACAAAGAATTTTTATATGTAATGTATTGAGAGAGAAATCGTATCAGAAAAATCAAGAATATCACTAGAAGCACCTTGATGGAGCATAAACATTTTCAGGCATTATTAATCCATTATTTACATTCACTCATGAAGTTTAGGCTTTATATTAAGATTGGCAGCAAAGGGTTCATGACAATTTCATGCCCAAAATGTCTTATCACAAATTGCTGCAATGACAGAAATCCAAAAGTATGCCTTATTCTAAAGACCATCTTTTGATGTGAGGAGACTGGTTAAAAACTAGTAATGTGATAAAGGGATTTTTTAAATAACAAAGAAAAGAAAGACAGAAACTACAGGGGAAAAAAATCTCTGAAAGAAAATCATGGTCCAAATATGAAACAAACCAAATAAAACTTGATTTAGAGAATTATAAGACTACATTTGACTGTAATTACAGATTTTTCTTTAAGATGCACAAGTTTTATGGCTTATAATTATATTTTTTGTCTCTGAATCCAATCATAATATGGAAGTTCTAATTGTGACTGATATTTACATAATTATATTGCTGTTCATTATTTATCAAATTTTAGATTAACTCTGAAGGCAAATCCTAGGAGAATTAATTACCATAATAGAACAGCATGTAAGAGTTATAAACTCCGATAGCAAAATAATGATACAGCTGAGAGAAAATGGCAGAAGAAAAAGCAAGAGAGTAATATAGGGACCTCTTCCCGCATTTTACATAATGAGGAGTCAAAAGTCACTACCCAGAGTTGACTATGCAATATATCAGTTAGTAATGTGTTCAACTATATATTACAGGTAAGCAAGGTTTAAGCAAAAGAGAGAAAACATATGGCTCTAATTACCTCAGTCCCAGGCTGGTACACCTTGTCAGCGATTTCATGAAGTGCTGGGGTCTTTCTGTCTTTCTTCTCTTCCAGGGTCACAGAGTAGCTGCTGACCCTCCCAGCACTGTGTCCATATTCCAGACAGGATGAAGGGGCACAGCCAAATCTAAAGGGAAAGCCAAGCATTAAGTGTTGAATGAGTCACTTAATAATATCTGCCCTAATGAGGAAAATAAATTGTAATGCATGATTTGAAGTCTTCAAAGTGATATTACTAACACTCAGGAAGTGAGAGCACAGCTAAACTGAACTAAAATATCTCATTATTTATAACAGGGACTCAAAATAATTTCCTAAGTTGATTTATCAAAAGTACAAATAATTATACCAAACCAATATTAAATGCACACTTAACAGCAGTTTTCCTTTAGGGAAGGAGGTAAAATGTTTGAATGGAAGGGTTTTAAAGGACAGTTTGGATTTTCATTTCTTTTTTTAAAGATTTATTTACACATACAAGAACTGGAGTGTAGGCCAGAGGTGTGGGGATGAAAGGATTCACCAGAGACAGAGTGGGGACCAGAACAGGAAGACAGACTGAAATGCACTGCTGAGGGGAGCAGTGGGCCAAACAGGAGAGGTCTGCTGTGCTATTGTGGGTCACCTCCCTGGCCAGGGATCAAACTCGTGCTGCAATGGCTGCAGACAGCTTCACAGTGCCGTGACCTTGCGCCACCAGGGAAGCCTTTCATTTAATTTCTTTATTCCACAAACATTGGTTGGTTGACTCTGAAGGTGCTCAGAACAGAGTTCTCCAAGATTCTGAATCAACAGCATTCTCTTCAATGAAGTTATATGAGCAAAAATCAAAAGAACTGTCAATTCTCCTGTCTGTCACAACTATATCTTGAATACGTGTCTTCTCTTTTTATTATATGAACTGGTCAACGTGATGGAGAAGGCAGTTTGTCATATTCATGTTTGAGTCCTCTTTTCTGCAGCTCCTATTAAGGAACCATATATATATACTAATGTATTCATCAATCATTTGTATGAAATGAGTGAATAAATTAGTTATTCTTTGGGGTGAATTAAACAACCTAGAAGAAAATCAGCATGAAATGCTCCAATGAGAGTATTTGAAAATGTTCTATCTCATCCAAAATGCATCAGACAAAAGATAAATGGAGAATCATGAGAACTGGATCTCTCTGATGGAGATGAGTATTTACTACATCATGAATCATATTGAAAAATTATTCCTAAAATATTTCTTAGAAGCTAGTTATTTCTCACTAATGTGGTCTTCTACATGTTTTTATCTAAATAGTTCTAAAAAAAACCTTAATGTTGTTAATATTCATATCATCATAAACTCAAAAGATAGATAGCATTCAATTAGGATCTCAGCATGCAGTAAAACCATCTCAGAGTCTATTGCAATTAGTTACTATCTCAGTCCCATGTCATAAAGCATGGCAGTCTGGTGTAGCATTGGCTCCCCTGGTGCCCAGAACAGTGCCTCATACATCATAAGTGATAAACACACAGAAGTCACTGAATATTATTTTAAGGAGTAAAATGACCTGTCTACTTCTGTTCCCCAACCAACCAACCATTATAATAGTTTTATGCAAATAATATATTTTTGTATACAATACATCTCATTTCCACATGCTTCTCCCATCACCCTCCAGCCCCTTTCATCCCATAAACGTGTTTTAGGTACATGAAATAATGTTATTCATGTATGAAAGAAATGTTTGTTGAATTCATGAATGAAGCTAAATGAATTTGAGTCTGGCTTTCCTTTTTAATTAGGCTGATATATCTGAAATGAATTTTAACATTCTGACGTTTGCCTTTTCTGAAAGACTTTGATTTCACATTTAAATTATATGTCTGTGAGAAAACATACACAATTCATTGCATAAGCATGTAAACTATAATAGACTTCCAAAACATCTATTCTCCAGTCATTCATATGAGCTTTATCTCTGTCAGTGTTAGTCACTTGGGACTATGACAAAGGTTTTTATACTTCATTTCTTCTCATCTCTCCCTACTATTCCCCCACTCAAAACAGTTTTAATTGTAGGAGCCATGTGGACTTCTCCAGGGAGAAATATAGATTTCAAAATGTCAGCTGCTCTAACAGAAACATGACTGTTTTCTCCTTCCTTCTTTGGCACTTCTGGTTCCCCCCCTATCTTTTCAAAGTGTCTAACAGTCCTATTGCTTCAAGTTGATCTGTAATACTACCGTTTATATTTCCTTTTGCTTCAAAATATCCAAGAACTCAGGGATAGACACTGATTTAGGTGTAATAACTCTCTCCACCAATTTAGGGGTTTTGAAATATCTTATAAATATATTTTCATTTTCCATTTCCAACTGGGATAATAATTTGAAATGTCAGAATAAACTGAAAAAGTTGGTCATCCACAGATTTTATATAACTTTCTTGTAATGGGTACAAAATGGGAAAATAGTAAATCCTTGTGGTGATTAATTTTGTATGTCAACTTCACTGGGCCACAGAGTTTCCATTTATGTTTTCAAAAATTATTCTCAATGTGTCTAGGATATTTTACAAACTAGTGAATACAAATAAAAATTAACACACTAGTAATATCTGAGGAAGCAAATTAAAATAAAGAGAGATGAGCTTTTATCTTAGTAGACTGGCTAAGATCTGAATTCTGACAATGCCACATATTCATAAAACTGTGGAATTAATGGAATTGTCACTGTTAGATTGTTATACAAATGAATTAATATAGTATATTTACCTGCTTGCACAACAAAATTAATATTAAAATATGTTTAAAATATGCTTCATAAGCTTTTGATGACATTATCATTATTATTGGTAGCAGAAATAGCAGTAGTATTAGTAACAGAGGTAGTAACAGTAGTGGCGAGTAGTAGTAGTGATGGAAGCAATTTCTAGATCTCTGTACACACATATACAAATATATATACATAGCAACAAAATTTATATCAGTATATATGCATTTCTATGTCATTATAGATATATACAATACACACAAACATGCCTAGGAATTATATGTCTGTTATTTCTAGGAAATTTTATATTCATATATTCCTCTTGATATGACATATTCCTAGATATATAAGTGTAAGTGAATATTTCAGTACTTCGATATTTTTAACTACTAAAACAATACTGTGACTCTCGAGATACTCAGTCTGCATATGTCAACCTGGTATTTTCCCATCTATTTCTATCATCTAGCTCCTCTGGAAAAAAAGAGGAAGATGGAGGGGTAAAAAGGAAACATTCATATCTGCTGCTTCTATTTCATGTGCCATGAAATAAATATTTGAAAAGATATCTTATAGAGAACTAGCTGGATTTATTTTTGTTGTTGTTGCATGAGCTAATGGTGCTATCTCTAAAAATTAACCGCAAAGACCAATCAATGTCAAGAAGTTTTGTTTCCACATTTTCTAGTTTTACATTTAACTCTTTAAACCATTTTGAGTCAATTTTGTGAATGGCATAAGGTAGGAGTACAATTTTACTTTTTTTGACTGAATTTACATTTTTTCCAGCATCATTTGTTGAATAAACTGTCATTTCCTGGGTGTGTATTCTTGGCACCCGTATGAGAGATAAGCTAACTATATATGCATGAGTTTATTTCTGGACTTTCTATTCTGTTCCATGCATCACTATGATTATTTTTATACCTAAACCATATTGTTTTAATAATTAAAGTTTTCTCTTATACTTGAAATCAGGAAGGATGATGCCTTCAGCTTTGTTCTTCTTACTCAAGATTACTTAGTGTTTTCTTCATCTTTTGTAGTTCTATGTAAATTTTACGATTATTTTCTCTATTTCTTTTTTTTTTTTAGACTCTAGGAAAAGAAGTAGCATTTAATATAGTATTCACGATATTAATCAAATAAAATAGGTGGATCAGAAGATCATTCATGTAGTGCAAAATTACTAGATCAAAATTTTACACTTATACACAATACAAAAATTACAATTTACATTTGCATAAGCAAAAGCTTTACATACTACAAAATNTATACCAAGAGTACCAGACCATAACATATCAGTTATATCAGGGCTCCACATACAAAAAGCAAAATATATATGTCAAAAAATTTGAAGCAACAATTTACATTCACACAAGAACTTACTAAAGGATATACTATGAATATCAGACCATTCCATAACAGTTACAGCAGTGTTTCACAATTGTCAAACCCACATTTTCAAGAGAGAAAGGTTAATCCTGTTCCTTTCTCTTAAACAATTCAAGACCTCAGGGTCCATAAGTCACAGAGTTAACAGTTAAATGCAATTTATATTCCAAACAAGAGGAAGATTCTTCTTTTTTTTTTTTTTTTGAACAAAAATTTTAAACCATTTACAGGGTCACGAGTCCAATGAGTTCTGTTTTCCAGATCATTTCTTTTGGAGCTCTCTTTCTTCTAGAATGATGTACCCAAGGTTTTATACAGGCAAGCTTGAAGGATGTGTGTGTGGTTAACAATACATCATAAGGACCAGACCATTTCTCAGACAATTGAGCTTGGGTATCTCCACTCTGCCACATCTTAAGTAAACCTGATCTCCTCTAGAGGATCACTCATTATCCTTCTTCTTTACCAGAACAACCATCCTGAACCACCATCTGAAGAAGAAGAAATCAAGAAAAATATACCTTTCACAATTGAAGAAAAAAAAAATCAAATATGTTAGAAAAAAACTAACAAGAAGCAAAATACCTCCATTCCTCTTCTTTTTAGTTAGGAGAGCTTTGGCTAATCGAGGCATTTTGTGTCTCCATAGGAGTTTCATCAATATTTGTTCTGTTTCCTTGAAGAATGTCATTGA
>JAGFMF010011632.1:5200967-5289362 GCA_019455555.1 Galemys pyrenaicus
TTTTATTCTTAGAAGAACCGGGGTACAGACCAGAAGTGCCAGGGGTGAGAGGATCCACCAGAGACAGAGAGGGGAGCAGAACAGGCAGATCAACAGAAGCACACTGCCGAGGGATGCAGCGGGCGAGGCAGGAGAGGTCTGCCACGCCATGTGGGTCACCGCCCTGGTCGGCAGCAGGGATCGAACTCATGCTGCAGTGGCTGTGGTCTGCTTCACAGTGCATTGCTTAACCCATTGCGCCACCAGGGAAGGGCCCAAGTATTTTGCTTCTTGTTAGTTTTTTTCCAAAATATTTTTTTTTTCTTCAATTGTGAAAGGTATATTTTCTCTATTTCTGGAGACATATGTCTTTGGGATTTTGATGAGGATAGCACTGAATCTGTACTTGTTTCAAGTAGTATGGACATTTCGACAGTATTAAGTCTTTGCACACATGAACAGAGGAGATCTTTCTATTTATGTCTCTTTTAATTCATTCTTGAATGTTTTGTAGTTCTCCAGTGTACATTTTTTCACCCCCATGGATAACTTCATTACTAAGTATTTTATTATTTTTGATGCTATTATAAATGTGACTGTTATTTAAAATTCATTTGGAGATGGTTCACTGTTAGTGTATAAAAAATGCAATTGATTTTTATATGTAGATTTTTTTTAACATTCTAGCTTATTTTTTCACCATGTAAGCTTTCTCCCCTCAGATGTGGTCATTGTAGTTTTCCCATCACCAAAGTGCCCAGAGTCCTCCACCAATATGTGAAGCTTTTTATCTTTCCACTTTTGTATATCAAACCTAAAAGCTTCTGTATAGCAAAGAAAACAACCAATGAAAAGATAATACATAGAAAGAGAGAAAATATGCATCAGATACTATATATCTGATATGGGGTTAAATTCCAAAATGTACAAGGTTCTCCCATAACTCAACAACAAAAAAATAAACAACCCAATTTTTAAATAGGCAAAAGAACTGAATATAAGGTTTTTTAAGGACGATAAATGTTCAATAGGTACACGAAGAAATGCTCAACATCATTAATTATCATCAGGGAAATGAAAATCAAAACTACGATATCACCTCACATCTGTTAAGAAACAAAACAGAACAAATATTGGTACAGATATGGAGAAATTTGGTAATATGTACACTGTTGGTGTAAATATAGAAAAAAGAAGAACTTCGTATGACGAAGAAATGCCACTTTCTATATAAGTGTTCTTATCACAAAAAAGGGAGACAAAAAACTTTGGGAGATGTTGGTAAGTTTTGTCACTTGATGATTCCACAGTTAGCACTGTGCCCAAACGTATCAAACTGCACACACTGAATATGTACACTGCTTTATACATTAATTATACTGCAATAAAGTTCTTAGTATAAATACTTAAAATAAAGCACTAGGTATTTTATAAGCACTTTTTAGCTTCAATTACTCATCCCATTTTAATTGAATCCAAACAGTATTGTTTAATGTCACATTACAGTTCATATGTGAAGAAATTTTCACCATACATTAAATGGAAAAAAGCAAGTCAAAACTGCTATCTGCTTTGTCAAATAAAAATACATAATTTATTTAAATTACTAAATTATGTACAGAGAGCATGCAATATTTTAAAGATCAAAATATTCACAAAGAGGTCTGGATAATCTTTTCTGCATCCAAAGCCCATGTTACTGCCTTGCCATCTCTGAGTTACTGCTTTCCTAGCAAATTCTCTGCTGACTTCTCATAATAGAGTAGTCCCTTTGCCACATCCTGCTATTTCACTTCAGGTAAGGTGCATCCTTTTTATCAGGTACATCACACCCATAATTTCTTACAAATGTCACAAAGGCAAATATAATATGAAAACGCAAATCTCTACCATTGTCCTAACACCCAGTCCAGATACTGGCCTGATGTTAAATACTGAATATTCAGTCTTCATTATACCCCACCTCTTTTTTGATTATTGTTTTCAGTTATTCTGTCTGACACTATCTTCATGTCTAAAGTGTAGACATGAACATACTGCAAAAATTTTAACCATGAAATAATATGCTCATGAAAACCAACAGAACTAAATAGCTTAAGCTACATTTGTTGGAAATACTGCATTTATTTAGTCCAAAGAGTAAAAAAGAGAAAATGCATAAGCCTCTTGGTTACTATTAAATTGCTTTGTTTTATTTGCAATCAGGTTCACCAAAAGCTTAATTAGTGCTCTTTAGAGCAAAGAAATAATGTCTGACATGGTTCACCTTTTATCTGGAGCAAAATTAAAAAGAAAAATGTAAGGTGTGAAGACTTGAAGGCACTCAGAATGTATCAATTATTTATACTAACATTCATTATCAGAGTAAAAGGCAGGATAAAGGCTTTGGGGAATTGTAGGCTTCGTATAATTTCTCTCTAATTATTCTAATTTACTGTAATTAAGACACTAAAATAATCCTGAGAGAAAGCAATAATGTCTTTTAATATCAACTGTGAAGGAGGGAAAGCTATCTTGCATTTTTAGCTTTATTTACTATGTCTTGTCAATGTGACAGAAAGACTGATCTGTCTTCTAAATTTTTTAAATTATGGTTTATAGAAGTCCTAATGCAAAACTGAATAAGGCACAACTCAAAATGAATACATTTAAGTTGACAAAGTATTTAGCAATTCATAAAATCTATCATATTGATGCTGTATGTGAACTCCTTCAAGATGATGAGATGGTGGTTTATAGAAAAAGGGCACCTTTCATGTGTATTTTCAGAATTTCAAGAGTAGAGAAAACACAAAGAAAATAAGTATGAGTCAGGTTTCCTTTCTTTAGAGGTCATTTCCAGTTAGTGATGAGACTTTTGGAAGGCATAATCACATGATAGATATAAAATAAGACTATTATTTAACAAGTTCAAAAATATTATCAAAATAACATCATATTTATCTCCCTCATATAATTACAAAGCAATTTCTTTTTTAGTTGGGTTGTCTTACATTGAAGAAAAAATAGTTTAAAATATAAGTCCACACCATTATTACTAAATGTAAATTATGTTATCAATCTAGTCACTGCCTACAAGACTTGAGAGTTTTAGAAACTGAAGAGATTTCTGAGCACCCACTAGTGGTGAAGGTACAGCTTGGAAATCTGATCAGCTTCTGATTATTCAAAGACTTTTCATAGAATGGTGAATTAAAGCTTTATTTGGATTCACAAGGCATTTTTACAACTTTTACTTGTATGCATAATGGTAGTTCTTAGGAAGTCAGAGAAAAGCCACTTTTTAAAAATTTAATAATACATTTTAGCTAATACAATATGAAAGGTGGTATTTTTAATCTGTGCTCTCCAGGAAAGCAGCATGGGATAGAGCAACTGTTAGATACAGCACTGAATTTTTTTCACAGGGAAACGAATGTTTCACTGTATAGAGTGTATATAACACGTATGTGTAGTATAAAAAATAATACTGTACAGTGAATGCTGATATAAACACCCCCAGTAATTTTAAAGTCCTCCAGAGGTTCCATCAACCCACATCTATTCTCTGAATAATTACAGCCCAGGATTTTGTGCATTTATTCATTTGCTTGTTTTTATCAGATACCAAAAACATAGGGCAGCCTCCGATAGTAGATTGTTTATGTTCAACCTTTGAATTTTTGAAGAATAGAAATACACTATGTATATAATAATTATCTTTCTTTTCTCAATGTGTTTTTGAGATTTTTCCATACTTATGTGGGTAGCTTAATTTAATCCATTTCACTGTTCCCCATTATATGAATATACAAAAAACCATTGTATGAATTATTCAAAGTCCATTGTACACATTTCATTATAACTATATCATATTTCATGTGTTATTTTACTGGTGCTGAACATTTGAGCTGTTTCTAAGTTTTCCTTTATGAACAAACAGTGCTAACTATGATCTTCACATCATCTTCTACATACACAGAGTGTACATGTAAAGGTTTTTCTAGGATTGGGATTTTTTTTTTAATAGGTAGAAATGTAGTTGCTAGGTGTACACATGTTCAACTTTGTGATGCCAAACTGTCCCTTTTTTAGCAATTCCCACATTAAGTAGCATGGCATAAGAATTCCTATTGTGTCATATACTTGGTAAACAATATCTATTCTAAGTTTTATAATAAACTGAAAATTATCTGAAAAGAGATAAAGCTTACATAGAGTTTATTTTAGGATGAATTAGAATTAATGCTGTAAATATTACAAGAAATATCTATGTTTTGGGATAAAGAACTACATCAGGCTTGAGTATAAAAGTATTCGGTTCATGGCACCAAGATGAGTCGATAAGCATAATGGGAATTGATTAAACAGAAGTAAAATGAACTAAGATATACAATACACTGAGACAAGAAAATCTTCCTGCTGTTCATAGTTATATCCAAAAAAAACTGACATTTCTTAGGGGAGAACTCATGTCTCATATATGAGAAATATGTAATTAAGTAGCACGATATCCCAAATAGGAAATGTATTCCAGCAGTTAATTTTGTATTGTTAGCTACTGAAAAGGAAGGACACATATTGGGAAATTTATTTTTTTTTTAAAGATTTATTTATTTATGCATACAAGCACTGGGGTACAGGTCAGAGTTGTGGGAGGTGAGAGGACTCACCACAGAGAGCGGGGAACAGAACAGGCAGATCAACCGAAGTACACTGCTGAGGGGAGCAGCGGGCACAGCAGGAGAGGTCTGCTGCGCCATGTGGGTCCCCTCCCTGGCCGGCAGCAGGGATCAAACTCCTCCCTGGCTGGCAGCAGGGATCGAACTCGTGCTGCAGTGGCTGAGGTTTGCTTCACAGTGCGTTGCTTAACCCACTGCGCCACCAGGGAGGCCCGGGAAATTTATTTACAAACAGCAATCCATTAACTGATATTTCATCCTTTATAACATGATATACAGGTATGTAAACATATGTATATATTTGTATGTCTCTATAACTATGTGTGCCTACTTTATAATATATACTACATACTTTATACTACATACTATATACTTTATACTACAAAGTAATACTTTATACTTAATACTTTATACAAAGTAGATGAGGCATATTGTAATTTATGTTCCAAACCTGCAACAAGGAGATTGATAAATGCATAATTTATCAACTGCTAACCTGGCATTCTGAGTAACTTTAATATTAGCTCTAAATATGGGAATAATGTGTGCAAACATATGGAGTAAACAGAGTGTTTGGCTCCAGAGATCATGATGTGACTGAGGTGTGTTTTTGCAGTAAAATTCATCTGGAGGGGGAGGCAGGGACCAGTCAAGTAAGGCCTCAAGGCCATATTGTGCTTTTTAGGGAAAAATGCTCATTCTCAGGAGAATTATAATAAATTCAAGCAAAAGCAAAGCTGAAGCACCATTCTGTGCCTATGACACTCAGTTGGGAGGAAAGAAACTTGGCAAACATGAGATAACTTATACACCAACAACACCCATCTTCCTCACAGTACTGTTAGAAAAATTAAACAATGACTGCAAAAGACCCAGCATAGAGAAAGATTGACCCATGCTGTATTATTCGCTCCATAAATGTCACTTCCTCTCAGTCTCCTCACAATCATTCCTACATGTGCAAGCCACCAACACAGCGCTGTTGAGATCATTGTTACTTACCCTCCATTCTAGTCACATATAGGCAAGGCCCAGAGGAAACAAACAGGCTTTTTCCTTGAAGTACCTAAGGCCTCAGAGGCTTCACACCACCAGCAAAGCAAAATACCTTTTTACTGCTGGGTCTACTCCCTGCGGCTGCTATCAGCAAAGACTAGTATACAAAGAATACAGGTAAACAATTCAGCCCCAACTTTTAGTTCTGATTTTACAAGTGGTAATAATCTGTTATTCAATTAAGAATACTTTTGAGAGTAAAAAGGGGACACTATTGATTATTTCAAGATAATAAGAGAAAACCAGAATGTAGGGTCAGTCTAAGAATAATACAAAAGAAGTAATAGCAAGGTACATCCCTTTACTAATAAATGGTGCACAAGGAAGTAGAAAAGTGAGTATTAAATGCTAGTGAATTCTTGCTTTCCAGACTTTTTTTAGGTATCATTAATATTAAATTAGGGACTGTAATAGTTAAAAAATAACAAATAGATGAAAATCCAAAAATAATTTCTACTCTAGTCTTATTCTTCTATCAGTTAGACCTAAAGGAATACATTTTATCTTACCTTACAATTTTAGATGGACACTGATGTCAAATATAAGACCTATTAGACATTAGGTTCTAACAACAGATGCTCATGAATACTGTAACTACTGCCTTTAACATTCTCTAAAAAACAAAAGAGAATGCTCATTTCATGCTCATATACAGGACATTTACACCTATAAAATGTGGAATAAATTTTGATACTGCATATTCTTTTCATTAAAAGAATTAAAAGTCTAAAAAGGCTATTTCTTGTATTAAATTTTTATTGAATAATCTGACATTTTCTGTCTTAACTATTGGGTGAACAAAAGACTCAGACTATGTCCTCAGTAAAACCCTGGATTCTTGGGGCAGGCAAAAGTGACTGACCTACCGCATTTTGATAAACTCTGATGAACAATGCCTGAGAGTCCTAAGAATGTATCTGAGAAATTTCTTATAGTCTCACTGTCATCAGGACACTATGATATCTGTTTCCCAACCCAAAGCATAAATAAGACAGTTCTTAAAGATGAAGGAATGATGAACCTGAAAGGAGAATCATGGAATTATACAGGATTTTTTAACATGGGAAAAACCATAGTATCTGGAGGATACTGAGTTTAGATGCCACCCTTTCAGCTGGAAGAAAAGGGAGGACCCTGAATCCAACTAACTCCTTGCCCAGATACCCTCAGGTAAGCAGTGCCAAGCTTCAGGGGACAATCCTATTCTTTGCACAACAGCTCTGAAACACTACCATGAAAATGATACATCTTAAAGGAAATGTGAAAACACTACCTAAATATTAGGGGACTTAGAAAAAGGTATAATCAAAACATCAATCAAAGACAACTTGGAAAGCACCTGGAAAGGAAATGATTTAATTGACAGTGTTCAGCATGAATTAATGAAAACACAGATTATGCCTAAAAACCTCAGTATATTTTATCTAAAACAGTGTTTACATTCCAATTTTTTTTCTGTTTATAAAACACTGTTTTTTTAAGGCACAGAACTTTGCTTTATGCCTGAATACACAAAAGGCAACTTGTTCCCTGTATACATCTTATTCTATAGAATAAATATCACACTATAATATGGAAAGCTTATACTACAGTTATCCCTTATCTCCTATATTCATGTAGATGCCTGAGGATAAATAGCACTTAATAAATCCCACAAATATATTTGGCTTGGGATGGGCCTGAGTAATCAGTGTCTTCTGAGCCTCTGGTGAGTTTCAATTTTCATATCTATAAAATGGGAAATTTTATTTAATATTTACTTCTCTACTTTCAAAATTCTCCATTTTAAATGGAGAAGAAACAGGATGATTTTTTTCTTTACGTATTAGAAGTAAATCAGAAGTGAAACCTTTAAGGGATAGCAAAAAATTAGTGATTTTGCTTTCTGATTAATAACTTTCTATCAAATTTATTAGTATATGTAACTAACATCTATTGAACACTTGGTAAATGCCAGACCCTGGCATTTTAACTCTAGTTAAAAACTAGCAGTATAATACAAACCTAAATAAGCATACTCCTTTCTTTCATAGCTCTTGTCATCTAGAGGGATATGTAGATTGGAAATGAGTAACTACAGGGAAAAGTAAGGAGTTTGGAGAGAACTGATTTACCTTGGTGGATGAGAAAAGAAACGGAAGTAGACTGTCCCAGATATGAGCAATACCTGCAGGGCATGAAAGAATAAGACATGTTTGAGAAGTAGAAGAAAGTGGCTGAGGCAGGGACAGTGTGAGAAGAGGAGGACTCTGTTAGAGACAAATGAAGAAGTGGCAGGGACCACGTGGTTGAGACCTGTGGAGAACATGGTGTGAATGTAGTTTTCATTCTCAGTGCAATGTAATTTCAACCAAAAGTATTAAGCAAAGTAAACCCATCTTGCCCTTTGGCATTAAAATAATTACTTCAACTCTAGAGCTGAGAATGAATTGAAAAGGGGATAGACAGAATATTTTTAAAACATTGCCAAGATCCCAGGTGGGAGCTTGTGGTGATTAACCAGTCAGTGACAAGTGAAGAAGAGGAAAAAGTAGGAAACTTGACATGCATAATTAAGGGGTTAATAAAACTGTGTTCAAATAAATGAACTTCTGTTTTCATAATCTGAGATGAGAATTTTTTCACCTTATTCTTATTTCTTATATTTAAAACCATCCAGTTAAGAGTAGAAATGAATTATTTTTGTAATTTTCCCCTAAACAGAAAGGAAGAAGTGACAGACACAAACATGCATTACCTTAATCAAAATATTGAGATAAAGCTCTCACTTTTTTCCCATGAGATAAATTCTGTCATTCATATTTTCATTCTCTCTTATTCTCTTTCTCTTTCTCCCTCCCACCGCTTCCCCTCCCCCACTCTCCTTCAGCAATGAATAGACATGCAGTACAGTTTTTCACAATTACAAATCATCAAAAGACTTCATCAACTACAAAATATTTTTACAGACTAACATTAAAAATCATTTGGTGTTTACATTTGCACAAAATCAAAATTCTATCCCCTTTCTTGATTTCTCTACAGTATTTGTAACTTCAACACTAGCAGATGCTTTTAGCAAAACATCTGACATCATTCACTTTTCAATTTTAACAGTACTATTGGCTAATTACTAACAGTTTTTAATGATCAATGTCAGGCAGTATGGTAGCAAAATTGTCAAAGACGTTCACCCAAAGTCACACATGCCACCTCAGAGCTGGGAAGACGGACTTCTAGGACATCGGTTTACATTTCTAGAAAAAAAGTTTTGTCATTTCATACATTTTCAAAATACAAGACACAAAGAAAAAATATTTTGCAGACATCAGACTTCTCCAAGGAAACACTGCAAGCAACAATGGAGTGACACATTTAACAAAAACCAAGCCAACAAATGCCAACCAAGTGTACTTTACCCACAAAGCTCTCCCGCCTCTGTGAGGAAAAATAAGGACCTTTTCTGACAAACAGAATGTCCAGAAATTTATTACTACTAAACCACCACTCCAAAAGCTACTACAAGAAGCCTTGAAGCCAAAACCAACTGAGAAATAATAGGAGGAACAGAATAAGGTAAGGAATAAAATCACAAAAAGGCAAACAAAATGGCAAATACATCTGTTTATAATGAAGGCCCTTGAAATTCTCAAGAAAGAAGGAACATACCTTAACATAATAAAAGACATTAACAACAAACCCACAGCCAATATTATTCTCAGTAAAAAGGTGAAGGCCTTTCCCTTAAGATCTGGAACAAACCAGAATGTCCACTCTAACCACTGCTTTTCAATATATAACTGGGAAGTCCTAGTCAGAAGCAATAGGACAAGAGAAAGACATACAAGGATTCCAAATAGGGAATGAAGAAGTAAAACTATCACTATTTGCAGATGATACGATAAACATGCATAGAGAATCCTAAAAACTCCACAGAAAAACTAATCAAAATTATAAACCAGTTTAGTAAAATAACAGGATACAAAATCAACAAACAAAACTCAGTGGCTTTCCTATATGAAAACAATCTATCTGAAGAAGAAAACATCCCTTTTATAATTGAAACAAAAAAAAATCAAATACTTGGCAATAAACCTAACAACAGAGGTGAAGGAAGTATAAACAAAGAAAACTATAAAACACTGTTAAAAGATATAGAAGAAGAGACAAAGAAATGAAAAGACATCCCTTGTTCTTGGATTAGAAGGATTAATGTTTTAAAAATAGCCATCCTACTGAAAGAAATTTACAGATTCAATGTTATTCCAACAAAAATTTCAATGCTATTCTTCGAAGATTAGGACAAGTATTGATGAAATGCATATGGAGCCACACACACACACAAAACCTTAAATAGCCAAAGCTCTTCTGACAAAAAGATGGAGAATGGAGGTATCACACTTCCAGACTTCAAATTATACTATAAAGTCATAGTAATTAAAACAGTATGGTACTGGAACAAAAACAGACACACAGACCAATGAATTTCAATAGAAAACCCAGAAAGAAATGCATATATCTATGGACAATGAATCTTTGACAAAGGATCAAAGAATATACAATGGAACAAGGACAGTTTGTTCAATAAATGGTGCAGGGAAAACTGAACTGCTACATGCAAAAGAATGAAGCTAGACTACCACCTCACACCATGTTAAAAAAAAAACTCAAAATGGATATAAGAATTGGACATAAGACCTGAAACCATAAAATATATAGAAGAAAATATAGGCAAAATACTACATGACTTACAGCTCAGTGATATCTTTAAAGACACATACCCCAAAGCAAAGAAAGTGAAGAAAAAGATAAGCAGCTGAGATTACATCAAATTAAAAAGCTTTTGTACAGCAAAAAAGATGCTAACCAAAACAAAGAGAAACCCTGCTGATTGGTAGAAAATTTTTGCACTCTATACAACTGATTAGGGACTGATCACAGAGATCTAAAAAGAGCTCCACAACTCAACCAAAACAAAGTAAACTATTCAGTCAAAAAAAAAAAAAAAAAATAGGCAGAGGAACTAAAAAGACACTCCTCTAAAGAAGAAATGCAAATAGCCAACAGATATAAGAAAAAAACATACAACATCACTTATAATCAGGGAAATGCAAATCAAAAACACGAGATACCACCTTACACCAACAAGAATGGCACACATTAAAAAACAAGCAACAACAAATGTTGGTGAGGGTGTGGAGAAAAAGGAATTCTCCTACACTGCTGGTGGGAATACAAACTGGTCCAGTCACTATGGAAAGCAATGTGGAAGTCCCTCAAACTACTAAAAATGGAGCTTCCATAAGACCCAGCAATTCCACTTCTAGGAATAGGATACCTGCACCCCTATATTTACTGCAGCACTATTTACAATATGTAAGATATGGAAACAACTCAAATGCAAAAAGACAGATGACTGAATTAAGACGATGTGGTATATAGAGAACGGATTACTATTCAGCAATCATAAAAGAAAACTCATGCCATTCACAGCAACATGAATGGAGCTAGAAGGGATTATGCTCAGTAAAATAAGCCGGGAGAAAGAAAAATATCAGATGGTTTCACTTACAGGAGGTATGTATGAAGCCAAATAAGGAATCAAGAAAAAATTGATATAACAATAATAAATTTTAAAAACTAGCAGGCAATTATAGATAGGGAACATTCTGTGAGGGATGGGGGAAGGGCAGAGGAACCAGGATGGGACAGAGAAGAGCACAAGGGACTGTGATGATGGTTCACAGGTGAGTTGGTGGTGGGAATTTTATGGTGAACACACCTAAGAAGAAAAAGCATACAAGTATACATGTACAAAAATGAACAATGATGACATACACACACATATATATAAATTATATCTATATTAAAAGGAAACAAGCAGACAACACTACTGGGAAATGAAATAATTAAAGAATCTTTAAAATATTAGTACATGCTTTGCTATGGTACATATACACGATGGGATACTACTCAGCAATCCAAAAAGAAAAACTAGGTGCATTCATAGGAACATGGATGGAACTGGAAGGGATTATGCTCAGCAAAGTAAGTCAGAAGGCAAAAGGAAAATACCAGATGGTTCCTCCCTTAGGAGGAATATAAGGGAACCAAATAAGGATCAAGGAAAGGAATAAGAACAATAATAATAATAATAGTAACAATAAAGACACAAAAACCAAATATGAAAAGACAAAGGCAAATTGGGGACACTTGGTGGGGAGGGAAGAGGGGAAGGGTGGAGGGCAGACGGGAGCACGGGGGACTGATGTGATGGTGCACTGGTGATATGGTGATGGGGAATACATGGGGATTACAACTGATGTCAAATATATATAAATTTGAAAAAAAAGTAAACATGACATAATCCAATGTTGTCTCAATTAAAATAAATAATAAAATTTTAAAAATAAAATATTACATGCTTTGGATAGCTCTGTTGATATAACTTACACAAAATATTTCTTGAGAATGGCATACCCCAAGTATTGAAGTACCATATTTTTCTAGTTATAGTTTATAAATTCATTCCCCCTCACCCAGTGTCACCTGGCATACGATTAAGCTCCTTTGTCAAATAGCGAAGATAGTCTTTTCCACCATGATCTTCACCAACTAATGTGTACAAATTTTTCTTATTCACAAAATATATACGTTTAGAGAGTTTAAATAATGAGACTCAGTTATTTCAAACTGCATACTGCATACAAACCCCATCTCTGGGGTTAGGATGCATGTTACAAAGCTGGCTTGCCATATTTATTAGCAGCATTTTAAAAATGTTATTGACACATAAAGTAATGGTGTATCTTCCATTCAGTGTTGTATTAGAGAGTGAGTTAATTTCAGTATTAATGAAACACTAGAGTACTACAAAACTAGTCAGATAATTTTCAACTAAATGATCTTTACCTATTTAGGTTTTTTTTTTTCTTTCTCTCTAATTCATTCACAGTAAATTCAGAGGTATTCTGCTTCATTAGAATTTTAGCCCCAGAAACTTCCTATCAGTCCTTGACTTCAGGTAGGAAGGATTTCCTCTTTACATTTATGTGTCACCACCACCACCCCAATCTATGGCTTCATGTCTCCCTAATCTTTTCATCTTTATTCTTCCTCTCATGTTCCTCATGTCCCTTCATATGTCAAATTACCTCCTTATCATTTCACATTCTTCCTAGTTTCCCCATTTCAATAGAAATACTTTCTAATCTGTCTCTACTACTCACTTCACATCTCTTATTGCCTTGACTTTGAAATGGGATGATAAGAAATGGTTTCCCTGTTTATCTTACAATGTTGTGAAGATCAAATATGTGAAAACCCATCAGTTAGGTATGAAATTTTATACAAAGTCAACTTTGTTTATTTTACCATATCTGCAGTATACAGCAAAGAGCTCATCTGGAAACACTCCTTCTCACTGCTGGGATTCAGGCAAGTTTAGGCATGTTTAGCAAATTAATAAGATAGGCCAGTCAGGAGCCCATTTACAGGGCTGGGAAGCTTCATGAGAAAGTTCTTGAGTTATATCAGTTCCTGTGGTTCAGACAGAGCTGAACGTGTCTGGCAAACTGATAGGTCTGTAGGCAGGAACTTGAAAATCCTTTTCAGAAAAATCCATCACATATAACAAGGAGACTGGCCCAAGAAGTTTAACCCAATATAGTTTTAATTATTGGTAAGGAATAAAGATTTTTGAAACCAACACGATGGTACTGACTCAAATCTGTCCTTATTCCTGACTCCTGGTAGCTCTGTCACCAGGAAAGCAACGGTTTCAAATAAAAATGAAGCCTCTCAAAAGGTCACTGCAATTTGAAGATAAAAAAAAAAAAACAAAAAGTAAAGGAAGGAGGAGAGAAGTTCAAACATTACCCAGAGGGGAAAAACACACAATTCAAATGTTGAAAACCCTACTCTCCCTTCCTAAACCATGGTGCCTCCAATCAGTCTTCCTCATGTCACAGCAATCGTTTTAAAAGCAAACTCAACATTTTATTACCCTGTTGAGTACTTTTACATGATTCACCATTTCCTACCAAACAAATTTTCCAACTATATAGACTATCAAGTCCCATCATAATCTGTCCCAGACAAATTTTTAATTCTTAAGGTGTGATATATAATACTAAGTATAAAAGTGAAAAAATGAATTGGTAAAATATATTTCAACTTAAATAGAAACCACTTACCTTTTTATACTTAAATCTAATAAAATCTCTTTTATTAGATTTTCAGATTCAAATACTGATATTACACTGACATGGCAAACGACATATTTGCTCACAGATTTTGCTACTTTCAATGCACAGAAGACTTTGGCAAAATCCGACTGGTATTATTGTTGTTCACTTTTCATCTCTGATATGATTTATTTTAAAAGTGACCTTTTCACATAGCAGTTTTTTACCATGAGACTCATAGTAATTTTCAAAATTGCTTACACCTTAGGCAAAATCGACCAAATCTTATTATGATGATGACATGATAAAGGCCTGATAGTTAAAATGCCCTTTGTCTTTGCCACTTTTTCCCCTGCTCAAGTTAATATCAACATTTTTTAGAAGATTCTGTTTTTTTCTGGTTTTGTTTGCTTCATTTTTTTAAGAACATTGTTTGTGCCTATCATTATTTTAGGTATAAAAAGTCCTTTAAAAATAGACTTTTAGTACTTTTTAAATATGACTTCTCTATGTAACTTATTTCATGTTATTATATGCTATATAAACTAAGATTCTGAACCAAAAATGTTACTTTTAATAGAAACTATGTCATATTCAGCAATGTTTATTTTTAAATCCTTTAAATGTTTCCTATTATATTACACTTAACGTCATAATATGTGATTCTTTCAACATTTCAAGAATGTTTGCTTCTAAACTAAGATGTTCATGATGTTTACATACAAACTAAGGGTTATCCATAAGTGCAAGAACAAATTCCAAGGCCCTTCTCTAAGTGACACCTCAGTAAGGACATTTTGTTTGTTTGATTTTTTCTGTTTTATTTTTTTTTATTTTTTTTATTAAAATATTTTAAAATTTACATATACTTGCCATTAATTGTAATCCCCATGTATTCCCCATCACCATCTCACCAGTGCACCATCACCTCAGTCCCTCATGTTCCTTTGTTTGTTTGAAAAGGAGAGAATCATAACAGAAAACAAACTCAGCTGAGTGGTGTTTTTAGAGGAAACTAGGGGACTCACAGAAAGGAAGGAGAGGCCACAGGGCAGAGGCAATTCCAAGATCCCCAGAAATCTTCCTTGGTCCCTCCCCATTCCTCCTTTAAATAGCTGCCCACTGAGGCTCAAAAAAGACCCATCACTTCCCATTCCCTTCTTTCCTGAGACATTTGCCACCTTCAGTATCCTCCTCTTGGAAAACACTTAAATTCTACAACTCTTCCTTCCTTATCCTCCTCATTACAGAATTCTTTACCTTGAACTTCCCATTCCACTTAGAGTAATAGAATAATCTTCCCACTTTTCCCTCCCTGAAAAGCTCCTCCTGTGATAAATGGACATACCTCCCCAAGAACCACATCATTGGTAAAATAATTATATGACTACACAGTGGAGTAATTACTGCATGATGGTACTGCACTAGGGCCCACAGATAAAACAGAGAGTAAAACTGAGGTTTTCAACCATTCAGTGAAAGAGAGGAATATTAATTAAATTAGTACACAAAAAGACTGTAGCAGGACCTCCTAATTGCCCAACAATTAGATTTCTTTCATCTTTCATGATAAGTAAGCTTTTATCTGGGCAGAATAAACACCACATTCCCCAGACTCTCTTGCAACTGGAAATTATCACAGTATGGAAAGAGAAAGGGTTTTTGCCCTCCTTTCTATTTTCTCCCTTCCTGCTGGCAGTCACGTGTATGGCTATCTAGGGTGGCACATGAAGGGCTATGCCCCTGAGAAGGTTGAGTAACAAGACAGAATGAGTCATGCCCCTGGATGACCTCGTGATCAAGGTTGCTCTGCCAGCCTGGGACTACCTATGTACACACTACTCCCAAATTGTGTACACCACTGTTATTTTTGGTTTCTATTACATGGAATGGGGAGAAAATTCTATATGCATACATGCACACTGACATAGCTTGCATTCTTCAGGCTGCAATAAATTCTATGAAATGATTAAATGAGTTAGAAAGATCAAGGAAGAAGTCATCCATTCAGTTTTTTTTTAATTACCCAGTGCTATAAAGGGCCAGGCACTGTTCTAGGTGTTAGACATGCACTGTGAAAAAAACAATTCCCTTATAAGCTTACATTTTAGCACATAAAACAGGCAATCAATTGATCAGTAAGTTGACAATATATAATTTTGCAGCAAAAATTTTAAAGGCAGCATAAGAGAGTATGGGGGGGGGGGGGCAAGTGATTTTTGAAATAAAGTAGTCAAAGAAACCCTCTCATAAGAATGGTGGTGCCATCTGTGCAGAAGATGAATAAAGTGAGAGTGATGATTCTGGTAATGACCTGGAGGAAAGGCATCCAGGAAGAAGGAACAGCAATCAGAAGACCCTGCTATAGACAGCAGTTGAAATGTGAGAGAACTTGAGGGCCAGTGTGATTGAGCTTTATGAGCAGATAACTTTCAATAATCTAGTAAATTTAACTAAGCATATTTTTTGGGGGTCACTCATTCTGGTCAAACTTTTGCTAGCTTGAAAACAACTGCTAAAAAAAATAGAGGAATAAAGAATATGTCACATTGCATTAAAACTAATCCTAAATGATGAAGCATTATTACATAATGTTCAAACTCTGCCTTGACATGTTGCCATTACCACTAAACTTTATAATCTTTTGGTGCAGGGTAAATGAAAGGTATTATTCAACATGGAATTGCCTTGAGTATCAACCTATGGTTTCTGCCTCCAGATCTTTCTAGGTTTTAATTAGTTGGTAATAGAAACAAGAATCATATTCCTGCCTTCCAAAAGTTACAGAAGATGAGTCATCTATTTTAGACAGATAATGATAAAGGTAATATTGGAGAAAACACATATAATGCAGTTTCAAGGACTCAAACAGGTAAATCCAAGCTAAAGCAGCTGTGAAATGTAACAGTTTTTTAATCAATGTTTGCAAGATTATTAACCAAGATATTAGAATGTATTTATCCTAGCAGCAATTTAATAAAAATGTAATTCAGAACAAATTACCATCTTAAAAACCTAAAATTTTTATACGAAACTGTAAAATTCATGTCCACAAGAGAAATGACTGACACTTTGACTAACCTAGTATCAAATTTCATGCAACCACCAAAAAACATCAGCTTGACTTCAATAGTACCTACTGAAACAGGAAAAAAAATGTCAATGGTCTGTCACCTTCCAGGCTCAAGCATTCTTGGCATGTAGTCAAGATAGTCAAATTGTCTTGCATTTAAACTTAGCTGAGACAACATTTTCAACTGTTGAGCTTCCACAGTATACAATGAGCAGAAGTAGGGTCAGAGAGGAAACCCAGTTATAGGAACAGGAATGCAAGGAGACACTGAGTGTTTAGCAACTGGAGGTCATTTATGCAAATTCCACTGCAGCACAAGCACAGAAGCACGGCAGGACCAGGACCCAAAGGCTGAGTGTGGCCTCAAGGAGAAAAGGATGATCTATACTGCTTCTGTATTAGGCTGGAAAGAATAAACCACAGCACTTATGATGAATAATTAGGGACTCTAGTATAAACAGGCTTGGATTCTACCTAAACAAGGAGTTTTGCTAGAAAATGTTTCTAAAGAGTGAAAATTTAATGATTTTTGTTTTTCTACATATTCAAGTTTTATGACTTTAGTTGATATGCTATAACAAGTTGCTTAAGCTCTCAGTATGCTTTACGGTTGGAAGCAGCATATACTCAAGGAAACAGTGGACTATTATAAACTGTATATCCTAAGGCCAGTCCTTTAAGATCTGTTCTGTGAGTTTCAATTTGCCGACCACTAAAATGTAGATGAAAAAAATCCTACTTAATCTACCAGCTAGAACCAAAAATCATGTTGTAAACTATATTTTTAAATTTATTTTATTTCTTATGAATAATATTTCCAATAACTGCCTGATGCCATGTGATGAGGATTTGCATTTCTCTATGCCCATAATATTCCCAAAAAACTGATATTCATACACAAAAGGGATATTTTCTATTAACAATATTAGTAATGCAAAAAAATGGATTTCTTTCTTTTTGCATGTGTTTAAGTGAAGAGCATTTCACAGATGTAATTTTATAATTTTTTTTTACAATGTATAATAGTGGAAAGAACTTTTCATATAGAGAATAATTCTCTAGCTCAAAGTTTCCCTATTCTTATCATCAGTCAGACTATTCATCTGTTTTTAGTCATATCTTCAATTTGTTTCACTACAATTTTATCTTTTTTACTTACAGTACCATGTCATCTGGTTGCATGCCTGGGTGTCTGGAAGATTAGTGTAAATTGAATTTTATGAATCCATTTAGGTTTTAAGTGCTCTAGATTACCTGATAATTCACTTCATAAATGTATCTCTTAATTCATCTGTTTGCAAGCTCAAAAAATGTTATGCTGGTTTTCTTAAATGGGATTTGGTAGGGCACAAAGGTGAAATTGGGAGTCAGAATACATCAGGGGTTGGTGTTCTTTGGATAATATATTCCTTTTATAGCAAAATTGACTCATGTGTGAAAGCACATTGTCAGTATTAACCACTTACAGGAAAAAAACAACTTACCATTTTAATCAAAAGTATCAATGGTCAGATTTTTACTGTAACTATTGATATTTCAAAGTCAAATGTTATTTTTTGGATGTGAATATCTGTACAATCTCATTTCTCTGGTTTTATGCAAGACATTGTAAAACCAGGCCCAACACATACTAGGTTAACCTGAACTATGCAACTAAGTCAGTCCCAGATCACTATCAATCCTCTAGATTTACATTAACCTACCTCTCTGCAGGCCAAAGAAAGCGCAGCTGTGAAATAAGGACTATCTTGTTCAAGAAACCAGCAAGTCACTATAGCAGCCTTTACACAGATGACAGAACCCAAGCCCTTCATCCTTGATCGTGGCTCCTGCATACATACAGATCCACAATAAATGCCAGCACTGACTCCCCAAACCCTCTCTCAAAACAAAACTGGCACTGGCCTCTGCCCCAAATAACTCCCATAGCTTCCTTGCTTTGTGGCATGTAAAATTCCCTAGAAAAACCTATAGGCCCTCCATTGGGTGGTAGAATTGAGGATTGCCTCACACTATCCTGGTTAAAGTCCTCAAGATACTAAATTCTTTCTCTGCTTCAAACATTTGGTGTTTGGTTTTCTGCTGAGTACTAAGCACATAAGCCAGCTGTTAACCAGCAACAGTAGGATCCATTTATGCAGATGTCATGCCACAGAAAACTGCTTTCACAGAGTGTGATCCCTTGAAATGTGAAATTAGTGAAGACTGACAAGCACTGTCCAAGTCAGGTGGGCTACTTCCTGTTTAGCCTTCTTTATTATATTTATGTATAGTATTAACTTCCTGGTGATGCTTAATTACAACAAACAGACTGTTCAAAACAAAGGGGAAAAAGGTATTTCAAATAAATAGAACATTGAGTCTACGAGATTCATAGATTATGGAATAGAGGGATGAATGAGTGGCAAATTGTATTTTGATAGTGCCTCTGTCTTCAAACATCTTTTTATTTAATCTTTGACTAGAATATCACAGGATTTTTACAAATGTCTGAGACTATCTAGGCCACAAGAAATTATGTTTCCATCAGGAAACCGCATTAAAATATGACTTATAAACATAATGTTAATGGGATTATACCAGTAAGTCAGTTGGGAAGTTGCCAATTTAAAATGTAATTAATGAAAGATAAACTATAATACTAGATAAGATAATGCCAATGAATTTGGTAATTAAAAGAGTATTTGCAAGGGGATACTGAAGAATATCTGCATTCCAACAAGATAGATCAGAAAAGAAATACTCTGGTTAATAAGGCTATTAGAATTTATTTTAATTAAATAAATTACAATTTATAATATATGTCTGATCTAAAACCATCATGCTATATTTATTTTAATCATCTGAAACTGATTTCATTTCTTAATTGTTCCTAATGCAAACAGTTTACACAATCAACGAATACCAGTTATTCTAAGTTGCCATTTCTCCAACTAATAGTCTATTTATGTTCTGTTATAAAGGGGACAATTATCAATTTGCTTAAAAGATAAACTACTCCCTGCCTAAGACAAAATGTCATCCCTGGTGAGCTAATGAAGTAAAAAGCAGAGTTGCTTTTATTCTATATTAAAATGTATTTGCCTACATGTACTTGACATAAAGGCTTAAATATTAATCAAAGAAGCTTCAGACATTTAAACCTGCATTTCTTTATTCACTCTGTTTTGCATTCTCTTTGTTATTTGGAGGCAACAAAGGTGCTTCTACAATAGTTTAGGACATAAAGCCAACAGAAGACTATACCTTTTTTTAAAGACACATAATTAGAGACTAGCTAATATCCCTTTATCTTCTGGTCACTTTATTCAAATAAAAAAGAAAAACATTTTTAAATTTTTATATCTTTTTCCCTGAAAAAGTGGACAATGAATCCCAATTCACTGTGAGATCAAAATAAAATTATGTTCCCTTTACAATCAAGTTAAAACAGACAACCTTTGCTACCATTTGGGTCAAATTGGCAAATATTTATACAATCAATTCTTGATTATTTTTCCATGAGTGTATTGACAATAGCTAGAGCAGTTTTCTCAGACTGTTTTTAGTGACAAGAAAAATAAACCTAAATTCAGTTCACAGAAGCAAGAATAAAAGAATTTATTGACTCACTATCAAAAGGGAGAGAGCAAAAATCCAGCTTTCAAAAACAAACTATACACAGAGTGGGGAAAAAAAAAAATAGGGACATGAAAACAATCAGAAATATCTCTCTCGCTCTCTTGCACGCTCTCTCTCTCAAATACACACACATTTTTTTCTCTATTGACTTTTTCTTTCATAATCATTTTTTCTAACACAACTTGAGTTTCAGTCATCAGTGGCTCAATTCTTACCACCAGTAAGTCAAGGAATTCTTACTTTTGTTCCACTAGAAAATCCAATAGGCAGTCCCAAATGGTCCAGGCTGAAGTCAACTCTTTTCTGGACCACTTTTACCTGGGGAGTGAGGGCATGCTACACTGCTCTGATTAACCCAGTGTAATCAAGTACTTGCCTCCTGAAAAACTAATTGGAGAGGCATGTATCTAGCAGTGACTATAAAAGACCAGTGTTGGAGTGAGGAAGTGTTTCTCTAACAGAAATGGATACAGCAGACATATGGAAAGAATATGGCAGAATAGAGTAATGCAGACACTCCTATTGGTGTCAATTACTATGGTCCATCAGAGGCAGTAGTAAATACTTATCTTTGAACAGATGAGTAATGAAGGATTGATTGGAATTCACTGTGTTGCATATGATCTCTTGTTGACTTAATGAAGTAATTCAGTACCATCTTCCACCCTTCCTTTTGTGTTGAAGGTTACTATCAGTACTGGAGATAGCAGTAAATATCAAAGAAAATGACATTAAAGACATATTCTCTAATTCCAGTCACTTCCATCCACCATTAAAGAATTGGAAGACTGACTTACATATTAGGATGTCCTTGATAAATCCAACTAATGGCTCTATAACAAATTTTGAAATGGTCAAGATTTAGATTGTGTGACATTGAGTCTGAAAAAACCAACAGCATGACTTTTCAAGAAATGGGTAAGTACTTTCTGCTCATGAACAAAGATCATCACAAATGTCTCTCCTCCCTCTGACTATAGGTCAGAGTCTTCCAAGGATCCAGAATAGCTATGGAAGCTCTTCACTGGAGGTTTGAGCTTTAAAACAACCAATGAGAGGTTGATAAACCATTTTGGGCAATGGGGAACACTCAGAGTGGGTAGTAAGGAGAGGTCTAAACACCAAGCATTCCAGAGGCTTAGTGTTTGTCACATGTGCCACCATGGAGCAGATGGATGCAGCCATGAATGTAGGTGGACGGAAAAGTGTGGACCCAGAGAGGGCTGTGTCAAGAGCAGATTCTCAAAAATCTGGTACCACTTAACTGAGAAAAAGGTTTTTGTTTGTCACATTAAAGATACTGAAGAACATCACCTAAAAGATTACTTCGAGCAATGGCAAGTAGAGAGGCTTTGTTTTTTGTAACCTCATGACCATGATTCTGTAGACAAGATTGTCATTCAGAAAGAGCACACCGTGGATGCCCACAAGTGTGAAGTAAGGAAAGCCCTATCCAAGCAAGAGATAGGCAGTGCATCACACATCCAGAGAAGTCAAAGTGGTTCTGGAAACTTTGGTGGTAGTCATAGAGGTAGTTTTGGTGTGAATGACAACTCTGTGGAGGAGGAAACTTCAGTGGTAGAGGTGGCTTGGGTGGCAGTCATGATGGTTGTGGACATGGTGGCAGGTGGCAATGGAGTTAGAATGAAAGCAACTGTGGAGGTGGTGGAAGCTACTATGATCTTGGTAATTACTACAATCAATCTTCAAATGTTGGACCCATGAAAAAAGGAAACTTTACAGTGCTCTGGCCCCTGTAAAAGTAAAGGCCAATACTTTGACAAACCACAAAACCAAAGTGCTATGGTAATTCCAGCAACACAATAGCCATGGCATAGGCAGGAAGTTTTAAGTAACTGCCAGGAAACAAAGCTTAACAGGAAAAAAAACCAAAGAAGCGACAGGCAAGCTACAGGTTACCATAGATTTGTGAACTCAGTCAAGCACGGTGGTGGCAGGGCCTAGTACAACACAGAAGACATGTCTTAGACAACACTCATATGCACAGGCAAAAAACTCAAAGACTGAATTTGTGACTAATTGTATAACCTATTAACTTTCATTCTGCAGAAATTATAAAACATTCCAACAAAGGGTGTTAATGTAGATTTTTTTTTCCTCACCCATGTTGTTGATTGCTAAATCTTATTGTCTGATCATGGTGCTGAATAAATGTGTCTTTATTTTTAAAAAAATCAGAATTTCACAAAGTTGAACAAAAATGATTATTTCAGCAAAGGTAGCATGAAGGTTTTAGAAGCATGAGGTTCCCTCCATGCTTACAAAGATTTTTCAAATCATTCCTTATACATCACTTGTCTATCTTTTAATTTCACAGATAATTGCCAATATTCTTGCATACTTTTATAATAATTGTGGTAGTCAGTGAAAACTCCATAAAAAATTCTATTCTTATTCTAGGTAAATAATAGATCAAAATTCCATGCCATCTTGAAGTTAGATTAACTGCAATGAACTTTGAAATAAGCTGATGTAATTTCTAGATGGAAATTCTAAGAACCAGTGTACAATTTACTGCATTCTCTTTCCTTCCTTCACAGGCAATTTCCCAGATAGTATGGTTGCTATGTCTTGCGTGAAACCTGTAAGAATGACGATGGCAATGATGATGGTGATGATAAGTGTGTACATTAGAATCTTGTCTGTGTCTGAAATGGAAGTTTTACCAAAGGAAAGAATAGCATTTTGCTGTGGGAAGTGAAAGTAGAAAACAAGATGTCTAACATCAATGCCTCCATTTGACCCCATTGGAAGCATTTCAAGTAGAAGTAAAACGCGGTAGTACAATAAATGGTAAAACATTACAATAATGGTAAAACATTACAAAGGAAAGATATTAAATGTTTAAAAGCAACCTGAATTAGTTTTGGGTTATGTGAGAGTTTCTGGACAATAATTAATACTAGATTTTGAAGAGCACTATTATAGTTCTATTAAGATACCTCTATGTAGTGTTTCCTAGTCTATAAAATGAAAAACATAATTCTTAGTTGCTATAAATGGATTTTTTTGAAACATCAAATTTTTTTATCAATTCTGCCAACTGCACTAACAACTTACTTTTGTTTTCTCTCTGATTCCCTCCACACTGTCTACACCCCAACCTTCACACCAGTGCAAGGTCTCAGAGTATTATGCCACAGTAACTCTGAGGTTCCTGTAACCCACAAGGATATATAATACCTGAGTATCTATGAGCATCTACATCTTCTTGAATATATGCACATGTCACACTCAGTAGTTATTCTTGCAGTAAAGGAATATAAAACTTCACTGTCATAAATTGAAACTACACTGAAAATGCTTCAAACCATCCCAAAATTTCCTGGCACTCCTGTTTTAGATAAACCTCTGTGTACCTTTCATGATTAATGGACTTTGTTCACATACCCCTCAACTTTCCTCCTACATGAACTTTAACTTTTACTTATATATTCTCTTAAGGGAAACACTCCAAATTTATAAGTAGCAAAGCAGAGGCAATCAATTCTATGTCAAATGAAATGGCACTCTTCTCAAAATATGTTTTAGTTTTCAAAGTTTTTGGAATCATGATTCACCTCTAAACACTGAAGGGGGGAAGGTGGTGAAGGGAATGTCATTTGGAACCAGATTGGCAACAAAATTCCAATTTGGGCTCTTATTGGTATTTTTTTTTAATGAATGCCCTTAATCAAATCACTTAACTTCCCCCTCTGTCTTAACAAAATGAGAAATAAATTTAACTTTCAGTGTTGACTTCGGGAATACAGTATATGCATTAAATATATTATAGTGTGTGTGTGTGTTTATAAAATACATACCACAAAACCTGGAATACAGTTACTAGCATCATAGTAGAACACAAAGCTCCCAGACCTAAGCATTGAAACTGGTCAGCCAGTATCTCACACTATTGTCTGTTACATCACAGTAGTTTTGTCTATCTGTGGATGGGCAGCTGCAATGTTTCCTGCTTCCTCAGGCCACCACTCATACTTGCCCCATGCCTGGCATGTTCCTCAACACAAACCAGGGCACCAATGCCACAGCAATTTCCTTCAGGTTGCTGCTTGTCACCCCACTAAAAATTGATGTGGAAGTGAGTATTCCTGCCTTGCATGGAGTGCCATAACATTAAATCTTACAGTCTGATCACTTAGACTCTGAGATGTTTTGGATTTTTGTACACTCTACCAGATTGTATTAATAACGAGCGATAGCTGGATGCTGTGAATAGGTTTTTTCAGAAACAGACTCTGAGATCAATATTTTTATGCTAGGGATTTATTAAGGAGTGCACTGAGAAATAAGACCAGCAGGTATGTGCTGGCACAAACTTGTACTGACTTATAAAAAGCAACTGTGTCCACCCCTTTTCAATTCTGCATTCAATGATGTCAACTTGGTGGTTTTAATTTGACCATGGTGGTATCCACACTTGGAAATTGGCAAATGCAACAAAGTCTCCTCTCCCCACACAGGTGATTCAGTTGCTAAACATTTAACAATATGCCACCATGTGAGAGGGGGAAAGGCAGAACTAGGTGGAGGAAAATGTTATACTGCTTTGACTTGGCCTTATCCACCATGATAGCAGCCCTTATGCCACAGTGGCGTAAGGGATACCACATATGAAGTGGGTGTTCTGCCAAACATTTAGTACCTCTGTTCCAATTTTATTTTCAGGATGGGTAATGACCATTGGTCCATTGTCCCTAGTGGACATACTCTTTGCCAAACTTGGACCAGAACTTCATCTATTGCCTGGCCAACCTACGTCCCTATTGTAACCAGGGGATCAAGATGACATGTTGGGTTCCCTGGGTATTCATGTCAGGTAGGACCTTAAAGCCAACAGTCCTTGAAATACCTAAGTATTTCCCTTTCTCAAGTGTAAGAGTTAACCAAGTAAATAGTGAATATCTGTTACAAGAATATTATTAGCACAACTCCACAACAATGATGTATTTATTTCAGGTCAAGAGATTGTGTATAGGGTATGTGTTAGTAAATGTGATCTCCTGAACCTTTTATGATCTATAAGAAAATGAGGGAAAAGGGGATTAAAGGAAAAAATGAACTAACACGCATTCCAAAGAGGCCTCAACCAACTCCATAGGGATCAGAGTATAACCTTGACAATGGCTGCCCTCTCCTGAAAGCAATTTCCAGAGAGGGACTCAATCCAAAATATTTGATGCCAGGAGTAATCCCAAGAAGTGGACTCAGCTGTGAGTCTTTGGCAACCAAAATTTTAGCAGCTGAAGGAAGGTCCTGAAGTGGGGGTCTTGACAGCATACTACTGTGCCCATTATACTAGCTGGGTGATTTAAGAGCCCCCAGCACTATTTACAGAATGGTACTCTCCAAAAATCTTAAGGATTTGATTTCAGCCTAACATACTAATCTCATTCTTTCAACCTATATCCTCTCACATTAATAAGGTACTTCCATGAAGTTCCATATTATTTCACATATCTAAAAGGCTTCCAGAGATGTTTATATATATTTATACACACACACACACACACAGTGGTCAAAGTCACTTCAGTTTATTTTCCAGAAGCTTCCTCAACCACCTTGTAATAAATGAATAAATTCAGAAATATACCAAAGGTAAGAGAGATATTCCAGCAGACTCATCTATGTCAATGATGGTTTTTCTAAGGGATTCCATTACAATTATTATCACTGGATCACTGTTGATAATCTTAAGTTATACTGAAGATATATTTGTAGTAGATATTTAACTTACAAAAAAGATACAGTGCAGTCAGCAGGAAGAAAAAATAATTCTCTCATTAGAATAACCAGGCAGTTAAGGGAAGACCTTGACATATGGGTAATATTTTTAGAAAATTTCAGAGGCACAGTTATATGGCAGCTGCAATTAGTTTCTAACAAGGAATTAGATTTGTTTATATATGCTTCAGGGGAAAGAAAGATTATGGAGGATATTTTCAAGCCAGCAAGTGTGCTGGGAATTGATGAAATATTGAATGACATCCTAAAAAATAACTTTTTTGTAACTGATATTCAGGTCTGTATAACCGGCCATGCTGAGAGAGCAGTGAGCTAATAGGTTTCAGGCTGATTTTCTATCCAAACAAGCGTGGAGTAGTTTAAGCAATTAACAAGCTTTCTGAACTGATTCAAGATTGTAGGGAAAAACTGTAATGTGCAACATGTTCATATGGGAACGCTTAAAAATCATTGCTGTGATTGTCAAGTGATGAAGGCATAATCATAACATTGGCAGTCATAGACCTCCTGACTCAGGGTTCCTGTAAATCGAATATTCTCATTAATTGAGTTCCCTTCGGCTTTCTGCATCTAGAACTTGAAAAAACAAATGACCTTTTGTGCAAACTGGCAAGATTCAATGTCCTACTGTGACTCTATACTGATTTCATATCACTGCTAATATTCTCTTACCAGATTAGTAAGAAGAAAGTGACTTACTCTCAACATACCTATAGTATAAGGAAGAGAGAAAGCCGAGGCAAACTTAACCCCTGAAATAACTGACTGAATACAAGGAGATTAGTTCCAAATGAGACCATTCATAAAATCACAAAGCCAAAAACTTAACATGTTGCATGAAATTCATCTGTGCTGTAGGTAGCTGCCTACACTTGTGATATAAATATAGAGATTTGATTATATTCAGAACACCACTGAAGATTTCTTTACTATAGATAAGCTGTGTATTTTAAAGTAGATATAAAAGATATGACCTAACAATGAGTTAGAAATGCAATTGTACCTGTAAGAATGGCACACATCAAAAAAACCAACAACAACAAATGCTGGCAAAGATGTGGAGAAAAAGGAACCTTAATACACTGCTGGTGGGAATGCAAGCTAATCCAACCATTATGGAAGGCCGTATGGAGGTTCCTCAGTCTACTAGAAATGGAACTAGCATTTGATCCGGCAATCCCACTCCTAGGAATCTACCCAAAGGACACCAATCCAAAAGAGCATCTGTATTCCTATGTTTATTGCAGAACACCAATCCAAAAGAGCATCTGTATTCCTATGTTTATTGCAGAACTACTTGTAATTGGTAAGACCTGGAAACAACCCAAATGCCCAAAAGTAGATGACTGGATCAAGATGTAGTACATATACACAATGGAATATTATTCAGCAATCAAAAATGAGAAACTAGGGACATTTATAGAAACATGGATGGAACTAGAAAGAATTATACTCAGTAAAACAAGTCAGAAGGCAAGAGAAAAATATCGGATGGCTTCACTTTTAGGAGAAATGTGAAAGAACAACAACTACAACAAAAAATAAAAAAGAAGAAAACAAAAAAAATCAAGAGAAAGCTCAAGGAAATGGGCAATTATAACCAAAAGCAAACAAAAACTCAACAAGACCAAAAAGGCAAGATAAACCAAAGGGACCATGGTGGGGAGGGGAAGGAGGGGAGGGCAAAGACCGGGATGAGGGCAGAAAGAGCACAAGGGACTGAGGTGATGGTGCATGGGTAGAATGGTGGTGAGTACTCCCTGGGGAATACAAATGATGTCAAATATAGTTAATTAAATAAAAATTTAAAAATTATCTAAATATAAAAAAAAGAAATGCAAGTGTTATATTCATCCTAGTTTTGAGAATAGCCTAAGGCATACTTTGCATTTCCTTTTCTGTGTTATTAATGTTTCTAATTTTTTTAAAAAATTTTTTTATGCATACAAGAGCTGGGGTACAGGTCAGTGTCCACGGAGTTGAAAGGATTCACCAGAGACAAAGCAGGGAGCAGAACAAGCAGACTGACTGAAACACACTGCTGAGGGTGAGGCAAGAGAGGTTTGACACACCATGTGGGTCCCCTCCCTGGCCAGCAGCAGGGATCGAACTCATGCTGCAGTGGCTGTGGTTTGCTTCATAGTGCTTTGCTCAACTCACTGCGCCCCCAGGGAGGCCCAATGTTTCTATTTTGAATAAAGTAATATGTAGTTTGGTTTTCCCTTTGCACTTTGCATCTAAGCAACACAGAAAGAAACACACACACTCCTTGGAAACTGGCAAGTATGTCCCCTCTCTTTTTCCTCAGAATCCTGGCATCTGCAGTATAGTTCTCTTTAAGTTGAGAAAGAGTGAAAAGGATATGTGCAAAGCAAAGATACACAGCTTATGTGGAGACTCTTGCTTTGAAAAGAACTCTGGAGGTAATGACTGGTATATAGAACTGAATTCAATCAAATGAAAATGAAACCTAATAAATGTTGACAAAATTATAACAAAAGCATGAACTCAGAATTCGTCTAGCTGTTCAAGACCCACAATAATACTAGAACATCTTTTTATGATAAGGTAGTAAGATAACAGTTCATCTTCCCACCAGGGCAAATTTCAAGCTGGCACTTTAGGTGTGGCCAAAAGGAGTAGTGAAAGGGAAGCCCTACCTGCATATGATAGATCGAGAGACTAAAGAACAACAGATAATTTTTCAGAGATCAGATATGGACCTACTTAAGAAACATCAGTCACCTCTGGGTAAGAGCACCCTCACAATCTCTGCCACTGGGATGAGTTGTTACAGTGTTACAGAGTCAGTTGTTACAGAGTGAGTTGTTACAGAGTCAGTAAAGACTATTTTTTTTACACTTACTCTATTCCTGAAGGAAGTACTTAACTTAACCAAATCTCATTCTAGCGTCATAAATCGTGTTTCAGAGTGGAAAATTTTTAAGTAATAGTCCCTTAAGCTGAGAAGAGTTATACCTGGAGCTAACAGAGACTACTTTGCATCCCTCGTTGAGCCTGTATTTAGACCATGATCCTATGACTAATTAGATAAGACAGTTGGATTTTCTCAGTTAAGAAGGGGATTCGTATGAATGTTCTGTATTTGGGAAGAAGAACCAACTAAAACTCTGGTGACAAGAGAGCTGATAGTGCTCACAACATCCATTTTGCCTCTCTTCCCAGATGAGTATAAAACAACACTTCATAATATTAATTTCCCTTAAAATTAGGTAGGGTTAATTTACTGACTCTGGATAATGGACTGTAAAATGAAGTGACATATATCAATTCTGAGCTAAAGCAGAAAAGAAACAGGTGCACACTCTCCATGTACTTTCTTCTCCTGCTGCAGAAAACACAAAAACTCACAGTGAGGTCCTAGAACTGAGAACTGGGGCAGCCAGAATTATGAGAAGTTAATCTGGAGAGTTACCTGAAGCAAACTGCAGGAATGGGGCAGCCCTCGATGACTCTGTGTTTAGGCAAGAAGCTTAGTACTAAGTAAGAATGAGAAATAAACTCTCATTATCTAAAGATCACTGAGGCTCTTTTATGCACAGAAATATGTAGTCTAGTCAGAGTAGATTTTAATGAAAGTATGCATATTTAAAATTCTAATCTTTATTCAACATTATTTTAGCATTTTCAGGATGTAATCCCATTACATTTTGAGATGTACTATTACCTAAAAGTGTCTGCCACCTCAAAATGTATTCTTCTATCGTTATCTTCTAACAGTTTTTATAATTTAGTCTTTAAAATCATATCATTTTTACAATATTTTTCTGTGTAAGATTTGTCTGCAACTTTTTCCTGTGAGACTCAAACTATTCCTTCAATTTCAAAATTTGTTTTCTTCAGAAACTTCATTAGCTCAACTAGTTAAAATATGGTCTACCAGACATATACTAGCTCGCATTTTTATTCCCATATCCCTTGACTAATATTTAATATTTTTCATTACTTTCTCTCAGAATGGGCATTCTGAGTGATTTTCTATGACTTATTTTCCAACTCATGAATTCTGTTTCTAGCTGTTGCAATGCCAGATTTACTGTTTAATCACTGCATTCAGAATTTTTTTATATATAGACTATTTATATAAAAGCCTTTTCAAACCTGTTAATTACTTTTACGCATTTTTGTTCCTGTCTTAGGACCTCTATTTTGTACCTCTGAATAATTGAAAGAAACTTCTATAAAATTTTCTTTAAGAAAATTTTGGTATGTCTAGTTCTAAACATCTAACTTCTTCCACTTACTGCATCTGTTACTCTCTCCCACAATGGTTCACTCTGTGTGCTTAATACTCACTGTAGGGCTTCCCTGGTGGCGCAGTGGGTTAAGCAACGCACTATGAAGCAAACCACAGCCACTGCAGCACAAGTTCAATCCCTGCCGCTGGTCCACATGGTGTAGTGGACCTCTCCTGCTTCGCCCGCTGCTCCTCTCAGCAGTGTGTTTCAGTCAGTCTGCCTGTCTGCTCCCCGCTCTGTCTCTGGTGAATCCTCTCAGCTTCCTCAACTCTGGCCTGTACCCCGGCTCTTGTGTGCATAAATAAATAAATCTTTAAAAAAAACACTCACTATAAATTTATTTTCATCCTATCATTCTGTATTACCTTTTTGGGAAGTTAAATATGCTCTGAATTGTACAAAGTCTGCCATAGCAGTTCTTTGTTTAACTACAAGCTCAGGGTATTTTCTCACTGCTTCTTCACTGGCTTATAACTTATTGGCCCTTCATGGATATCTGACACAATTATGAAGTTTTCATTTTTCATGAACATTTTTCTCCTATGGCCAAGCAAGTGGAAGATAATCTTCCTCAATCCTTCCTAGAGATGATGAATAGAGATTTTTCCAGTATTCATTTCCGGGACGGGCCAGGCCTTGATGACGCTATGTTTAGGCAAGAGGTTTAGTGCCACTTCTCTATGCATTTGAACTCTGTGGCTAAATATTTATTCTGTATCTAAAACACAGAACCAAGCCATTAAGACAGTGATATATTTTCAACAGTGCCATGGTAATATTGGCAAGAGCTTCTACTCACAGCTCTGCTAGTCCATGTTTTCTTCATTTTTTTTAATCTCAATATAACAATGTTTTTATTTTCAAATTTTAAGAGTTTATTGAGGGTAGACTAAAGCAACATCAGAGATATATGAAAGAGCTGTTAGTTTTGTTTTTTTAGCATACCCAAATACTCCTTTATCTTTATTTTATATATATATATATTTTACATCACTGTTCATTTTTTAACAATGTTTTCTTTCTTTTCTCAGGTATAGTCCCCATAGAATTTCCACCACCAGTTCACCTGTGCATCACCACCATAGTCCTTTGTGCTCTTCATTTTGATCCCTCTCCACTTGACTATGTTTCCAAATATCTTTGATTTATTTTAGCCAGCATTTATTTGTGTATAGAACTGTTTGTGCCCTACTTGACATATTTCTTGTAAAACAGAAAACCAAATCATGATATTTTAATTGTAACTGTACAAGAAATATAAGACATGGAGAAATAGAGACCTATAACTCCAAGAGAATGACACAGCTTTGCCATTTACTCAATACTTCTTGTATACTTTCTATATTCCATTAAGTCTCTGGGGTTTAATTTATGCAAAAGCATGAATAACTGTCATTTAGTTTATGCCTGAGACTTTTTAAACTATGTTTTCCACCTACCTACAGATGAAATACAAGCACTTGTATTTTCTTAGTAAATGCTCCATTAATGGATGTAGATATTAACCAATAAAGGAGTCATAAAACTAGTCCACCTGGAGAAGAGTTGTCTTGAAATTTAGCAATGACCATGGAAGTGAATAAAAGTTCCTATTTAAGAGATAGTTTTAAATTACAACTGATAGGACTTCATGGATTTGAGAAGTGGTGAAGATGAATATATACTGAGGATGACAACATGATCTGCCTTGATAGTGGATGGCATTTTCACTGATTAAAAGGAATAAGGAAGATGAAGGAGCAGAAGTGAGGATGGAAGATTTGAATATAGGATGAGAGGTTTGTAATAGACTTGTACTAAAAACTACTGAATGATGTGTTTTGCTGAAGGAGCTGCCAGATACACTGAGTAACTAGAGGGGGCAGGGATGAAATGACTAATGAGAAGGTCCTAGATCTAGACAAGATATCTGAATACCCTCTTCCAGAAGAGCTGTGATGTGATCAGGAAGTCAAGAGCAGCTTCTTTTCATATTGCTTTGAAAACAGATACTGAGGTGGCATTAAAAACACTCCATTTTAATATCTGACTCATAACAACTATTAGTTATCAGATGAAAAAAATAAAATTTGTCTGTCTTTCTGCAATGAAAATGTACAGAGCAAGAGGTCTCACAAAAATAAAAAAGTCCAGTTGTTTAAAATATTAAATAGATTTGGCAGTGAAGAAACATTTCCTTCTCAGTAGCACTCCAGCATCTTTATGCTGGAGTCATCAGCACAGTCATTAGCATCTTAATTTAGCTGTGGGTACTTTGTGTGTGAAGTGTATGGAGTGCATTTTTAAAGGCTTTTGCTGGACAGTCTAGCTGTGATAGAGTGTTGAAAGCAAGCCTGAGGCGTTTCTTGTCCAACATTGTGCATGTCTCTAATGAGAAAGGAAGGATTTCATTGCCAGACGAATATGTGCAAGAGACAAATAAGCCAGTTAGAGCTATTACCAGAGCAGAAGAGCCATCTAAGTGACAGCATGACTGAAATACAGGCTATGTTGTCCTCTGCCTTTGCCTGCAAACATGAATCCACATCAGCATTCTTTGTCAGTCATTCCTTCAGTCATGAAGGGATGCATCAAGGAATGCAAGCATTTCAAATGTCAGAACTGGCTTATTTCCATGATGGGAGAATAAATATGGTTGCAGCACCCCCCAAAAAAAACCCCACAGAAATATAATCAATCCCATGATGGAAAAAATGAAAGTATCTGTATTTGTTGTATCATTTGTCTTCCCTTCCCCTCCACTCCCTACCAAAAAACAGATCCATAAGTTCATGAACCTCATCTTTTTTTTTTTTTCCTGATAGATACGGCAGTGAAAGGTACAGAAGAAAAATCTCCTCCTCAATATATCTTTCTTTATGGAGTATATAAGAACTTAGGGGAAAGATAAGAATACTTTCAGTAATTCTACAAACATATATTGATGTCCTACTACTATGAGACCTCTACATACCCAGGTGGACAAAAATAAGAGACTGGATCTCCAGTGAAGTTTAGGTATGCATGTCTAGCCATTAGCAAACTTACATACTAGTACTTCTATGTGAATTTTGCCTCTTTTCTTTATACCATTTCTTACTTCCAATACTCTTTTCTCTTTTCACTCATCTACCTTCAAAGTCTCCTCTCAGAAAAAAATCCTGACAAAATTCAAAGGCCTGCTTAATTGGCCTATTTAAAATAACTAAATAGACCTATATGAAATGCTCCTTTGGTAATAAAAGACACACATTTGAACAAAAAAATACAATGTTATACACATTAGTAAAAAAAAACAAAAATAGTTGATATCAATAGTTTTACTCAGTTTTTTTAAAAACCCCCCACTTTTTTCTTTCTAATCCATTTCACAGCAGCTAAGAGTATAATACAACGCAATTCTAGTCATGTCACCTTTTCCATGAAAACCTTCCAATAACTTTTTAAATATCTGAAGATGTTTTGTAATACCTGGAAAAGACAATTGAAGATAACTAATTCTTGTTTTAAGTGGAATATTTGCATATGTGACGACCTCCAAGAAAGTGGTTCAATTTCCCAAACCCTCTGAATTTCATGAAATGTGATCATGGGCACCAGTGAGCCTACTGAGTATTCTAAAGAGAAGACCACTCCACCTGAACATGAACTTGGCCAACAAGTATACTCAGTCTCCATCATGAGGCAATACTAGATGACTGCTTGCTGCTAATTGTATACATTCCTCCGAAAAGTATGGCTTTGTTGAAGTCATTTAATCACTCTGGACATCATTTTCCTTTACTATAAAGTGGGGCTAAGACATCTGACTTCTCTATTATCTAAGAAGTGTCTAAGAATAAAATGATGTTAGGTATGGAAAACACTCCCTTGACATTTCCAGGGGTGGGAGGGACTGAAGTTAAGTTCCTCAATCTTGGTGAGCAAAACATACTATGTATCTGTTCCAGACATGTTTTATCCTTCAGTTTCATTAAGGATCTGTGTAGAGGCTTTGAGCTGAGAGCTTTTACTTCTAAATGCCATAAGTTTACCACCAGAAATGTACTTAAATACACAGCAGACTCATTTTTTGCTTGAAAATATACATACTTAAATCTTTTTAGATGAAAACAGTAGAAAAATTCAATGGGCTTTTACAGTTAATTCAATTTAATTTTGATTCCATTTAGCTCACAATAATGTTAAATCTATTTGGATAACTGTAAAAATAAGAGAGAATACGAGCTTTTCTTCTTTCTTGTTCTTTTTATTTTTTTTGCAAAGCCGGAAAGAATATCAAATCAGAAAAACCAAGATTCTCAAAAACAAAACATAAAATTGCACATCCTACTTTCAGTAAAATAGTCCAAATGAGAGAATCAAATTGCTCTTACTCTCATTTAAAAAGCTCAGCAATATCTAAAATGAATGAGTCACAAGCTTGTTTTTGTATCATTTATCTCAGATTTCCCTTTTCAGGATCATTTTTGAAAGTAGAAATAATGTCAGTGATAGTTTCATCTTATGTTCTGGAAAAATAGAGCAGAAAATTACCCACCCCTGGTGCACTGGATATAGAACTGCCTAAATTATTCAAACAAACCATAGCACCTATGCTTGCACTGACTTCTGAATGATTCTCTTTGATATGATCTACTTCCCTACAGTGAGCATTCAGCTCTAATTTTCACTGGCCTTCATTTCTCAGAACTTCTATTCTAGTGTTCTGTTTATAGACCATAGCACTGTCAAAGCCCTAGTTGATTTCTTAACTATGAGAATGGAAAACTTATATCAAATTTGTTTTCAGTGACTTTACCTAGCCAAGAAAGTTAGGATCATTCACTCAATCTTTGAAAACATTTATCGATCACTTTGTGTATTAGAACACTATTAAATATATAACTTACAGAAATGAAAAGCCATAGTTCCTGAATTCAAGGATGTCACCACTCAGTTCATATGGACAATTAAAGAGATAACTCCTATGAGGTTATACAAAGCAATGAGAGAGAAAAAGAGAGAGACTATAGAAGCTGAGATACAGGGTTCATAACTCAATTGAGAGAAAATCACTCAAACCTTGATCAAGATTGTATTTGAGTTGAGTCTCAAGTAGGAGCAACATTGCTCTCTAGGGGGTATTTGGCAATGCCTGGAGACATTTTCAGTTGTCACAGTTGGGAACTTTCTGCTGTTATCTGACAAGTAGAAGGAAAGCATGCTGCTAAACATCCTGAAAACCACAAAGCAGCCCCCACAACAAAGAATGATGCAGTCTAAATAAATTGCCAATAGTGCCAAGGTGGAGAGACCTTGTTAATAAAGGATAGAAATGTGATTTAGACTGGTTTCATCAAGAAAAAATTCACATATTTGAAAAACCTAGGGGTGTATACATGTACTAAATGAGTAAATAGTGACTCCCTACTAAGAGTTGAGGGACAGCCTAGGCAAAGGACATAACATATGAACAAAACAGAAAAAGCCCATCTTTTCATATTTATCTCATGGGAGAAAACAAGCCATAACAAGCAGGAAAACACACAAAATGTTAAATAGTGAAAGCTCTAAAGGGTAAAATTAAGTAGAGTAAGGGATAAAATTCATTTTAGAGAACCAGGAACTACTGCATAAGAGATGATCAGAAAATAGATCCTATTTTAGATAGGATTATTAGAGAAGTTCTTACTTATTTGTATCATTTGAACAGGGAATTGAAAAAATGAGGAAGCCAGCCATGTGAATATTCGGGGGAAGAACATTCCAGGCAGAAGGTACAGACTCCTAGAGAGAAAGGTGACAAGAATGTTGAAGACCCCGAAGGAGGCCTATTTGGCTGGAGTGCAAATAGATGGCAGGGAGACTGGAAGGAGATGATATGGGAAGGTGGGGATACTTGGGGTTGGGGAGGCTGATTCACTGGGGCATTATACACAAATTGAACTTACTGGGAGTGAGATGAGACGGTTTTGAGCAGAGGATTAATAAAAGGGAAGGTCTGAGACAGAGTAATGTAAATGGTAATCTGTTAAAGAGACTGAGGATGGCAATTCCGTTGAGAAGAGACTGCAGCCTGGGAAACCAGGCAGAAGGCTATGATGCTTCCCTGAAAGCACTTGCAATCAGCAACAGCCAAAGTACATCATTTTCAACTAAAAAGGACCATCTCAGACACTATGAAAAGGGTTATGCAGGTTCTCTGAGGCACAAACTTCTATAGCATTGCTCAAATATCTGAGCAAATCATACAACTAAACTGAGGTGGGATTTCTAGAACTCTGGTTGGTGAAACTGGTGGACTTAAAAGACTGCTGACCCAAGGTCAAACTGAATAAGAACTCCACAGGACTCTATTAGTTCATGAAGGGTGATTATGGATTTGATTGAAATACTGCTGATTCTTTAATGTCCTATTTCCTGGATATAAGGATGATAAAACACGTTCTCTTTTCTCTAAAGCTATCTATAGTTCATAAACATTTGGTAGATTATGCTTTTGTAAACAGAAATGAAATACTTCCCTTTTTAATTCTTGCCTACTACACCTACAAGTCAGGGACTTTTGAGTATTCTTATTTTCATGGCAATATAATGATTTACATAGGTTAAATAAAAATCTGACCTGGGACAAACATAATTAGAAATATTGATTATATATAGCCAAAGCTTTGATAAAGCATACTTGAGGAAGATGTGCATAAAATGAGGTATGACCAAACCACTTTAAAGAACTAAGATCAATTTTATGGAGTCACTGTTTATAAAGTCCTCTTGGGAAAATCAGCTGTGAGTTCCCAATATTATATGTCAGTAAGGAAAGTCACTTCTGACTGGCCAAGGAAACAGGATCTATTGAGAACCTCAAAAAGAAATTAATTCGGGGTCTCAGCGAATTAATGGTGGCGCAGCGGGTTAGGCAACGCACTATGAAGCAAACCGCAACCATTGCAGCACGAGTTCGATCCCTGCGGCTAGCTAGGGAGGAGACCCACATGACATAGCAGACCTCTCCTGCTTCGCCCGCTGCTCCCCTCGGCAGTGTGTTTCAGTCAGTCTACCTGTTCTGCTCCCTGCTCTGTCTGGTGAATCCTCTCACCTCCCGCGACTCCAGCCTGTACACCAGCTCTTGTATGCATAAATAAATATTTTTTTAAAAAAAGAAATTAATTCAGCTAAATCTCTGCGGTGATGGATCACAGGTGATATGGTGGTGGGAGATCCGTAGAGACTACACCTGAGGGGAGAGAGGATAAGGTCCAAAAATAACAATGATGTAAGAAAACAAATAAGTTTAATAAAAATAAATAGATCTGTAAGTACTGCAGGTAAAATCTGATGACAAATTCTTGGTTCAGCTTCCTAGACTCAAGAAGTTTTTAAAAGTTTAATCTGATATTCCTTATAAAAACTTCCAGCAAAATAAATTTTATAAAAACCTATGTGGTTAATTAATTACCATTCTTTCTACACCTATGTAAGTCATCACGCCAAATCTAACGAAACCAAACTTATTTTGTGACTAAGAATAATCTTACTTTGATTATTGTTGATTAAAAGAAAAATTACTATAGAGAAAAATTTTATATTTCAAGACAAAACTATACAGCACAACCTTGTGAATTTCCAATTCGGGTGCTGTTCATCGAGCTATTTCTCCCCTCTTAGTAAGCTACCTGGATTTGCTATCTACCTATAAATTATACCAGATCCTGTCATCTTGTACAAATTGTCCACCATCTCCAAATTTTAAACTTTTGCAGTTACCATCAATCTCTGACTAGAATTGTCCAAATTAACTTCTCTAATTTTCCTCCCACTCTCCTGACATGGAATTACTGAAAACTGAAATCAAACTTCCCATGTTCTTACTAGGATTTTAGCACAGTAGCTAATTCCACAGGCTCTGAAGACCTATAAACTGAAGCTAGGTAACTACATACAAACATCAAAGGATTCGTCACTACAGCAAATCACATAGGGGTAACCTGAACGCCGGATCTGCAACTGTGTGAGCACTCTAGAAATTCACCAGAACTCCTTCTTCCATACTCTGCTCCAGAAAATAACCCATACTGGACAATCTTCCCAAAACCTCCCCAGCATACATGCCATCGCCAAAAACATACAGACTGCAAAATGGAAAATCTGTCAGATTTCAATTGTCATGTCTTCATTCCACCATCTACAGATACCTTAAGTCCAATGCCAAGGAATCTTCTCAACTGTCTCCACTCTGGACTCAGAAACTAGGTTTAAAGTCTGCTTCAACTGCACCAAATATCCTTTACTGCCAAGTCTCAGTAGATGGTACAACTAATCCTTCATTCACAGCAACCTGCTAAAGCAAATTCCATTGACTAACTTTCCTAGGTTGTTAATGCTTGTTTCCCCTAGAACAAACAGAAAGACTACGCTGGCCTTCAAGTTTCCCTCAGTTTGACTGAATTTTGGACAGGTTTCTCCCTGCATCGAAGTCCCTAACCTTTCCTTTAGTAGAGCACTTACCTGGGGGAAAAAGACCTGCAATTGTAAGCTTTTTCTTTTATTTGTGATGAGACTCTTGCCATGTAGGAATGTCTCACAGAGACAAGTGAACCCATTTTTTTTTAAGATTTGTTTATTTATGAATACAAGAGCTGGGGTACAGGCCAGAGGTGTGGGAGGATTCTCCAGAAACTAAGTGGGGAGCAGAACAGGCAGATTGACTGAAATACACTGCTGAGGGGAGCAGCAGGCAAGGTAGGAGATGTCTGCTGCGCTATGTGGGTCCCCTCCCGGCCAGGGAAAACCCATTCTTTTAAATGTAACCACTAAGGAAGATTGAGCCCTTATCTCCCAGTCACTCCTCCCTCTAAGTTGTAAAATTATATTCTATCATGAAAGTACAAAATGTTTATTTTTTTCCTTTACATAATGCCAAACAGTGAACACAGATGACCCAAGACTCTCCAACCATGCCCCTCTGTTAAAGCAGAACTGAGTCAGACATAATTGTGGCCCCTCACATCTACTGTAATAATCTTGAATAAAGTCTTTGCCTAACTAACATTGCCCCATGCAATTTTTGTTTTAACAGTAGCTACCAGGATCTATCAAAACAATATAAAAGTTAAGATAAACCAAACATATTAAGCCAATTCACAGAAATCTGGACAACTTATACTCATTCTACACCTTAGTCTCTGCACCCATTCAATCATGGATATTATCATAGGATTTTTGTAAAAATTAGTACCACTAATATTTGTAAAACCTTAGCTCACTGCCTAAAGAACCTGACAATCTATTAAACATTAATGCCTCTTATCTTCTTAGCCAGTCACTTAACACACTGCAAGTGATTTGTTTGGTTTGCATATTATATATTATACATATCAGATAACCTTTTAAGAGAGTGCTGTGATCTGCAGGTTTTTTTCTTTTCCATGAATGAATGGATTTCAGATATAAACTCTAGAGAGATCACGCCTTCTGTTGTTCAAGGCTGGTCCACTTGCAGGCACCATTGTACACGCAATAGGCAGACAATAATCTATTTAATTAAAAAACCTATAGACTAGAAATGTGGAGAGTAAACAGAGTAACAGAAGAGTTGAAACTGAGAAACAGGGATTTACCTTCTACAACCCTAACTAGGCTTTTCCCCAGATAAGAAGCTCCCTTATGGGCCACTTAGGCTTCCAGCAGCTAAGTCTGTCATTTCCATCCGGAGCAACATCTGCAGGAAATCTCCCTGGATACTGATCTTTCTGACCTCATTCTCTGTTAAGCCATGTACTATTTTAGGCTAATAACCTACAACGCTAGTTTCTAAGGCATATTCAAGAATCTTTTGGGGGAAGTACCATTTTCTAAAATTAACTCTCCTTTATTAATACTTGTTCTCTCATATTGGGAAATGTGAACAAGTAAGTGTCCTTTTCATTGGTTTCATTCATCTGTTAAGTATCTAGGGGCTAGTACCTCAATCAATACAGTCAATCTTTCTGAATTAAATTGCTCTTTGCTAGGAAACTAGAGAAAATGTCTTCAGACGATGAAACACTTTGTGTTTATCTCATTTTCTTTGTTCAATTGTTTTGAGAAAAATACACATTTTTGCCTAATCTAAATATCACCTGTCAGTGTTCATAATCATCCTCAGGCAGCATTAAGTAAGGGGGTAAAAAGGGGGGGAGACAAAGGGGAGCAACATTTACTATTCTAAAATTAGTATTTTTTGAATTATTTTACTAAATTTAATCATATCAAGTGTGGAAGAGGTACAAACAGTTTAAATAACACCTGTGATAACCGATTAAATTAAGGGAATGATTTGGCTTCTCAAAACTTATTATCTAGGGGGGAAAAAAAAAGATGAATACTCAGTGGAGTGTGAACTATGAAAATTGGGGCTAGTCTCCCCAAAAGGGTCATGCAGGGTTTTTGGCAATATGCCCAAAGTAGGTCACTTTCATAAAGTGGTACCTTAATAAGAGGAACTGAAGGCTAGTCAAGACCGTGTGAGCCTAGGAAAGCCTATTACCATTACCTGAAAATGCAGATTTTTTTTTTTTTAAGTTAAATGTTGTGAAGGTCCTAGAGGCTAAGAGAAGTTTCGTACTTATTTCAGTGTTTGCCTTTTTCCTAATCTAATAAGCAATCACTGCCTCCCTTTTTATAACCTAGAAGAAAGTAGTTTGGGGGGGGGGGGGGGAATCATTCAGTGGTATGTTTATCACTGGATATGGTAGCAATTAGATTGGAAGTAATGCAANGGGGGGGGGGGGGGGGAATCATTCAGTGGTATGTTTATCACTGGATATGGTAGCAATTAGATTGGAAGTAATGCAAGAAACTCATCATTTAGTCTCAGAAGTCATCCCTTCCTAGTCTATCAGATGAAGTTGCCCTCTGTCTCTCCTTGACAACCCAGAACCTTAAATGCAGAATAAATATCCCTAGTCCAATCCTTTTTTTTCTTTGTATTAATAACCCTTTAAATTCTCAAAACAGATGTTATTAAAAGTTGACCTCCTTTCCTAATCTATCTGATGTTAAATTGTTTGTTCAGCCTCAGAAGAACTCAGATGGATGAGGAAATTTTCCCCTGTACAACTTGGTGTGCCAGTCAGAAGCACTATCAAAAGACTGGATGCTTTTTGTGAGAATGATTACAGGGGATGAGATCTAGGACTGCTGACAAAGCTGGCAATCAAGATAAAGACTTTGACCACATCAGACTCCTGGCCTCTCCTCCTGCAGAGGTCTAATAGAAACAAAGTTTAAGATTCTCTCTCTCTCTCTCTCTCTCTCTCTCTCTCTCTCTCTCTCTCTCTCTCTCTCTCTCTCTCTCTCTCTCTNNCTCTGTCTCTCTCTCTCTCTCTCTCTCTCTCTCTCTCTCTCTCTCTCTCTCTCTCTCTCTCTCTCCACCCCCCCCTATTGATAGAAAATACAGTTGAAGCTAGCTTCTTAGGCATTGTGCAACTCTTTGGGCTTTTGTTCTTTTATACCAAAATGACACAAGCACAGCACCAAAAAAGAAAACTACAAACCACTATCTCTGATGAACATAAAAGCAAAAACTTCAACAAAATACTAACAAAATACCTGAATTAAACAATACACTAAATAGATCATAAATAAATAGTATTCTAAGGAGATAAGTGCTACAGACTGCATCTCTGTAATAGGGGGAGAAGCATCACAGCACAGAGAATGGGTGTCATTTTCTCTACCTCCCACTTAGATGCAGCTACCTTGCTTGAACTACAATTCCCAGCTTGCCATAAACCAGACTTCCTGAATGGAGAAGGCAGCTGGGAAGGAGTAAGGTAATTTTATAAACTGAGGTAAGTTTGTGCATGTTGCACCTGCGACTTCAGCATTTTGGCAGAGACAACAACAGCCTTTATATTGACTTCATGAGGGATTCTATGACACATTTTGAATTTCAGGTCTCTCCTTCTATCCCAATTCTCTGGAATTTACCTAACCCTTTTCTTGTAGTCTTCCACCAGAAGGTGCTTTAGATTTGTGGCAAACTTTCAGGCTTCAGCCACTCCAATTTGACTCAGTCTGTTGGGTCAAGCATTTGCTTATGAGGGATAGTTTTTGAATTTTCATTCTCTTTCTCTATGCATACCAACTTAAGGTCTTTCACACTAACAGTTTAATCTCTTTGCCTTTGTGTGCATGGATGGCCAAATCTTTTTAGAACATACCCTTTAGCACTTTGGGGTCCCTAGAGGGATTCAATTTATGCAAATGCATAAACATATCAACAAAAGGGCAAAAATCATTTGATCATATCATAGATGCAGAAAAGGCATTTGACAAGACTCAACATCCTTTTATGACAAAAGAATGAAAAGCTCAGAAAAATGTTACTGAAGGAACACACATCAACAAAATAAAGGCCACATATGACAAATCGACAGCCAACATCATACTCAACGATGAGGAGCTGAAAACTTTTCCTTGAGTATCAGGAACAAGATAAGGATGTCCACTCTCATGATTATTACTCAATATAGTGTTGCAAGTCCTAACCTGATCAATTCGAAAACATAAAAAGTAAATAAATATATCCAAATTAGAAAGGAAGAAGTGAAGTCATCACTGTTGACAGATAATATACACAGAAAGTCCCAAAGACTCTAGCTTTTTACTCTAGTAAAAAGCTGTTAGAAATAGTAAATGAGTATAGTGGCAGTATACAAAATTAATATTCAAAAATCTGTTGATTCCTATAAACAAATAATGAATAGAAAAACAATTTCATTTATAATCTCATCAAAAATAATTAAAATATCTTGGAATAAATTGATCAAAGAAGTAAAAAACATGTATACAAGAATTATAAATATTAAAAGAAATATTAAACACAAAAATATGAAACTGTATACTGTGTTCATAGATTGTAATCCCTGTCAAAATCCCAATGGCTTCTTCATAGAAATAAAACAATCATTAAATTTATTTGGAACAACAAAAATCCTGAATAGCAAAATACTCCTGAGTAAAAAGGAGGTATCACGTTCCCTGATTTCAAGCTATGCCACAAAGTGATAGTAACTAAAACAGCTTGATATTGGAATAAAAGCAAATACAAGGATCAACAGAACCAAATATATATATATATATATATATATATAGCAGCAAATCAAGTATAAAGGAATATATGAAAATCTAACTGCCATAAAGACATTCAAGAGATTAGTGAAATATAATGTCATTCTATAAATGTTTTAGAGAAACAGTTGTTTAATTTAAAATGTTATTTCTGTTAACACTGAGTTTGTTTTTACTTTTTTCAAATAAATTAACAAATATAAAATGTTCCCATTTTAATTTCCAATACACTGATAGATAAGACTCATATAGCCTTTTGAGTTCCTCAGTTTTTAACAGTTACAGGAGTTTTTTAGTCAGAAAATGTTTGATAACTACCACTTTAAATCTTATCTTCACTGACTTTTTTGAGGTATAAACTATTATATTTTCAAATGAAGTCCTTGAGATTCAAATGAAATAACTTATTGGAGATCATTCAACCAGTTAGATGGTTCCAGAATTTATATTATTAGCCATTGGGTATGTATATAGATGTTTTAAAATAGTACAAACAGTCAAGTAAGACAAAAAGGGAAAAAGAACAGGATACAAGGCGTCTGATAATTTATAGAGATGAAAACTCAGGAAACTGAGATTTCTACAACGCATACTTTTGCTACCAATTCCACAGAAATTTCTGCATCACTTAAATTCTCTTAAAGTATCTCGATATCATTCAGATGAACATCCAAACATCATGCCCACTTCTGCGTTATAGTGTGTTTGGTTGGGACATCCCTGCACTGAATATTTGGAGGTTCTAAATACCAGACCAGATTGACAAACAGATTCATCACCAAGTGACAGATCCTTGGGGTGATAAATAGAACCTTCACCAATAAATACCTGAAAAGAAAGGAAGGTAGAGACTTGGGTACATTGAGTACCTGTGGTCTGGATGGGATTATATACAACAGTCCCTGAAAGTTAAATGTTTTTCTCATGTTTAAATTGGGATCAATAAGGCCTGAAGAGACATTGTGAACTGCTCTCTGGAGGAAGATGAGACAGTACAAAAGCAGCCCTCCCCTCAGAACTCGGGTTTTACAATGGAGACCAAATTGAGTCTGAGAGGCAAGAGATTAGCAGTTCAGTCTGAAACAATGAAAAACTGAACAAAGACCTGATTATCCCCTTGGGCACCTTCATTTTAAGCCACAAAGATTTGGTTTAAGTAATATCCTAAAATGTGCCACCAGATGGTCCCAGTTGTGAGAAGCGTAGAGCTATAGAGAATAAGATTCAGGCAAGGTCTGATAATAAGTCATTATTTAAGAATAAAGATATTACCTTTAAAGATTATTAGCATTCTACTATGCTCCCCTCCCTACTCTCACTTGAGATAAATTTTTAATATGGTAAATGTGCATAATTCATAATTCTAAAGTTCTCTACTTTTCTGACAGCTAAGATTAAGGAGGAACTAAAATTCTACTATATTTGAATGTGTGTTGTCTAAAATATTTTCACTTTGTTGAAAAGTGACATGTTTTCCTAATTACATGTTTTAAGTTATAACATTTGTGTGTTAATGAGCATTTGTGTTTCTTTTCATGGGAGTGTGGTGATCACAGGAAAGGCTGCTTGTCCAAGAACGGAAGCCCACTGGACTAGTTAGATCTTTATTTGATTTAGGATAAACGTCAGCCCTGCTCAAAGAAAAACTTCTTTAGGTTGTTCTTCAAGTCATCACCATCTGCCACAGGCTCCCACAAGAAAGGACGCTCATCAAGTTGCTGCCAGCCTGGTAACTTTTGACAATGTCCAGAATTCACATTCTTGAGACTACAGCTCTTCAGGATTTGAGGATTAACTTTTTGGATTAATACAGTGTTCATATCAGAATGAGAACAACTGAACAATGAAAATCAAGTAAATAAAGGCATGATAGCTAGGCAGAACCAAGAGAGAATAACTTAAGGAGATGGCTGAAATATTATGTAAACTAAACAGATATGGAAAAACTCAGAATTTAAAGGATAGAATAGATGGGCACAAAATGTAAAAGAATCTAACTCCTCTAAAGAAAGTAACAGAGAAAGGGGGGGGAGGGTGCATGTTTTAGTTCAGTGTTCTCAACATTGCTGACATTAATATTACTGGAGGACTACACCCTGACCAAATAAATCAGAATCTACGGGGGCTGAATCTGGTACCAGCATTTTTTTTAAAGGCAACAGGTGGTAACAACCTGCAAACACTTTCAGAGGCAGCAAACAGGGAACTGTTTGTTACTAAATCAAAAAAAGAGTAACTAGCATTGGACAAAATGTAGCAGAGGAAAAAAGATGTCAGAGGGCAGACCAGAATGACTGTCAGACGAAGCCAGGTTCTAGGAAATTATAGAGAAGCACCCCTTGAAATCCTAACAAGGAGAATCCATAAAATCAGTATTCCTGAGTGAGTTGCAAGGAAAGATTATTACTGAAGGTGGGCTGATAGAATTGGGCCCATGCCCAAAACGTTTATGGAAGTAGGACACTACAGATGAAGTTACTAAATGAAAGCCATGAAGGACAATACTGAGCAGCATCAAGTACTGGGTTCGATCTGGTGAGAGAGCACCACCCAGTGGCATGGCATTAACCAGAAAAATGAAAGCAAAAAAGATTAAAGCAAGAATGTATTTTGGGAGAATCCAAACTCATCAATTTTATATCTCTTGCTTGAGTGACCCCACAAGATTGAATCAGGTTATGTATTTCTTGATAGTATATTCTTATGTGAGAAAAAAAAGAGTTCATCTGATTTCAAAAAATTGAAATAACCAGTTAGTTGGGCATGCAGTTTCCTTCTTCAGAACCAGCTCTACAGATAGCATAGTCTAAGATCTGCTCTTATGATTTACAGGGGCTATCCCCAAAGGGCGAAGTTGTGACTTGGAAGGTACAGCTGTCCAATTTTGGGTGCATTATTAAAAACCCCATTGATACCTCACATCACATCTAAGACACATTCTTCAACAGCTGCATCATGCCAAAACTGGTATTTTGATCTCACCTTCCTGTCAGCTTTATCTCTCTTAACTGGTTCAGAACTTGGTTTGGGGGAAGATTTATTAAATGCTGACCTCCTAAAAACACTGATACTTTCCAGTCTGTACTTGAGGGTACAGATCCTCAGGGTATGGTGGCAACAGGACCTCACACATCATCTTACATATTATGGTGCTTCCATAAAGATCTGTAAAGAGGAATAACATTGCTCTTTACCAACCTTTTCATCCAGACTGAAGAATAAGAGACTTAGTACTCCAGTAACTGACACTCAAATACACATCTCACTAAGGGTGGAAATTTTAAGGGAAGAGAGAAATTTAGCATCCTCCTCTAACAGGAACTAGTTTCTCTTGAACTTGAGCAACAATTGTCTTCTGTTCAGAAGGCACCACCATTCTTCAAATGCCAAGGTCAGGGTGTGTCCAAGGAGCACAAAGTAGCTCTCAGCCCGACATCCCGACAAGTTCAACAACAATGAAATTGGGGAGCTTGGGGCCAAATGTCAGGCAGAACTTATGGCTAAATATAATAAAAAATGTATGTCCAAAATTTCCCCTCAAATAGTGAATTTGATATAGTTGATATCCCAAAATGAGATATCTCCTTATAGTCTCTCCTTAAAGTCTCTCTTTAGAAGCAGTCTATATATTAGCATTTCTATATCCAAACCCTACCCCCTCCACCCAGCTCCCATAGTAATTATGGCCACAGAGTCTCTTTCTAGAATTTAAAGAAATTAGAATTTAAATGAAAGGGTTAATGTTGCTATAATAGGGACTGGGGTATAACGGCAAGAAATAAAGTATCTCAGAAAATTCCTTAACCTCATCTTTAAAAGGATTGTTGATATCCTAGGAATATACCCCAAACACACAAACACACTGATTCAAAAGAATACCTGCACCACTATGTTTATTGCAGCACAATAGGTAAGACCTGGAAACAACCTAAATGCCCAAAAACAGGTGATTGAATCAAGAACATGTGGTACATATGCATGATGAAATACAACATGAATGGAGCTAAAAGGGATTATGCTCAGTGAAGTAAGTCAGAAGGCAAAAGAAAAATACCAGATGGTTTCACTCCTAAGAGGAATATAAGAGAACCAAATAAGTGACCAAGGAGAAGAATAATAACAATAAAAAAAAAAAAAGACAAGGACAAGTCAGGCACACTTTGTTGGGAGGGGAGAGGGAATGGGTGGAGGGCAGAAAGAGCACAAGGGACTAAGGTGATGGTGCACGGGTGAAATGGTGGTGGAAAATCCATGGGGACCACACTTGATGTCAAATATAAATAAAGAAAAAAAATAAAAGGATGGGTGATGTTGTGAGAGAAATGTAGAAAAGGAAAAGAAAAATCCAATGTGTAATTAAGGTCTGCCTGTTCAAGATAAGCTCTATCAATCATCTTTCCAGGCATCGAACAAGAATATTAATATGTCAATTCTAGCTATCCCAAGTCTAATTCCAGAGAAAGTACCAATTTCTCTTCCATCACACAGGGCCTGCAATGCTTGCACCATGAAACATCCATGCCTGGGTGGAAAGGGAACAATGTGCTATAGAGTATGTGCTCAGATTATCTTTTTGTTATATATGCTCTATTATTTTCCATTCTAAAGTCCAACAACTGTCTCCTTTTCCATATTCATTGGATCAACCTGAATCTCAAAAGATGTTTAAAAAAAACTCACTTTATTCCTCATATATGCAAATGAATTTCACTGTGACTTTTTAGAATTGCATCTTAATGCATGTTTCAGTCACTAATGCCTTGTTACTCTGCTTCAGACTAGGCTCCAAGTCATCAACTTAGAACTTCCAGGTCCTCTGGTATTCAGCACACAGATTATTTCCATTTAATGATAAGTTTTATTCCTGAATTTTAATTTTAATTGCTTTGAAATGAGATATTTTTGAAGAAATACACACAAAGTTGGCACAATCATAATTATTTCAAAAAGAAAAATAGCATGGTAAAGACCCATGAAAGACTTGCCAGTTAAAGTAAATAGGAAAGAACAATTGCAGAATTAAATTTGCATTAATTCATGCCAGTTTGGGGCAATTAATGTTAAACTCTAGTTAACATCAAAAGCACAGGATTTGTTAAACTTGTCTCTTAAATTATCAATTGACCAAATTTATTTAATTATAAATTCACTTCAGGGGCTTCCTTGGTGACATTATGGTTAAGTATCAGCACTACCACCGAGGCCTCAGTTTGATCCCTGGCCAGGGAGCTGACCCACATATAGTGCAGCAGACCTTTCCTTTCTCGCCTCCTGCTGTTCCCCTTAACAGTGTATTTCAGTAAATCTCCCTGCTCTGCTCTCCCCTCTGTCTCTAGTGAATCCTCTCTCCCTCTACCCTGCATCGCTGGCCAAAAAAATTAGTACAATCTCTTCTGGCAGCAGTCCTCCTGGCACCTGTGCCTATACAGGTGTTCACAGACCTCCTCCCTTTGCAGGACAGCAGAGGCAGCTCCTCTCAAGCTGCCTGCCTGTGCCTATGCAGGCCTCTCTGCTAACAAACCTGTCCCTTTCAGGGGTAGCTCATGTCTCAGCAAAGCATCTTTTACTCCTCTCTCCATTTTTGTAATAAACCTGCCATTTTGTACATAAAAAAATAAATCAATTCTCTTCTTTCTTCTACTACAGAATCCTATTCCTGATGTGTCACACTATTCTTTGGTCACTGAATTATTATAATTATTTTATTTTCTTACATCATTGTTCTCTCTTCAGGTATAGTCCCGGTAGTTCTACCTTAGCACCCATGAGTCATCACCATAGCCCCTTGTGCTCTTCTCTCCCCTCTTGTGACCCCTCTCCCTTCTCCTCTCTGGCTTGTAAGCCTCAGATCTGCGATCAACCTCCAAGTTTTGTCTTTTTCCTAACCCTTTGTTTGGTTTTCCTACATTCCACCTATAAGTAAGACCATTCGATATTTTTCTTTTTCCTCCTGACTTATTTCACCAAACATAATCCCTTCCAGCCCCATCCATGTTGTAAAAAGGGCTGAATTTTGAAATTCTTCCCTTTCTGACAATTAATAACAACAGATCCTTCAAATGGTTTCATTCTAGACAACTCAATACTGTTGACGCTTAGCTTTTTCCAGTTGTCATATCCCAGATGACCATAAAACAAGAATTCAAAGACATCTTCACTATGAGAACTAAACTTATTTCATCTACATATTTTTTGTTGTTCTTTTCCTATGATTGTGTCCTTCCATGAAACCCAAAATAGTTTTTGTAAATACCTTGAGGAATTATGAATCTTGTTATGCATTATGAATTTCAAGAAAAGAATTCAAGTGAAATATGTAACAGGTAGGGGTTTATCCTTGGGACTTTTTAGTTGAGACTGATAAGGTACAAACATATAAATAGACTCCACAATATGAGCTTAATAGGAAAAAGAGAAACCTTAGTAAAGTCAAGTAGGTATTAGTCCTCAGAGTTCAGAAAACTCATCAAGAGATACTAAAATATACTGAAGGCATGCCATCTGATAAACACTTTCACACAGTGTTATTTAACAGGATTTGATATTCTGCCCTGTGCTAGATGATAGTGAATATGTGGCAGAAGAGTCATAAAAAGACTTTGTGTACCTTCACGAAGTCTACATGACCAAGATATCCAATTTTGGGTGGAACCCTCTTTTTTTTTACTTTCTCAATTTGAAAGAATAAATTTTAGATTCGGTAAAAGTTGTAAAGATAGAACAAACACATCTCAAACACCTTTTATCCAGATCCCCAAAAGTTTACTTCTTACATAACCACAGCACAATAGAAACAATAAATTAACATTCTATAACATGTGTATAGTTCAATGGCATTTTATCCTGTGTATATTCCTTTATATAGCATCACAATCTACAACAAAACAATTCCAGCACCACAAATACCCCCTCATGCAACCATTAATCATACCCACACTCTCCTCCCATTATCCTTAATCTCTGGCAACCACTAATTTGTTCTCCATTTCTATACTTTTTATTCTGAGAATGTTTATATTCCAGTTGGAATCATACAGTATGTGACCTTTTGAGACTTTTTTCACTGAACATGTCACTGTGATACCTCCAAGTTACTGTGTGAATCAATAGTTTATTCCTTTTTGTTAATGAATTAAATTTTGTATCAAGCTACTTGCAAAACTTAAAAATAAAATCCCTCTAACACATTTGTGTGTGAGTCTGGTTCGAAACTTTTAAACTAATTTTTATCATTTTCACAATGAGATATGAACATTCTTTAGTCAACCAGGCCTATAGTTTAAGAAAAAAGACTATTCTATCCCCACAATCTTCTCTCACAAGTCCTGCTACAAAGAGATAATAGCTAAAAACTGAACATTTGGCTCTTGTTATTCTCCATATGTGTTTGTTATGTATGTGTCTTGTTATTCTCCATATGTGTTATTCTCCATATTTGTTTTTGTCAACTTTCCCAGTTTTTACACTTAGACATTTCATTTAGCAATCACTATGATGATAAAGATTTGGCTTTCATGATATCCTTCACTTTCATCCTAATATTATTTTCTAATAATATTGATTAATTCACTGTCTGTGACTTTTGACTTTTGTTCACTGATGTGCCAAGTAACAGGTTCCAGTTATGCTTACATTCTTATACAACATTTGACTTTACCTGTAGTCATTAACATTGCTCATTTCCTTTTTACTCACATGGTATTCTATGCACATATTGTTTCTTAAACCTGCTTAATACATGACCAGAACCACCTAGCACTTACGTGCATTTTTACCCTGCAGAATTTCCTCCTCCAATTCTCATTCTCACTAATCCAGTAGGGACAGGTTGTTTCCTAGACCTGCTTTGCAGTTGTCATCCAGCAACTCTGACTTTCAACAATCCTGGCATAGGACTCAGTTTTCTGCTTACAGTGTTTTCCTTTACCTTGACATTTTCTCTCTCTGTGGTTTTGGCTCTATTACACTGGCTTCCTGAGACAGTGTAGGAAAGACAGATAGTATTTATCAAGATGTAGCCTATCTAAATATTTTCATTCCTTCTTCATTCTCAACTAATAGTTTAACCAGGGTATAAAATTCATTTTTGTTAAAAATCTGGAAGGTATTCTTTACTGTTATTGATAAGAAGATCCACATCTTTTCTACTACTCCATACTTCATGTATGTGATCTTTATCTTAATACATGCTAATAATTTCTATAACTGACTGGTATCATGAAACATCATACTAACCTGTTTTCATTCTCTGATCATGACACTCATGAGGGCCCTTTCAATTTCAAGCACATAACTTCAGCTCTTCATACTGTCCTATCATTCCAGAAACCATAATTAGTTGAATGTTGGATTTTTACAGCAGATCGTCTTCAATTATCCCGTCTTCTATATCCATTCACTCATTTGTCTTTTGGTTCTTCTTTCCTAAGATTCCCTAAATGCTATTTTCTAACCCCTCTATCAATGTTTCAATTTTGGAAAATTGTTTTTTCATTTTCCAGAGTGCTTTTTTTACACTAGTGTATCACTAGTGCGGTATCTAATTGTTGATTAAAATTAGTACATTGTGTTCGCTAAGCAAGAATAATAAAAATAAACATACTTTAAGAGGTTTCTTTTTACTGCTTTCCTTTATTTCTCCTGCACTCTGATTCTGGTTTATTTTTTAAAGTCTCTGCCTTTCATTTAGAATGACATTATTTTAGCATTATGTTCCACTAGAGTAAGATCTTCAAAGTTTGGAATCTTCATGTAAAGCAAGTTGATGAATAATTTTAAAATGGTTAGGGGATAGTCTGCTATTTTTAAGGCATCTCAAACATTGGTTTTTGGGAGACATTTCAATTTCTCTGTCTGGGCTTATAGACTAGGCTGCTGGAGTTGCTGGTATAACGGACAGCATAGTCTACAAGGTATTTATGGAGATTACACGGGATAAACTATGATAAAGTCCCTTGGTAAGAAATTTAACACTATACATACATGAGATGCATGAGCCTTAGCATGATTTCTATTGGTCATCTGGCATTATGTACTAATTCTTAGCAATCTCTTTTTTCTTTTTTTGAGGTAATGTTATTCTACAGCATTATAATTTGAGTCCTCTATGTTATTGTCTCCACCAAAAGTCTAGTTTTCAGTTACAACCACCTTTACTACATACAACTAACTTACATACATACAAATACTACATACAACTAACCACCTACATACTACATACAACTACTTACATACAACTAACCACCTTTACTCAATTTGCCCACTCTCTTACCTCTCCCCCTCTGATTACAATCAAACATCAAGTTCCATCAATTAAGAAAGATTGAGCACCTTTATCTATTTATCCATGCCCCAACTTACTTGGGTTTGGAGAGAGCCCCCAAGATGTTCCTACAATGCACCCAAGATGTTCCTACAATGGGCTTCTCTAGCCATTCCTGGGAAGATATTTTAATTCCTACCTTCAACACATCTTGCATCCATCTGTTGGCTCCCAAACCTAGATTCTACCTGAGAGGAATTGTGATGAAACTTCACATGCTCTCTCCTGAAAACTATTACTAATCTCTTCCATTTTTTTTCCCAGTCCTTCAAAGCATGATCTATATTTATGCATGGTTCTAGAACAGCCAGGGTTGGAGAAGAGATGGCATTACACAGGCAAAAAATGTTTAAGAAAGCCAGAGGGTGAGAGAGAAAAGCCATCTATGACAGCAAGCACATGGAAGAATGCACAGAAACAGTATGACACAAGTGCCCAAGCTCCTGTCAGGTCTGTGAGGTTTTCCTGTTCATTCTGCTTCTGAATGGAAGCAGAATTTTCCCTGAAGCACCCAGGGAAAATACCTTTGAACACACAGATTTTGTGTATGTGTGTGTGAGGTGTGTGTGCTACCCCTCAACAGCATGGAAGGTGCAGCTCCTTCTGCATTCCCTTTAGCCTCCAGAACTTTTCTATGTTGTCTCAAATTCTAGCCTTCAAGGGCTCTCTCCAAACCCTCTGGAAGATTATCAGCAACCCCTGTGCCTCAGCTCTCTTCAGCTCTTGCCTCTGTACTCTCTACAGTTCCCACAGAGACACAGTTACCACCCCTCTGAGAGAGTCCTTTCTAACACTTGCCTGTTTAACAAACTCTTGGCATGAGGAGCCTAGGAAGAGCCATCATGTTCACTGTGCTCCATCTTGTCTCTCCCACCTTCTCCCTCTTTTTCTCCTTCCTCACTTTACCCTGATTTTACTTTGCCCTTCTCCCTCACTATCTTGAACTCTATAAAAACATGATCAAGGCCTCCCTAGTGGCACAGCGGGTTAAGCAACACACTATGAAGCAAACCGCAGCCACTGCAGCACGAGTTCGATCCCTGCCGCCGGCCAGGGAGGGGACCCACATGGCGTAGCTGACTTCTCCTGCCTCGCCCTCTGCTCCCCTCAGCAGTGTGTTTCAGTCAGTCTGCCTGTTCTGCTCCCCGCTCTTTCTCTGGTGAATCCTCTCACCTCCTGCGACTCTGGCCTATACCCCAGTGCTTGTATGCATAAATAAATCTTTAAAAAAAATTGATCAGACTACACACATAGAAATAAGTACAAAGTGGGAATACAACTTGTGCTGTAGCATAAGAAAACTCCATAGTATTCTGGTTTAAAGAGGAAGAAAGAATAGGCACAAAAGTGAGAGATACATAGAGTATACAGAGGCTCCATGAATGGCCAAGACTAATAGGAAGCCAGATCTTCAATGTCTGTAAGACTGATATCCAGAACAGTATTTTGAAAATAAGAAGGAATGGGAAAGCAGAACATCCTAATTTTAGTATGTGGCCACCAACAATAAAGATTATATACAGACTAAACTTTCAGGAAAAATGTGGTTATTATATGAAAATTAAAAAGTAGTTGTGTGAGTTCTTTGTCCCTGTTCATTTTTGTTAATTTCTCCTTCCTGTCATCTGAAATGCCAAGGTGATGGCTGTTACAGAAGCTACCTTGGATTATGACTTACCCATTAAAAAAAGGAGTATCAACACAGAAGTAGACCGGATCCCTGACTGCCTTGTGGAGCAGAGCTACTTTAACAGCCCTAATCTACCTATTTCTGATCTTTAACATGATAGAGAAACTTCTGACTCAACCACTGCCATGAAGGTCATTCTAACTCAACAAATATGAGACAGGGATGCTGAAAGAGAAGCAGAATGTCCCCTAAGTAAACATATGCATCAGAGTTTATTGTGGACTGATCATACATTATCACAATCATTTCTCACAATCTCTATTGCATTTCAGATATTTATGTCTGGCAGTTATTACTGAGAAGGAGTTAGCCCTCGAAGTCAAGAAATATATGTTCATGCCTGGACACAACCACTCCCTTTGGGTTTCCCATTTTGGGTTTTAAAGAGAAATAATAAAGAAGGCTTAAAAGCTGTCAGCTGGAAGGTGGCCTGACACAAGTAGACTGTATTGTTCTTCTGTCGAACATAAACATCTCAGAACACAAGTATCAGTCAAGGTCACTCTGTAATTGTAACAGAGTAAGACAAAAACAAAATCACTTTGTAATGATGCCTGATCCCACACAAAAATAAGGCCAATATGCAAACCACAGAAATTGACATTCTCCTCTCTCAGCTCTCACCAGTACCAAATGCTGTTTTATCAACTAGAGTTTTAGCTCCATTCCTAAATAAAAACTATTACTCCCAAGTATAGAATTGTACCCATTTCCTCAGCACACATCCACAGCAGACTCTGGCCTCCTAAAATCCCTCTTCAAGTCACCTAACATACAACTGAATTCCATAACCAATCTTCCTCTTGTCTTGATGACCACACTTGCTCAAGGGGCCAGTCTCCCTTGACTCATCAAGTAGTAATAAACCCGACTTCTCATCACTTAAAGTTCCCTTGGTGATCTTTGACTGGAGAGTATCAAGACTGGAATATCACACAGTTCTCTGGAATTATACAGTTTATCCTTCTGTAAAAAAAAAAAAAAAAGGAAATTGGACTAAAAGCACAAATCAATACTCTCTAAGGGACTTTCCTTAAGCCACAATCCTGAGAGTTTGCTATGTGATCACCCCTTTCTTCTGATTTTGCATGATATTCACCAAATTCCTTAGAAATTATAATTGTTTCTTTTCTCCACAAGATAAGATTTACAATAATTAGTACAAGAACTGAACTAGAAGACAATTCTCCAGTGGTTTCAGCTAGAGAGAATGATTAATAGTAATGCTGTTCAAATAATCTATACAACTTTGAAGTCAGAAGTTTCCCAGAAACCCAATTTCACATTGTAAATAATCCTGTAGTCACATATTCAGGTTTTATCATCTTTTCCTTCCTCAGGGGTTTTAACCATTTTATAGCAATTGAAGCACTTTTTGCATGACAGTTTATAAATTAAATGTGGTTAAAAGCAACTGAGTAATTAAGCTTCGTTCATGCAGATATAATGATGAAGTCAGTAAATAACAAGCAAATCAATTATATTTCTGATACACATGATGTGTAAGTTATGCATCATTATAATTATTGGTTTAGAAACCCCTTTCTATCTTTTGTTGAAATTTAGTTGAATGGATCATTTGGATTTAATAAGTTTTGATTAGAGGATGAAGATTACTCTCCCTATAACTGGAAGAAATTTATTTAAATTTCAATGAAGAAAGATCTGAGATGAAACAGTGCAAGTTAAAGGGAGGGGACCATATAGATAATCAAAGGCACACTGCCAGACCAAAGAAAAATAAGAAGCAGTAACACTGTCAAAACAAAATACTTGCAAAGAAGACAACCTGTAGGAAAGCAGATCTTACTAATGATAAAACTACAATGAATTAAGATGACCTTTTGAATTGTGGAAGCAAAGACATTGCTTAGTCAGAAAGTTGCTAAAAGTCAGGAGAAATCTTGGTAAAACAGAAGTGATGGAAAATGAAAGTGACTATATATTTCTTTGTATTAAAGAATATTTTAAATAAAAGCCTACTATTTCTGTCAAATGCACTTGGTATGATGGTTTCAAGGGTGGCTTCCTTTATTTTATAAAATAGGTGCATTTTATCAGCAGTTGTGGGGCCATATAGTCAAACCCAGGAAATAATCCTTAAGTACACAGAGAGTATATCCTAGTAGGAGAAACGGACAGGGCTTACAGGAGAAGCAGGGAGCATATGAACATACAGACTACTAAGTAAGTTCACACGTGCCCACAAACGATCATGAGATTGGAGAATTACAAAGGCTGATATGGGAGTCTAACACTTAGAATTTTTTCAGTGTTCAAAGAGCTTTTCATTTTCTGCATTCTCCACTTAGAAATACTTCCAACATTCCAAATATCACATAATAATTAACAGTTCGTGGTAAGCAAACCCACACTTGGTGTTCTCATTCTGAAACAGTTGAGAAAATAAAAAATAAGCTTCCACATGGTTCATTCCACCTAACTTACTTTTGCAGCATATTTACATTTAGACTGCTCATTTATGTAACATTGAACCTTTTTCATCATTTATTGCTAGTGGCACTTTTATCTCTTTGGCATTATTGTTTCACCATAAAAGAAAAATTTTAAATTGTAATAAAATAGCTTTCCAAAAATGGGAAAATGAATATAGCTTACTATAAATAAACAAAAATGCTTACTAGGGTACTTGGTCATTCATTTTAACAGCGCTAAACACTAGTCTAGGTGCTGAAGATACAGCAATAAATTAAACAAAGGCTTCAAGGAGGTGATAGTCAAACAAGTTAGAAAGATAAACAGACTAGTAAGATATCCTGTAATACTGTTAGATAGCATAAGGAAAAATACATTTAGGTAGTTATTGTTGCTAAAGAATGATGGGGACACTAATGCAGATAATGGGGTGGTCCTAGACAGCTCGCCTGAAGAGAGGACATTTGAACAGACAAAAGGACACAGTAAGAAATAGATGGTATATCATTCTTAGCCATCAAGACAAAACCAATGCTGGCTCTTCTGAGACAGATACTTATTAATCCTTGAGTCCCAGAAGAATTAATAGAGAAATGGGGCTTCAACCACCTTATCTTTCAAAGGCTGAGGCATTTAGTTAGAAGATTTTTTTAAAAGGGTCAAATTCTTAACACCCCATTCTTTTATTCTCTTTTCCTTTGATATTTGTTAAAAGCTTATTTAAGTCTAAAAGAAAAAAATCATTTAAATGAACACTGCAATTAAGAGAAGCATCCCCTGGAAACTAACACCCTTTGAGCTGCTGTGAAGTTGGCCTTTTTCTGATTTGAGGTCAATAAAGTTATGATGTTTGTGTCTCCCAGGGAAAATCCCTGCTTGTAAAATCCTTTGACTCACTCTGACTTCCCTGAATCTTCCTAAGACGCTCAACCTGCAGATCAGAGTAGGCTGCTTCTTTTCAATTAAGTCTCTTTCAGACTTGATCATTGTCCTTGTCTTCATTTATGTCAAATTGCGCTCCCTGTGGAGATAGGCAGCTGGTTATTCTGTACTAACTCAGATAATCCTTATTAAAATAACCACCTCCCTTGTGAAAATCCATCCATTGGCCACCTTGATGACCCTGTCAATCTAGCACCCATTGCCACCTTTGGGTGCTAAGTGGGAGAAATCCCTTCCTCTTCCCTGCAACACTGCCACAGCAACACCAGGCACAGCAAGGTGCAAATTTATGGGGAGATTTTAGCCACTTGCTTTTTTCAATATTTAATTTAATCAGAAAGTACTAACTGTGTTAATATACATTCTAGAGAAACGAGTGTGGAATCCTAGGATGGCTTTGCCTGAAAAGTTTCCTTGAAGACACAGGGTGTGTTCTAGGGTTGTTTCTGTTATCTAGGCTGATACAATGCAAGACAATGTTTTTTTCAGGTAATACCACAGCAAGTGACATAAGTATGATACGAGCATTTCAGACCTGATAAACTAGGTTCAACTTGAAGTAGGAGTTAGAATTTCCTGTTCAATACAGAAAATTGCCTGAAATGAAAGAAGAAAACCCATTCATGGTAGAAGGAATTCATGGCTAGCCCAAAAATCTTCCCCAAACCCTCCTACTACCTCATCCTCAACAGACTTCTCTCTAAACTCCTCCTGGAATATGTATGAGATACCATCTCCTGACTTTAGAAGTGACCTATCTTAACCTCTAAATTAAAACTCACACTGGAATTGAAAAGTGAAAAATCAGAGTCCCCTGATTTATCTAGTCAGAGTTCATTCATCAAATTGACCAACTGAGGATTACTCCTGTTAGCAGTCTGATTCTGTACTCACGTGAGATCTTTACTACGTATGACAAGGTGCCATGGGCAGTGAGGCACTAATGAAAGATGTAGAGGAGTGTTTCCGATTTTCTCTGCTACTCATAGAAATAAATGGGGACTATTTACTTCTCATATACATAGCCCTTTTATGCATAGAAGAACTAGGTGTAAGCAAGAAGTGCAGGGGGTGAAAAGACTCACTAGAGACAGAGTGGGGAACAGAACAGGCAGAATGACAAATACACTATGAAGGGAGACAGCAGGGGAGACAGGAGAGGTCTGCTGTACCATATGTGAGTTAGCTCCCTGGCACGGAACAAACTGAAGCCAAATGGTGATGATGCTGAGACTTAACCCCTAAGCCACCAGGGGAGCCCCCTCACATACCTAGTCTTAATCAACATAAGTTGTAAGGGGAGTTGGTGGAGTCCATGGTGTAGGGCCTTCAGAAATAAATGACCAACCTTCTTTGAAAAGTCATTGAAGGAGATCTCAGCTAACCTCATCCCTTCAGTGGATAGAGAATTAAACGAGGGACTCTGAAGAGGGTCAAATAATAGAGAATATTACAAAATGGAAAAAAAGTATTATGCTACTGAATGAATTTCTGAATATTCAAGAATTCATAAACTGAGATCATGAGAAATAGGGTCTTTCAGGGAACCATGGAACTGTGAGTACTGCTATCAGAACTGTGATTCACCAACCTGCATCTAGGGAGAAATTAAGAAGAACTGCAGATTCCCTGTAAAGCAGTGAGACTTCTTTCCAAATGTCTAGACAGGTACATAGGCCATGCCAACTGGCACGACTGCCCTCTTGGGAATGTAACACTAGATAATATCACCTTGGGAACTTGGAAAAACTATGAAATTTGGCTGAGAAGTCAATAGAAATTCCAACATTTGCTCATTTCCTAAAGGTTCCTTCTTATTACCTAGGGTTAATTTGTAGATAAATTTACAGGTTATTTAGGGTTAATTTAGGGTTAATTTGTAGATAAAATCCTAGGCTATAATCTATCAACCATATTCTAGCATGAGAATTGTTCTGTAACGTAAATATATTTTTGTCATTTTTGTTCTGACAATCATTCAACGGTTTCCCATCGCAATAAACAGCAAGTTAAAAATCTTTAAGCTTATAAAACCTTATAAAATCTTTAGGCTTATAAAACCTAAACAAAATCTCTCACCAACTTTTTCTCTCATCTTTGTCACTATATAGCCATATTCTACATAAACTGCACATTCTTCTTTGAACGAGCCAGACTTTTTCACCTCAGATTATTCCTTCTACCTAGTTCCCCCACCCCTTCACTACACTAACTCTTCTCCACCCTTCAATTTGCATCTTACATCTTTCTTTCTCTGTAACTCTTTCCTTAACTCAAATTGCCTCATGAACCTCTCCAATGTGCTTCTACAGAATCCCATACTCTTTTCATAATTATATTTGTCACACTATATTATTAATGCTAATTCATCTAGAGTTCTTCATCATTCTCCACATTTCTTGTGGGAAGATACTACCTTTCCATTCCCAGCACAAAACAGAAACTCTTAAATGAATAAACAAAAATAGCATTGTCACTAAAAAGAACTTACATTCAACACCTCATTATTTAATTGTGGTTTTAAGGAAACCATAAGTTTATGGTTTGTTTCCTACAGATGAGAACACAGAAGCAGAAATGTGACCCTTTATAGAAAAACAGGTGGCTGGACTGGGTAATACCATTATAGTCCTATCAGCACCACAATCAAAAGCTCCATATGCAAAAGGCTGCAAAGTACATTGGGTTACTCTAAAATACATGCAAGGGACTCCCTGGTGGCGCAGTGGGTTAAGCAATGCACTGTGAAGCAAACTGTAGCCACTGCAGTACGAGTTCGATCCCTGCCACTGGCCAGGGGTTACCCACATGGCTCAGCAGACCTCTCCTGCCTCGCCCGCTGCTCCCTCAGCAAGTGTTTTTTGGTTGATCTGCCCGTTCTGCTCCCCATCCTGTCTCTGGTGTATCCTCTCACCACCCACACCTCTGACCTGTTCAAGAACCTCTAGTTCTTGAATGCATAAATAAATCTTTAAAATATATATATATATATGCAAGACAAGAACCAGAGCACTTTGAAAAAAGGAAAGATGAACGGTCCCTATAAATGTACACATTCAAATTCTAATTGGAAAGTAAATAATTAACTGAAAAGACTACAGTAGACACATGGATACTTGACCAGATTTTGCCCTGGCTCAGTACTCTAAGAGTATGTTATTTAAAACTAATCTTAATTATACAGAACTACAATCTTTGTTAAATGGAATATATTTATTAATTTTTAATCATAGTTTTCATTCTGGCTAATTTGACCCATTTTCTTAATTGAAAAATGCTCACATATGCAGAATATTAGCATTTTCCAGCACTAACCTTCATTTCGCCTCTGTCATATTTAGGCAAGGGCAGGATCCCCTCTGTTCTAGCGGAGACTCAGCCCTGTTTTAGCTGGCATGCAAATGTAGAGTGTGATCCATCATGTTTTATTTAATAGAGTCACTCAGAGCAAGGAAAAAGGAAATTGTTGTGAATTAAATGTCCTTGTCTCTTCAGGCAAGAAGATAAAAGTTGTGATTGATTACTAAGATGGCTGGAAATGGAAGTATTAACGCAAAACAATGATTTTGTTATGTTTCTATTCTCTGGAGTGTTGCAAATGGCAGAGAAAATTTTATTCCAGAAATAGTTTGAGAGAGACTTTCTCCTTGGCCAGAACAAGCAAATTTGGTGAAATCCAGGAGGCAAAGGGATAAAGAAACAAATAGGGCCTGGATATCTATACTCACAAGTTCTTCTATGGCCCCTATGGCCTTGAACAACTATATCCTGACTTCAAATTCCTAAAGCTTTAAAGGATTGACTAGAGATGACTTTCTAAAATCTCTTTACTACCTATAATACTATGCAATTTGTTCTCTTACTGAATTTACCCAAGAATATGCCATAAGTAGACACCATTCTCTGAGAAAGAAACTGACCTGTTCTGCCCTTCAGATTTTTGAGTAAAATTATCATCAGGGATTCCACCCTGCTCTGCCTTTTCTCTTCAATAACATATAAAGAAATTATTCCAGTAAGAATTTTATAGTCACCAAAATAAGTATAAGCTGTTATGTCATTCTACACAATGGATTAGACTAAACAATGTTCCAGAGTTAACCATAAATATATACACAGTGAATTACATGTAATATGTAATATAGTTTTGATGTTGGATTCTATTTCCTCCTTGTTTAAAAAAATGGATGAAACTCGTGGTTAAGGAGTTATATAAATAATTTATTGAATCTATTAAAATAATGACAACAGTTCTGTCCTAATGTAGTCCAGATCTTCCTTTTTCCCCTTCCTGAATCTACAACTTTCCATGATTCTGTGAATCCCAGTTGTTCCATTTCCCATGCTTGTTGATAAGATGGCTATTTAAAATGTGCAGACTTTTAATGTCCTCAGAGAATTCTCAGCACTTGACTATAACTTCCCATAGTTCAGAGTTTAAGTTGGCTGTCTCTATCAACTATACTTTCTTTTTCTCAAAAACTACTATTAAATTCAGAAATTGCTGAAAACTATATAAGGTTTGATTTTCTTATATGAGTTTCTTCTGTAGAGCATCCAATATGGTTACCTCATGAATTTTGTGGGACCCTGAATAGTTACAGCAATTTTGACAAAAAAAAAAAAAAAAAGAAGAGGAATGTACATATCACACTCCCACACTTCAAACTATACTACAAGAATATAAATATCAAAATAGTATGGCATTATAATAAAACTAGATACACAGGCCAGTGAAATAGAACTGAGAGTCCAGAAATAAACCCACTTTTATATGGACAGTTAATCTATGATAAAAGAGTCACAAGTATACAATTGAAAGAGGAAAGTCTCTTCAACAGATAGTGCTGGGAAAACTGAAGAGCCACATGCAGACAAATAAAACTAATCTCTCATACCATACACAAAAACTAAATCAGAAATGGATTTTAAATTGGGAATAAGATCTGGAACCATTAAGTACATTGAAGAAAATATAGGTAAAACCCTCCACATCACTGGCTTCAGTGATGACTTAGGGACTCTACTCCAATGACAAGGGGTAAAAAAGGCAAAACAAGCAAATGGGACTACATCAAACCAAGAAACTTTTGCTCAAGAAACTATCATTAATACAAAAAGAAACCCTACTGAGTGGGAGAAAACATATACACATCCAACATGGTGCTGATAACCCTACAAAAAATTCATACAACTCCATAAAAAGAAACAAAAAAAACACAATCAAAAAAATGGGCAGAAGAGACACTTCTCCAAAGAATACATACAGATGGCAAATAGGCATATGTAAAAATATTCAATATAACTTCTCATTAGGAAAATGCAAAGCAATACCACAATGAGATACCATCTCCCTCTAAGTGGTTTTTATGGCAACTGCACAGGGGTGTATGTTGGGTGTGTTGGGGGCAGGGGGTTGTGTGAAACAGATTCAAGCACAGAGAGTTAAGAGTCAATTTAAAAAGTCATTAAGAGTCAATTACCAGGGCCTGGTGGCACAGTGGGTTAAGCAATGCATTGTGAAGCTATCCACAGCCATTGTAGCATGAGTTCGATCCCTGACACCAGCCAGGGGGTGACACATATGGCGCAGCAGACCTCCCCTGCCATACCCACTGCTCCCCTCAGCAATGTATTTCAGTAGATCTGCCTGTTCTGTTCCCCACTCTCACTCTGGTGGATCCTCTCACCCCCTGCATCTGTGCCCCAGTTCTTTATTGCATTAATAAATATTTTTTTTTAAAGTCAATTACCAGATTCTTTGTGTAGTGCCAGAAATGCACAGGGCAGTTTCTCCACGATTCCCGCAGATGGGTCAAGGAGGAGTCCTGGAGCCCTCGGTGGCTTTTCGGGCTTTTACTGCTCTTTACATCATTAGTGAGCAGGTACATGGCAGGCAGCGAGGCCAGGGGGCCAGGAGGCTGGCAGGCCTCATAGCCCCTGGGGCATCTTCTCTCTGGGCTGCTGCTGCTTATACTTTCTCTGCTTCTACATCTCTCTTCTCTGTTCTCTTTCTCTCCTTCTTGCTTGCTCCTGGCGTCCTCGTGACCGCCCTTATAGGCCTGCCTCTCAGCCCAGGTGCACACACTTAAACATGCGCACACCCTACTTGAGGGAGGCATGGGTGCAAGACCACAGGTGTCCATCATCACACCAATGGTGGGAGGGTGGAAAAGCCTGATAACTTTTCCATTTTACGCTACATATGGGTAAAAACAGTCTGATTGATCATATAATCTCAGGTCAGGCACAATATTACCACTGGATCAGAACTTAAATTCAGTAAGATGCAACATTTTGATTATTAAAACACCCTGTAAAGCTTGAAGATAATGTTTGTATCACAAAGATGTTGGATTTTACTATTGCCTTTGTTCAAAACAATTATTTCGTGATTTATATGCCATAAAACCCATACCTTAATACCAGTCCCTTGAATGCACTGGTTTTCTCTACTGCTTTGATTGCTTTATTTTATTAAAAAAGTGTTTGTGGATCCATGAAGTCAAGTATAGAAAGATGAATTCTGATGTTATGGGTAAAACTGATGAATTCAGTTCTTTCCACTTGGTGAAATGACTCTCAGATAATAAACAATGATTATTCTCTTAGTCCACTAGGGCATAGCCACACACACAGGGTAATTTACTAGCAGAGCAAATTAACAAATGTAACTCAAATGAACTTAACTTGTTAGAGTATAGAGTTAATGAGCCTGAAACATGTGAGATTAGTTTAGGAGAGTGAACTTGGGCAGGCTCCAAAGCAACACACTGCATCCCAAACACAGAGAAATCTAGACTTTCTGTCACGAGCAGCAGCAGAACAGGAGAATCAATATTTAGATACACCCCTCATCTTGGAGGAAAGGGCAACTAAAAGTGGAGGTAACGTTTCAAAGGTATCACTTATGGAAATGTGTGAAGCATTTTCAGATGTATTCAATGAGTTTGGAAGACATATATATACACTTATATTAGTAACTTCATTTTTGTGTTTATATTATAGACTTTATATCGGACTACTTATAGTTAGCCTTACTTTTCATAATTCAGTCTGTTCTATCTATTTGTAAACATTTAAATTCTATTCTATCTATGTAAACATTTAAAGGGAAATAAAGATAAAAGTGTAATTATGAGGAACATGCTAACCTACTTAATCTCTTAAAATAACCTTTAAAACTTAAGTCAGACTTTCAAATCTTACTACCTGCCTAAAGAAACTGACTTTCAGATTCCTGAAGCCAAGTTTTATTGTTTACACTTAGGTAAATAAGCTTTCTATGCTTCAATTTCTTCCATTGAAAAATGGAAATAAAAATAGTACCTACCTCATAGAGTAAGTTACCTCTATGCCCAGACTTAATGCATTTATTTTTATTATTCCCTGAGATGGGTCTTCCCGAAAAAAAGGTCAGACATGTTTTTCCCAAGATGTGCAGTAGATGTCACCTTAGTAGGTGGGTCTAAGATTCTGTGGGCCTGCAGAGAAACTGTCACCATTAGTTAAATAATGTAGATTACCTAGAATTAAGGCTAACTCGAAAAGTAAGCTTTTTATCATGAAACTTAAAGCACAGCAAACACATACAGGCAAGGTTTTGTCATATGACGTCATCCCCTCCTGGTTAGGTGAAACCCCCTCTTCTCTCCTTGATGCTCCAGTTCCCTCAACACAAGATATAAACCCTAGGTTTATGCCACGATTTACTTTACAATTTACAGGGCCTCCCTGACAATGCAGAGCTATCAAACTATTGCCAGTCACTATAGCAGAATTTTGATCCCTGGCAAAGAAGCTAACCCACATGACACAGCAGACCTCTCCTGTTTCACTCACTGTTCCCCTCAGCAGTGTATTTCAGTAGAACCACCCATTCTGCTCTGCACTCTGACTCTAGTGAATCCTCTCACCCATTCCCACACCTCTGGCCTACACCCTAGTTCTCGGGTGCATAAATAAATAAATCTAAAAACAACGCTGAGACAATATTTCTTATTAAAAAAATTTACAGCCATCTAAATTCTCCAGACATGCATACATGTTATTATACAAATGTTATATAAATATGTGTTATACATGTTATTAAATTCTGCTATTTCTCCTACAAACCTGTCTGGCATTAATGTGTTTGTTGGTTCGGCCTCAGAAGAAACCAAAGGGGTGTACCCCAACAATTTCAAAAGCTGGATCATTCTCAAAATGTAACGGAATGAAGATTTTTACCCTATACTATATCCCAAAATAAATGGACTAAATATTTTAAAGTTAACAATACAGCTTAAAAAAATATCCCTATCTAAGGATACAAAGTTTGTGTAAGAGAAGTCCTCAAGATCTACTATAGCGCAGTGCCTACAATGTGATAAACTTAAAATTTTTCTCTGAGTGTAGATCTTATGTTGTGTTCTGATCACTAAGAAAGTAATAAAAATAATTAAAAGGTGGGTAAAAAGCTTTAGAGGGGATGAATATGTTTATGGCACAGAATGTCGATTTAACATTTATACACATCTCCAAGCTCATAAGCTTTATACATTAATACAACTTTTTAATGACAATTATATACCAATAAAGTGGGTTTGAAAAAAAATATTTAAAAACATGGTTTTTTAACCTTGATTCAAAGAAGTTGTATAAACAGAACAAGCTAGGAGTCATAGCAGAAATAACTAACAAATTCAAATTTATAAATATTTGAACCTCCTCTTTGGAAAAAGTTTCAATAAACAAACTAAAAAAAAAAAACTAAAATTTATTTTCAATATTTGAAACATCTTACAAGAGAAAATGTACTTAATAAATAAGTTTATAAAAGTTTATAAAAAAATAAGTTTATAAAGTTGGGTCTCCCTGGTGGCGCAGTGGGTTAAGCAACGCACTACGAAGCAAATCGCAACTACTGCAGCACGAGTTCGATCCCTGCTGCCGGTCAGAGAGGGGACCCACATGGTGCAGCAGACCTCTCCTGCTGTGCCCGCTGCTCCCCTCAGCAGTGTACTTCCGTTGATCTGCCTATTCTGCTCCCCGCTCTGTCTGTGGTGAATCCTCTCACCCCACCCCCTGTACCCCAGTGCTTGTATGCATAAATAAATAAATCTTTAAAAAAAAAATAAGTTTATAAAGTTAACCAAAAAAAAGACTTCCTAAGGTGAAAAAATAGAGTACATGAATAGGCTACTCACAAAAAGTAACGTGTTCCTTTTAAAACGCTCACCTCACTAACAGCCAAAGTCATGAAAATTGGTAATATGAAAATGTGAAGATCTGAGAGATCAGAAAATGGATTCAAGAAAAAGAAGAAATGAAAAATGTGCAGAAATTGATGAATAGGGAGGAAGGAAAGGAACCAAGGACATAATTAAACTAAATGCAGCCAGACTGCCTATTAGATCTGGGCATGAGGTACACCTGGATCTGAAGCTTTTCTGCTAGTAACACGTCACCTAGCCTTGGCAACTTACTGGTGTTCATGATTCTTAGTTTCTTCATCTGTAAGAAAAAGTACAGTTAAGAGGGTTAAGCAAGGCAATCTATCTGGCTCAGTCGACTTCATCCCACCTATACCCCCATTAACGTTTAGTTAAATGGTGTTTGTTGATCAATGCAACCCTTCCTCCTGGTGTTACTCCTGCACAGACCATCCTGTTCTGGAAGAGCTGACCAAGGCTCTTTCATCTTCATGCTCTATCAATAAAACTCTCAGCAAGACCAAAACGGCAGACTCTAAGGTTAAAAGCAAAATGGACATGAGCAGATTTTCAGATCTCATTCAGAGCTATCTGCTCCAGCAATCAGAGATTAATTCCTTCTTGACTAGGAAGCGAAGCAAATACAGTCTGTTTCGCCAATTTCTTTATTCTAGGACGTGCAGGCAGGATTATAATCACATTTGTTTTTGGTGATTTAATGTATTTTTCTTTTTGGTGAGGGCTTTGTGTCTTGTAATTTGGTCACCTTTTTGTGTATTTACGTACATTTATTAAGTATAAGAAATAGTCCTCCCTATGCTGTAGCATTTAGAAATCCTCCTCATTAGTGAAGATTGCAAGAAGGTTCTAACAACGAGAAAGTAACTATAAATACATTCATAAAGACATAAATAGAATGTTTCTTGGAATACGAGGCAAAAGATAGCACAAGAGAGGAAAAGGGAGAATAAGAAAAGGGAGAGAACTAAAAAGAGAATGGAGAAGGAAGAAACAGAAATGGGAGGTGATAGCAGGAAAGAGGGGAGAGAGAGAGGACGGGAGGGAGGAAAATAAGAGACACACATGTGGTTGCAAAAGAGATGGAGTTTTCCGTCAAAGACTGCCACCTAGTGGGACTGCAAGTGCGCGGTTCCCTCAGCCTCAGGAAGTCCTGGAAGGCCGCCAGAACAATCACACTCAGCTGACCTGAAAGCCTTCAAAGCTAAATAAAAAGCAGATGAATAAATGTTGGTGCATCAGTAGATTCTAAATCTTGATAACACAGAAGCCTTATTTAATTTGATCCCTGTGCATCAGAGACTTTAAACTGCCATTAGTCAGGCACGCTGCCACTCTCTTCTCAGTTGCAGAAGGCTAGAGATGTTTATGGGGCATAAACCAGCTATATTTCATGTGAGTCAGTGAAAGGAAACAAAATCTCTTGTGATAAAATAAAGAATGAATATAGATACTATTGCCTTATCCTACATAAACCTTCAGGGATCTCTTTTTACCCATATAGTTTTTTCAAAAAAAAGAGGAGGAGGGTAATAACTGAATTTTTTTAATAAATGAAGTGACCATTGATTTTTTTAAAATGGCCAAAAGTAGCTTAAAGTAGACCAGTTTTTAAAGAGGTTAATTCTGTCCAGTAAAACATAAAATAGCATTGATGTAAAGAAAAATGTGTTCACATTTAAATACGTTTTATTCTGTTTTATCAAACAGCAGTGAAATCATATGTGAAAAGGATTTATCCTTAATTCTGTGCTTCCACACTACTTCACTGACTTAAAGAAGGATTGTTTATACTATATGCCAAAAACCTCTTTAAATGCCAAAAGCAACTTTGTGTTTCTAAGCCTTTGTAGTGCCTCTTACATGGTAGAGAAAAAAAAAAAAGTAAGAGAGTTGCCTTTTAGTTTTTAACTCCTGCCCAGAAAAAGTATCTGAGAAGTTTTCATATTCTATTTAATCACATTTTCTACCTCCAGGCTCCAAATTCTATTCTTTTACAGATGTCTATAGTTTTCATGATTTCTAAAGCTCAGCACTGTATTATTTCTATTCTGGTGAGCTGCACACTCTTAATTCAGCTGTACTGGTGCACAAATTTAAACACCGTTCAGATTTTTGTCAAGAGAACAGGCGAACAGATGTGAGTGGATATTCTTTGCTAGGCTGTTATTTTTTTTAAGATTTTTTTTTTTATGCATACAAGAGCTGGGGTACAGGCCAGAGGTGGGGTGGGGGGGTGAAAGGATTCACCAGAGACAGAGTGGGGAGCAGAACAGGCAAATCTACTAAAATACACTGCTGAGGGGAGCAGCAAGATAGACAGCAGAGGTCTGCTGCACCATGTGGGTCAGCTCCCACAGTGGCTTCATAGTGCTAAGACTTAACCCCTTGAGCAATCAGGGAGGCCCCTGCTAGGCTGTTATTAAGTAAAAGTTAATTGAGTAAATTAGAATATATGACCTAATAAAATAAAAGAGGAAAGTGACCAGTAAGATTCCCCTCTGAGTATCCAATGTAAAAAGCTGAACAAGAAACTAAAATTAGCTCCAAACTACATATGATATTTATCATTTAGAAGAATCATTCATATTTTTTAAAAGACAAAATTCACTGAGCAGACAATAAACAGTCTGAACAGAAGCAAGAAAGTAAATTTCATGCTATCCAAGCATGTAGAGTTTAAAAAAAAAAAAAAGTAAATGCTGCTGAGAAGTTTAGTAAAATAGTCTTGAAAAATGATCATAAGCCATGGCAAGTAGGAGTCATTGCACCCTAAGGAGCGCAGACTCCATCAAGTGGGGAGGCCAGGACCCAGTCAATTGATGAGGAAGTTAGGATATTGGAAGTGAAGATAGCACATTACACTCTCAGGAAACATGAATAAAAAGGAAGTAAGAAATGAAGGGAATTCAGGGGTTCAGCAGAGGAATAACTTTAGAAGAGCCATGAATATATTCATTGCAAGAAGAGCCAATGAAGAGGCAACCATAAGGGTATAAGCAACAAACACAGACAGATGCTACAGAGGAAAGTCACCTGGGAATAAATGGCAAAAGGGAGGCTGGAGTGACATGCAACAAGAGGAGAAACTCCTTGTTTTTCTGGAATGGGGCTAAACAAAGGAGGAATCTTTGTTCATACAGATACGCGTTTAGATAAGGGGCCAAGTGCTCCTCTGATAGCCATTGTGACGTGAGGTAAAGCGGCTGCTGAAATCAAGATAGGTCGGGGTATAATTTAATAAGGTTAAAAACTAAGCACCCACCCCTTGCCCAGCAGGAAAGTTTGGGAGTTTAAATAAAGGGAATTGATAAGGTTGCCACCGTGGGAACCAGGCCATAAGACCTTGAAGGAAAGTAGGGCCAGGACACATTCTGTGTCAAGGTCAATGCCCAACATCAGACATCTACACTAACTGGCCCAAACTGACTCCCCCAGTAATGAAAAGCCCATAAAAGCAGGTTATAAAAGGGACCCCAAATCCCTCTTTAGGCACAGACCTCTCCTGTCTCACCTGCTGCTTCTCTTAGCAGTGTATTTCAGTAAGTCCTCCTTTTCTGTTCTCCACTTAAGTCTCTGGTGAATTCTTTTACTCCTACCCCTGCCCCCAACCACCCACACCCTCTCACACCTCAGGCCTCTTCAGGATATTTCTCCCCACAACAGTGTGGAATAGCCAGGCGAGTCAAAGGGAAACCTTGAAGATCTGAAACAAGAACAGATACTGACCAAGGATAACCCTCCCCCTCACCCCCAGGGGAGTAAGACTAATTAATTCCAAACTGGGTATCTGCTGGGTAGGTTAAGAGAAGGAATATGTGTGATTTCTTTTCTGTACCCAAAATGATTCCCTATAATTGTTTACAGAATAAGGCAATGGCCACTAATATTTTATGGTTGAACTTTAACTCCAAATGTACACAGACCCCCCCAAGTATATACAACACCCCCAGAATATTAACCAATTACCAAATTATTGTTATGAATTTGTACCTGATGCTAAGCCTCACCTAATCTCCACCACAATTATTCCTCTGTTCTGAGAAAAATTAAGTAACTCCATGGTAACTTTTTCTTCTCTCTCAACACAGTTTTTAAACCCTGTCCCTAATTTGCCACTTGCAGCTTCCCTTATCTCTCTTAACTTCTGAAATTAATGTGCCTTCACAATATTGTCATATTCCATACACTAAGAATATTTCACCCACATTTGCATATTTGATGATCATATAATGAGCTGACAGCTAAAAGTTGGAGATCCAGTGCTAATCAAGAAATTTTTAAATAGCAAACATATCTTGGATACGCACAACTGACCTCCACAAAAATGATCAGCTAGGCTTTTTCCAGGATATCCAGAGTAATCTCTTTCCAACATGAGTCACCTTGGCATATGGAGCTAAGGTCAATTGAGGCCCACAGATCTCCAGAAGAACTATTACTATTACCTTAAATAACAAAGATTGCACAGATCTAAGGTCATCTCCAAAAATAACCTTTTAATCATAGAAACCTATCTGAAGTCAGAGCAAACATGTACAGGCATGGATTTTATAACATAAGGTCATCCTCACCTTGTCTTATCAGGAAGGTTGATGTCCCAACTCTCTATCTCATTCCTTAGATCAGGGTATAAATTGTTTTTATAAATTGTTTTACTCTAGAATTTACATTCATGTAAATTCTCCACATATTTTATATATTAATATTCTCTATACATAAACTTGGTCCTTTGCTACTACTAATCTGTTTGAAGTTAATTGGTTTGCTTACCTAGTCTGAGAAGGACCATAGGGATGGGGGAATTCTCACCTGTAAACCAACAGATATGACTCCAAAATTACCACTATAAAAGGCAAATTCAACAACTGTATCATATCAAAATTAATACTGTAGTGCAAAAGGTAATGTTAAGGAGGAAAAAAAGACATGGCGCAGATGGAAAGAAAAATATAAAATAAATATATAGAGAGTAAAGAACAATTGGATAACCCTACCTCCAAAACTGAATGTAATTATATGTCATATAAAAAATGACTCAAAATACCTTTAGTGAAAAATAAATTGACTCAAAATGAATCACAGATCCAAATGTACAATGATCAGACTACTAGAAAAAGGCATATGAAAAAGTCTGAGAGCAAGGGTTTGACAAAGGTTTCCTAGACACAACACAAAGATCCTCATATATAAAAGAACAATTAAAAAGCAAGGTAAGGGCCTTCCTAGTGGTGCAGCAGGTTGAGCGGCGCACTGTGAAGCATCTGTGGCACAGCAGCGCAAGTTTGATCCTCAGCCAGGGAGGGGACCCACATGGTGCAGCAGACCTCTCCTGCTGTGCCCGCTGCTCCCCTTAGCAGTGTACTTCCGTTGATCTGCCTGTTCTGCTCCCCGCTCTGTCTTAGGTGAATCCTCTCACCTCTCATGACTCTGGTCTGTACCCAGCTCTTGCATGCATAAATAAATAAATATTTAAAAATAAATAAAATAAAGCAAGCGGTAATTTAGACTATGAGTCCTTTAAAAAAATAATTTTAAAAAAACAATATAAGTACAAATTAATAAATGACTTCAAATCTAAAATTTCTACTCCTTAGCTGACACTGTAAAGAGAATAAAAAGACAAATTATTAGCAGGAAGGAGATATTTCCAAAGCATTTACCTGATGCAGGACTTACAAAGAGTAAATATAAAGAAATCTTAAAGACAAACAAATACACAAACATTCTAATTTTTTAATGGGCAAAATTTTTGAACACAGACTTCACCAAAGAAGAGATACAGAGTGTATGCAGTAAGCAGTATGCAGTGATCTACTCCTAGCTAGCCTAAATCAGTTTCATGGGAGCATAGTCATCTAAAACCGGTTCAGACCAGTTCAAACAAGTTCCAAACCAGTTCTCACTGGCAACAGTAAGCATTGCACCTGTGTGCATACAAGGAGAGTACTGGAACCTGTAGTCCCCAAAGACACCACTTTAGCACCATTCTTTGGCATCCATGCCACGGAAGAAAGTGCAAGTGAGAGGGCTAGCACCAGAAGACTTTTCTTACTGAACGCAGAAGGGGAGGGTCCTGGCTGTGAGAAACCCACCAACACCCACCCACCCCCAGGGCCTGGGAGGAAAGCTAATGTGGTGATCAGCACCTTGAAGACATTCAAGAAGACCTGCCTCACTGGGCAAGAGTCCTCGCACAGTTCAGGCTTCTAACAGTGGTCCCACCTTCTTGGGAAGCCGGAAGAAGCAGCTTTCCTCTTTCCTATGCCCTCTTGCCCATTTTCAGTGTCTCAGTGAAGATGCTCATGCCCTCTGCCCCAGAGTGTCCCCCTCCCCACAAAGGAAACTGAATAGCTCAATAAAGGACACCTCATTTACAGTGCTGTGAAAGTGGCCAGGATATGTTTTTTGTCATTTTTTATATAGTCACTCATTCCTTCCTTCACTTATTAATTGCTGAACATCAGTTCATCCACCCTACCTGCCTGCATGGGTCAAAATATAAAAGTGATTATCCCAAGAAATTAAAAGTTCAGGAACTTTTATCATCATCATATGATTGAAAGGTCAGGATTTGGAGAATGTTAGAAGTTGACTCATTCTCCCCTCAACAAGAGGCTGGGGGTCCTGGTCCTTGACACCTGGGAATGGGAGCTTTTTGGATGTGGGACTCTGCCAGTGTCATCAAGTTAAGATGGGATCATCAGGTGGACTGCTGTGTCAGACATTTAGGAAACGGAAGGCAGTGCCTAAAGAAAGTTAAACAGCCAGCTCTACCCAGGAGACCCTTGTGGGAGCGAAACCACGCAAAGGGGATAAAGGGAACCCCCCACTCCAACCTACAGGCAGGCTGCAGGCTGATAAAGCCTGAGGAGAGCAAGGAGGGTTGGAGGAGCAGAGGTGACCCCTCCACACTGGCAGGTTTCTTTTTTGTTAAAGATTTATTTATTTACACACACAAGAGCTGGGGTACAGGCCAGAGTCCAGGGCAGTGAGACGACTCATCAGAGACAGAGCAGGGAGCAGAACAGGCAGACTGACTGAAACACACTGCTGAGGGGAGCAGCGGGGCAAGGCAGGAGAGGTCTGCTGCACCACGTGGGGCCTCTCCCTGGCCAGGGGCAGGGATCAAACTGGTGCTGCAGTGGCTGTTGTTTGCTTCACAGTGCATTGCTTAACCCACTGCAACACCAGGGAGGCCCTCACATTGGCAGGTTTCTGGATGATAATGTCATTCCCCTAAAGGAGATAATCAATACTATCCGGAAAAAAAACTAAAATGCTATCACCCTCCCAAGGGAAGGGCAGAGTTGGTTGACACCATGGCAACCCCTGACAGAAGGAAGGGGATGGCTTAGAAACTGCTACCTGGACATCACTATGCCCTGCAAGTGGCCCCTGCTCAGCGCACCCCAGAAAGGGATGGCGTAAACAGTTCCTGAACCCCATGTAAGACCAGGGGCCCCTTGTCTTCCCACCCTGTACCTCTCCAAAAATTTACTGTCTCCAAATACACTTTTGCTCCTGCTAAAATATAAAAGAAAAGAAAAAGAAAACATAAAAACATAAATAAGTACATGGAAAGGTATTCAACATCATTTCTTATTAAGAAATGCAAATTAGGGACTTCCCTGGTGGCGCACAAGTTAAGCAGTGCACTATGAAGCATCCACAGCCACTGCAGCACAAGCTCGATCCCTGGCCAGAGAGGTGATTCAATGGCACAGCAGACCTCTCCTGTCTCGGCCACTGCTCAGCAGTGTATTTCAGTCTATCTGCCTGTTCTGTTCTCCACTCTACCTCTGGTGAATCATCTCACCTGCCACACCTCTAACCTGTACCCCAGTTCTTGTATGCATACATAAATAAATCTTTTTAAAGAATACTCATTTGTTTAAGAATGTAAATTAAACCACAAAATGAGATGCAGTTATATATACCTATTAGAATGGCTTAAACTATAAAGACTTACTATATGCAGCACTGGAAAGAAAATGTAGGAACTGGCACATCTACCCTGTTGGTGGAAATGTTTTACTGAAAAAGTTTCCCATATCTCTACTACATGATCCATTCCTAAGCACTTACCCAAGAGAAGTGGAAATATATGTCCATATGTTTGTACAAAAATCTTGTGCAAAGCTGTCTTTAGCTGTTTTATTTGTGATAATACAAATCTAGAAGCAACCCAAATGTCCACAAGAGGGTGACATAACAAATGGTGGTACATCCATACAATGAAAAGGAATAAACTATTACTACATGCAACAATAGTGATGAATATTAAAATAATGTACCAAGTAAAAGGAGACACCCAACAGAGTATATACTGTCTGACTCTACTTACAAAAAATTCTAGAAAATACAAACTAGTCAATAGCAGCAGAAAGGAAATCAATGCAAAGGATAGGTGTATGAAATAGATGAGACAGATTACAAAGGAACATGAAACTTTGAGAGATGATGGATATGTTCATTTTCTTGACTGTGGTAAAGATTTCACAAGTGTATACATATATCAAAACTTTTCTCATTGTGCATTTCAAATATATGCAGTTATGTATATTAACAAAAATACCACATTAGAACTGTTTAAAAATCACACTACCAATTACTATTTCCTCCATTAAAAAAAAGATATAAGCAAACAATATAAAACACATCTGTGTATTAATTACCCAACTGTAGATAAGTTATTTAAAAATGTACTTGAAACCCCTCAAATATATCTCTTGGTTAGAGGCTCTCACCACCTCCTTAGTGAACAGGAGCTACAGTATCTCAAAATGCTACATTGCCTTTTTCTGAACGTGTATGTAGCTCTCATTGCAATATAAGGATTAGTCATTTCCCACAAATTTGTTTCCAAACTTCATGTGACATCAAGTTCAAGAATCTTCAATAGGGAGCCCCTTTATGTAATCACACAGGCCTCCTCTCAGTTCAGAGGAGCGTGTTTGACCTTCACAGTTCTACTACTGCCATGCTCCATAGCAGGTGAGTGGGGCAGAAGCAAACTCGGGGGCCTATGGCTTCTTTTTTATCTCCCAGCTGACAACCATGGGATAGTCTCTCCACCTCTTCTTTATTACTCTAGGTTGTCCTTCTTTTCATGCATTCTGAACTCCCTGTTGGAAATGGCAATATATCTCCTGGTAAAGAAAAGTTCACCCAGTCAGTTGTACAGTAGGAAGTAAATGCATTTACAAGTTTCAGTGTTATCATAGCAACTGCTTTTCTATACATTTTGCAATCGTGCAAGAAGAAAAGCCCTTTTCTGCAATAATGGGACTCAAAAACATCAAAGAATTAATGTCAGACCAAAATAGGGAGAATAAACCCTGCCCTGAAAGTCAAATAAACAAGCAGATTGTTAAGCATGATACCTCTGACAGAAAAGCTCAGAATATGACAGTCTTCAGGGCCTCGGAGACCACTGTGTTCAAGACTCTGACTTTACAAACAAGGAACTGAGGCACAATTGCCTTATTACATTCTATTTCAAAAATGTTCTAAACCTCTCAAAAGTCACCAAGAGTATATGCCCACATTTATTGTGTGTGAGTGCTTTGCTAATGACTTTTCAAAACTCTCCAACTGCAGAGCAATAGGCTTCAAGATAGAGACTGGAATGGTTCTCAATGAGTGGGGTTAAGGTGAACAATCTGTGAAAGCTAATTACGTGTTCTCCCATGAAGGATGAACCAGCAACTGCTCCTGATCTAAGTTTTCCCAGCTCTCCTGAGCAAGAAAAAGAGGTCAGCTGCCCATTCTTCTGCCATCTCATGACTGGAACCACACACGTCCCACAACCCACTGACTGACCTTTGAGGATGTTTGCATTGCCTTCAAACTCTTCCTTCCACAAAGCAAAGAACTGACATACATGTGATCATGAGAGTCTAATCGGATCAGCTGTGAGATCAATGTCCCTTCATCAACACTGCTGAAAGAGTGATCTTTCAACAATAAACAATTCTCCTTAAAAATATACAATAGTTCTTCAGCACCCTGCAATAAAGCTAAATTTTCTCCATTCTCTATAGGAAGCGCTGTAGAATCTGTATCTCCTCTATCTCTTTAACCGCATTTACTACTGTCACCATCAGCACTCTCCATCCTCCCCCTGTGCTCTGAACTCCTGGCAGACACTTGAAATTCTCTCGCCCAGCACTGCTCTTGCTTTCAGGGCTTTGCTCTTTTTGGTACCTCTTCCCTGATGTGCCTCTCCCTCCCACCATCCTAAGTCTGCCTTGAAGAGCACTCCTTCTTCTGCGGTGGGCAGTTTCCCACTGTAATCCTCCCCCATCACAATTGTACTGAATGGAGTGACTTGCTTCTCATGATTAGGCTACAACAAAAAGTGATGGGAGGTCATTTTGGAGAGCAGGTGATAAGAGACTGTAACTTGGCCTTGCTCACACCCTCTCAGCCTCTTTCTGTTTGCTCACTCTGATGAAGAAACTGCCATGAGGGAAATAGGCTAAACAGTGTCCACAAGGCAGGAAACTGGGCAGCCTTCAGTCCACAACATGTGAAGAACTCATCTTTTCCAACAGCCACATGAGCAGATCCTTCCCCAGTGAAGCAGTCCATGGTGACCATTCTCTAGCTCATATGTGACATGTCAACTGCAGTCTCGTGAAAAGCTCTGAGCAAGAATCACCCTGTTGGACCATGTTCAGAATCCTGAATCACAGAAATGATAAGTGTTGTTTGGAGTCACACATTTGAAGAATTGATAATTGACACAACATCTCCTGATACTCAATTCCCAGTACCCACCAGCCTAGGAAGAATTCATTCCTCTCTAATTTACTGTGCTCTGCCTGTCATAAAACCGTGATGCATATGCTCACGCACAGCCTGATCTCTCCCCTTCTACCTGTCCCAAGACTGGCAGTATGTCTTTTCATCTTTTTAATCCTGAGATCCTGCCACAAGGCCTGGCATATAGAAGGACTCAATATATGTTTGTGAATTTCTGAATTGAGTGAATTAAATGACAACCTAGTTTCAGAATTGAAGTTTAAAGCAAACTTTTCACATCAAATTTGTTTCTTTTTGGACCCCTTGGTGGCCTAGGGGTTAAGTCTCAGTGCTATCACAGCCACAGCCTGAGTTCACTCCCCAGCCAGGAAGTTAACCACATATGGCACAGCAAACTTCTATCTCGCTCACTGCTCCCCTCAGCAGTATATTTCAGCAGATTTGCCTATTCCACTCCCTACTGTGTTTCTGGTGAATCCTCACCCCAGCCCAGACCTCTGGCCTACACCCCAGTTCTTATATTCATAAATACATAAATAAATGAATATTTTTTAAAAATTTGTTTTCTTTCAAGTTCGGGAGGATATGCTATGAGTGACCAGGGTAGCATTAAACCCTAGTAATACGTCTTTTCAATTCCAAGACAATACTGTTGACCACATCATTACCCAGTGTGAGAGAAGCCTAAGGTGCCTATTCTTGAGTGGAGCAGACTTAGTTCAAATGAAAATGACTAAAGCTAAACATCCTCAGAGATGTTGGAACAAAAAAGAAACATCTACTAACCTCCTCTGCACCTTTAGAACTGCTTGAAGGAAGAAGTTGTGAATATAGTTTGATGACTCCTTTTCCAAGAGCAAGGGCATAGCTGACAAGGAATCCAGTTACTTTTGCTGAAGGGAATTACAAAATTTTAGTGACCGCATTATTGCATGTACTATCTCCTATTTTCCTTTCATATTCTGAATATGAAATGCATAAAATCAAGAGCTTCTGGATTTGTCCTCTTAGAAACAGAGTGTAGAAACTATGGGCCACCCTATGGCTTATGGGTCTCTTTTAGCTGTAGAGAGGTTAAAAAGATAAAAGATAGAAAAGCAAGCTAATTTTCTGAGTCCAGCTGCAAGGAAAGAAAGTTAAAATAGTCAACTTCTCTCAACTATCTGGTTTTCCATTTGTTACAACAACCCTATGTTATGAAGTTACCAGTGTTTTCCCAATCCAAGGTTGGGGGATTAAGTAATTTGTCTTAAACTGCACAGAAAAGAAACAATAGGACAGTCACTTAAAGCTAATGCCCCAAGCCTTGATCTTGCTCTTAATATGTGTATAAGGTGTTGGCCTAGACTTTAATTTGCTTTTCCTTTCTTTTGACAAGTATCATCCATATGCCAAGCTCTTTACCAAGCAAAGCACCCCGAGATGTGGCACTGGGGTGTTAAAGGGAGATTTGATACCCAGAATGGATTTCCTACAGTAGCAGACTTTTTATTTGAGAAATCCTTTTTCAGCTATTAGTTTTTCCGATACTTTCTAAAAAAAAATTTTTTTCATCTATTATTCCTGTTACAAGAGAACAAATACTCTAGCACAAATAAGACTGATTTTGTCAAGTGTAGAAAGAGCAAGCTAATGGAATGCTTCAGATCATGACACTTCCAACAATACAGTCTATTTAGTAACTTACTTTATGGTACAAATTGTGCCCAAAACAATATGCTCACTTGTCTCACTCTTCTCTAGATCACGCACAAAACTTGGTAGCTTGGATTTTGAAACCTAAATAATATAATATTGAAGCCTGGAAATTCAGTTAAATATCTAGGGACTCCTAAATATAAAGGTGTTGGGCAGTCATCTGTCAATCTTTTTATCCCATTACACACATGTACCAGGAGGCAGTCAGTAAATGATGGTGGATGATTTAATGGAGAAGCTCAATTAATCACTTCTGCAGCCCTCTGAAGTAGATGTTAATATAGCTGATATGAACTTATCTAACAGGTTTATGTTCATTATATTCCACACACTGTACTAAGCATTTAGCCTGTGTTTTCTCATTTATTCATTCAATAATTGTTTATTGAGAGTTTGTAAGAGACGGGGGATGGGCTAACCCTGATGACACAACAGCAAGAACGTAAGGTAGGCAGGGCTCTGTATTCCTGCAGCTGACAGTAGTAAGTAAGAAAACAAATACAAACAAGAAAATGACAGCGTTTGAGAGTACTAAGAAGGGAAATAACTAAATGAAGAGATAAAAATGCCTTGGCAGGAGGAAAGTCTACTCTAGAATATATGATCTAGGAAGGCTCTCTGGGTTAAAACTGAGGCCTAAGGACTGTGAAGGGGAACTGGAGGAGAAGAACCCAGACAGAGAGAACTAATGCAAAGGCCTGGGGGTGGGAAATAGCCCAGCTTGCTAGATGAGCAGAAAAGAAACCAAAGGTGGGCTGGTCCAAAGTATGTCTGGAAAGGCAAGAGGTAGTCAGATAGTGCAGAAGCTTATGGTTCATAGTGAGGAATTTGCATTTTGTTTTAAAGATACAAGGAAGCCTGAATGTTTTAACAGAGGTGATATATGATTTCTACTTTTTAAAGATGATTCAGATAAGCAAGAGTGGAAGTGAGGACACTAGTAAGGCAATCACTACTGCCATCCAGATCAGAGACATTGAGACTTGGCCCAGATTGGTGGCAGTAGGTACAGAGAAAGTAGATCAGTCTGAGCTATGACACAGTGGTGGAAGCCAAAGAATTTGAGGAAGAATTTAATGTGAGAAATGACCTTATGGGGTTGGCAAATTTACTGCCTATATATTACCCTTTACACAGACTTTTAAAAAAAAAAAAAAAACCTTTTAAACTACTAGCAGAGCCAGAGTGGAAGCACTGAGAATCACAAAAGATATGCTTGACTCAGGTCTTTTACCACTGTGCTCCTGTTTTATATATATCCCTACTCCTTGTCCAGAATTTTTCCAGTAATCTCAGTTTCTCTCTACTCCTAATCCTTGACATTTTGGTTTCAACTAGGACTTCCATGTGTAGCATGGAAGCTGCAACCTGCAGAACCAGGGGAAAGAGGAAGCAGAGACATACTGTGGATAGTTTAAAGACAGGTATACAAAGGCACTGATATACACACACACACACACACCTCAGTGTGCTTAATCTCCCTGTTCTAAAGTGTGGACTACACTTAATGGGCTGGAGCTTCTGATAGTAAGATAGAAAAAATGACTTTCTGCCATCACCACCCCCGACTTTCTCTCTTTTCCATTCCTACCCCCTCCCAATCAGGACTCTGGGAAAGTCAACTGCCATGTCCTGAGGATACACAGTAGGCCCTGGACAGACCCATGTGGCACAGAACCAAGCTTACCAGTGACAATGTGAGTGAGCTCGGAAGCAGACTTTCTGAGGTCTGCCCCAAGGCACCATAAATAAGCTTAGAAGCAGAGTCACACCTAGTTAAGGCTTGAACTGACTCCAGCCCCAACCAAAAACCTGATTACAACCACATGACAGACTCAGATGCCTGATCCACAGAAACTGAAATAATAAGTACTTATTTAAGCTGCTACATTTGGAGTGATCTGGCACCAACAGATGGATGGTGAATACAAGTACAATGTAAATGCTTTCTGCAGTTAGGAGCATGGCAGCACATCCCCATCCTTCACTGCTTCTCTAGCGCTAGGTTTGAACATTTTAATTACAATTAAACCTTGAGCACTTTCCCAGATGAGAATTCCCAGGCTCTGTCTACCAACTTCACATCCTGCAGCCATGGGTAAGAGGTGCTCTATCTCTATCCACCTCAGACTGAAGAGATGAACCTGGCTAGATCTGCATCTTTGCCTGACTGAAACACAAATCAAAGTTTTCATCTTAAATATTTATATTTATGCATACTTCCCATATAAGACACTGTTTGTCAAACAGTGTTTGAGGAATAACATATTAGAATCTCTGGGGAGCTTTACACACCTGAAGATTCCCAGGCCCCAACACTAAGAGGCTGATCCAGTAGGCTCTCCATGGGTCCAAGATTTTAAGGCGCTCCTAAGTAACTGTGAGGTAGGGCCAGGTTTTATAAACACTGGTTTAATGTTTATCTGTGACTTGCTGTGGAAATAAGACCCACTACTGGAACTGAAAGCTAAGTTTTCTGTGTTCCCATCAGTAGATCTCTTTCACTCTAGAAAAACAAACTTCATATATTTCCTCTACACATTTTCTTAGAGCAAAAACTGAATTATATCTGTTGAAAATCTGAAAGATGCAGCAATAAGTACATACTAAATTTACATATGTGATATTTTTTACTTTTTGGAAACTGGGATTTCAAACTGATGTAAGTTAGGATTCTGAACATATAAATTCATTTTCTGTGATCTCACTTTTGCAGTAACAAATTTAATTGGCATCTTCTCTGACTATGGGAAATGTAGAGAGCATCTCAATAAATTAATAAATGACAGCTTTAGGTTTATCAGCAATCAAGCTGCAAAACTAATAGCTAAAGAAAATATAGCAAAGCAAAAATAGAGTCATTTATTCTGTTAAAGTTAAATTCAGGGAAACAGGGCAGTCAGCAAAATGCCAGAGTCAGAGACGCTACTAGAGAGGGTTTCCGGTAGGAATAAAGGTGACTGCAGTTTTCTAATTAACAGTGCAATGAATGCTAAAAATGACCTTAAAGTGAGCTTAAAAGGTATTTTAATGAGTTTTTGGCAGGGACTGCTGATGAGTCCTTTTTCATAAGTGAAGAGAAATGTCTTAAAATTAACCAAGGCTTATGATCATCATATTGGAATCATATTTTAGGGAAATGAAACCTTAGCTGGAAGTTAAGCAAAAGGCCCAGTGGGAATACTAATCAAGCTAGTGTCTCATTCTAATACCTCTAAGAAGAGGCAGATTCTGAAGCCCAGTTATTATGGCTTGTCTCCTTTTAACGTCCTTTTTGAGAAACTGTCACTGATTTTAAACACACACAACCATGCACGCGCACACACATACACATGTATCACACACTCAGCATACACTTAATTACTTCACCTACCTAAACAGTCCACCTCACTGTCCTTACCTTCCTCTCCAGTGGTTCCTCAAGTTTTTTCCCAGCCCCAGTTACATAAAAACCTATACAAGCATCTGCCATATTTTTTTTAAAGATTTATTTATTTATGCATACAAGCACCGGGGTACAGGCCAGAGGTGTGGGTGGGGGGTGAGAGGATTCACCACAGAGAACGGGGAGCAGAACAGGCAGACTGACTGAAACACACTGCTGAGGGGAGCAGCGGACACAGCAGGAGAGGTCTGCCATGCCATGTGGGTCCCTGGCCGGCAGCAGGGGTCGAACTCATGCTGCAGTGGCTGTGGTTTGCTTCATAGTGCATTCCTTAACCCTCTGCGCCACCAGGGAGGCCCCATCTGCCATATTTTTAAAAGCCCTAATAGACTTCTAATATGTTATCTGCAACCAGTTTTCCATGACAGTATCTCTGTAGATGGACAAAAACAGCCCACATTCTACCTTGCAATCCTATGCCCAAAGCAAACAAGACCAAACTCACTGAGCGGTTTCTGAGACTGGAATCACAGTCACGTCTCCCTTTGTGTTGCAGTAAAGGATCCTCTCCTTGTTTTTCTTCAGACCTCTTCCATCTGATTTATGTGTTCTGGAAATTATTCAAATCCTCTATGTCATTCTTTTCTCTTTCTCAGTATTGACATGGATTCTTCCAACATTAAATTTAACTTGTCATTTTAGGAAGAAAGGTTAAAAAAAAACTGTAAGGGCTCAATATAAGGTAACAAGAATTGGTAAATTTATCAAGTATATAGTGTCCTTAATAATTAAGAATAATATAAAAATTGATAAGCACATATTAAATAAAGGGCTGACCTCTGATCCATTTCTCTAAAACTATAATGCAGGTTTAGGGTTCTTCCAGAACCACTTAATGGTTGGTCTGGAAAATCTACATTGATGTTCATAGTTGCCCTACAGGGATTTAAAAAAACATTGTATGTCTCCATTTGGTGAGGACAAATTTGGCTTTTGATCATCTGTAATAAGTGTTTTGTCTTCTGGGAAAACCTTAATATAAACAGCAATAGTGCAAATAAAAGTTTTTTTATTTTAGAGCTAGTTAAATAAGTTATGTAAGTTTTTTAAGAATAAAAATAAGTGATTTGTCATGAGAAAAGGGAGGTATTTCCATTTATCTCATCCATAGCTATAGGCCGTAAGCTCTCAGCAAAATTCTCTCTAGCTCAACAATTTTGTCAATAGGAGGAAAAAATGAAAAATCTCTCATATAGAATTCCTTGAAGAATACCATCCACCTGGGGTCTCATCTAGATTCTAGACTGACAGAGATGAAGTGTGAAGGGGTCATGCTGAAGCAATAACAGAACCTTGCAACTCATGTGGTCATTGGACCTGCAGAACCCTGGAAGCTTGTTAGAGACACAGAATCATATGCCCCCTCTAGACTTACTGAATCATAACCTACTTTTTTAACAAGATCCTCAAGTTTGAGATGCTCTGCCCTGGGGGAATCCTCTCTAACTGGCTACTGTAGAAAAGTGGGTCAGCTGGATCACTCCTCCAACTTTCCATTCTCCTAGTTCCTCTTGCTCCCCCCCACTTTCCTAGGCCATATGGGTTAACCAATAGAGGTAAGAGCCTCAGGTAATTTCAAAGATCAAAATACTGTGATCCCCAAATTCTAGTATCAACCATACAAACTTTGAAGGGAGCTGGGAGCATTAGGTGTCTGGATTCTATTAAGCTATTGTTAGTGAAAAAATACAGGCTCTGAAAGTCCCTTTTTAGTCAAGACTCTGAGTTGTGATAACAGAAAATTCAACTCAACTTAGATTAAGCAAAAAAAGGGAATTTATCAGTTCATGCAACTGAAAATTTGGGTATAGATCAATTCTAGGTACAGCTGGGTCCATGTATTTAAACAATGTTATAGAAAACTGCCCAGTTGCTTGGAAAATCTGTTTTTCTCTGTGTTGGCTTCCTTCTCTGGAAGACTTGGGCTTTAGCACAGCTTCCCGTTCCAGGGATATCTCTTCCAATCTCTAAGTTCACAGAAAGAGTAAAGGTTTTTCTCCCAGCAGTTCCTAAAATTTGAGAATTGAATTGTATTGACTCTGTTTAGTACAGGTGAGGTGACAGGCTAATTCCTGAATCAAGAATGGCAGATGGGCAGCTATGATTTTCTCTGAGTTAAGGATGAGATCAACCCATATGAAGTGCAAAGACTGGGAATATGTGGAACGTGGAACCCCTAAGAAAACTGAAGAGCTGATGGCAAACGAAGGGACAACAGTTGCTCACTCAGTGCTGTCAGCTGAAATCCACAGTTGTTCTCTCCCCACATGGAGGTGCCCTCTCCAGAAGCAACAGCATGATCATTCCTTAAAGCAATTACAATATAGCTGAAGGGCAAGGAACTGGATCCCCAACTTATTCTCATTATCATCTTGCCCATTGTTCCACTATATTATCCACAATATGACTAATTCAAATCATAGTTAAATCTGTCAATTGGCAGCACTGGTTGCTTACTTTATCAGCGTGACAAAGTTTGACCCAACAACCTGACTTCAGAAGGATAAAAATGATTAGCTAGAGATAATATAAAAGTCATTGCAATGATGACAGAGCTCTGGTAAAGGTTGTGACATCTGTCAATTTTGTCCTAATTAGTGCCTGGTGTCCCCTCCTCCCAAATGCCTCAGAGAAATGTGATTTGGCCTCAAGAGAACATTGATCTCTGTGCCTGAAAAAACCTGGGTACTGAACTGGGGGTTGCCTTTGGAGATGTTCAATTTTGTTCTCCACTACTCAAACCTCAGGTGAACCATTCTGGACAAATCTACTTTAATTATGTATTAAATTCAATATTATTACATGAAGTACACAACTGCTGTTCATTAAAAATTAATCTGGATTCTATTGGTTTTATTTAGTATTCATTATAAGGCAACGCTCACTTTTTTTAAAGGCCTCTAGATGAATGTGTTGTTCTACATAACCAAGTAGTGATTTGCCAGAAATAGAAAAATACTTTCATAAGAATTCTGCCTGCCTTTTTCCTTCCCTCTTTTCTTTAGCACCTTCACTCACACTCATCAATAGTGAACTGTGGAAGGAAGAATTGGCAAGAACTCACAAGTGTAGCATTTGAAAACCCCACTGTTCTACTAGATGATAGCTGGATTTGAAATATAAAAATACTGTAGACATTTTGCTATTAAAAGAAATTATTTTATGTCCTTGTCCTCAACAACCCTGCTCTGCAGATTCTGCAGCAAGAATGCCTTTGTTTGGATTCTGATAAGCCCAGTATTTCATATCTCCACATTGGTTACAGTACTTTTCCATGCAGATAAGTATGAAACAAAATAATATTGCTTAAATTGTGTGTGAAAAGAATAGCATGACATTGCAGGGGCGGGGGGGGGGGGCCTTAACCTGTTTTCTTCTGAACCTGAAAATGAAAGTTAACACTTATGGAAAAGTCGTTCTATGTCAGGTATTGAGCACATAACTTAGTTCATCTCGAAATGAGTTCTACAGTTACTTCTTAAGGAACCTTACATTGTTCCCTTAATACCTTTGGAGGATTTATAAAACATTTTCACAATCAAAAAGCAATATTTTAACTGAGAAGCAATACTTAGCCATAAATTTACAGAAGCAATGCCAACAATTTAAGAGAGAAAACTAATTTTTTCACAGTATAGTCTCTTCTTATATCAAACCAACATTTCAAAAGGATTTAAGTAATATATACTGACTTGGGCATTTTTTTCTTAACACAGGAAGCAATGTTACACTTCAGACTATTAGATGGAAATGCTGACTTTAAACTAGAACTGACTCAAAGAAAAATTTTTGAAAAGAATTATTTTTGGCTATTTTTCAGTGAGATACCTGTACAGGCTCCCAACACCCCTTTTCTTTGATTTCTTCACCTGTTTAAATTAACAAACAAGTAGAAGAAGAAAGAAAATGTGCTATGCCAATGTATTAGCTGAGTTATTGTGTAAGAACACAAACCACCTTCAGGCAACATAAGTAAAAAATAACATACAGGCTAGCAGGTAGAGGCATCACACAGGGGTATTATAAGAAATCAGAGCCAGGAAGCATCCAGGCTTAAGGAAGTAATGGGAACAGAAATGGGAGGTAGATCAGAAATGCCTTGTCTTCTATTATACTTACTGCTCTTCTCTACTCTCTACTTCTAACTCACAAGTCAGAAAATGGCCACTCCCAGATCCCACATCTAAATGTTACATATTGGTTAAGTAACAAACTACGCTTTCTCCCTCCTTCATAACCCTAATTACAAACTCTCAAGGTAAATAATCTGAGAGGCCAAATGTCTATCTCTGTATTATAATTGTGACTGGAAATAGGACAAAATGTATAGGGAACTCATCAGTGGCGGATGGAAGACAGTAGCCAAAGAACAGGGAGTGACTGTGAAATGAGAAGATGTTCTAGAGGATGTTTAGTTATTCCAAATTCTCCAGAGAAACAGAATCATTAGAACCCTAACTCTAGAATACATGTATAGAGATAAGTAGGTAAGTAGGTAGGCAGGAAGGTGGGTGACTGGGTGGGTGGGTGGGTAGGTGGGTAGGTAGGTAGGTAGATAGAATTAATTCACACAATTATGAAACCAGAAAGCACCAGCATTTACATTATATAAAAGGGAAACCAGAGAGTCAATAGAGTAAGTTCCATTCCAAGAGCAAAAGAATGACATCTCAGCTTAGTAAGAGGTGAAGTTCCCTCTTATTCAGCCTTTTTTCTATTCAGGTCTTCAAGTGATTGGTGAGGTCCACCTAACCACATTACTGAAAGCAAACTACTTTACTCAGTCCAAAAACACTGAGACACTCAACATAGCATTTGGTCAACCAAATGGCTCACTCAAGTTGACACATAAAATTAACCAACACAGGTTCCTGACACTATCCTAATTTTAAAAGAATTCTAATTTTAGAATTAACTTCAAAAACAAGATGAGAATGAACTGAGGGAGGATGGTAGTGCACTGCTAATAGTGGCCCCCAATGAAGCATAATTCCTGATACTCATGCCTTTGTACGGACCCCACCCACTGAATCTGGGCTGATCCTTTGATTCACTTTAACCATTAGTATGTTATAGAAGATACACTGTACTAGTTTCAGGCCTAAGCTTTAAGACATAATTAGAGGGCCTCCCTGGTGGCGCAGTGGGTTAAGCAACGCACTATGAAGCAAACTGCAGCCACTGCAGCAGGAGTTCGATCCCTGCTGCCGGCCAGGGAGGGGA
>JAGFMF010011632.1:5289412-5303391 GCA_019455555.1 Galemys pyrenaicus
TCCCTGCTCTCTGTGGTGAATCCTCTCACCCACCCCCCCATACCTCTGGCCTATACCCCAGTGCTTGTATGCATAAATAAATAAATCTTAAAAAAAAAAGACATAATTAGAATATTCAACCAATGATATTTTAATTTGTTGAAATATAGATAAATTAGATCAATAAAATTATGTTAATAAAACAATAGTTCTCATCTACCTAGAAATAAAATGGAATGCCAAGCAAGTGTCTTTAAGTCACAGAGTATTTCGTCATCCCATTGATCATAGATTCATCTCAAAAAATTCATTGGTACAAGTAGCCTCATTCTATTTTCCTTACCAAAAATGATGAAGCAATAATAAAGAAACTCTTATGATTCAGATAATTTCAGAATTATTTGAACATTTCACACTTTCTTTGTCATTATATTATCCTCTATAAAGAGGTATGCATTTCCTGATTCTGATTTGAAACAAATAGAAATTAACCTGACTTACCACCTTTGTGAAGCTCATATTTGATGAGTTTTTCCATTATTGAGCTTACCAGAAGCTAATGAAAACTCACTGTTTTAATTACTATAAAGATAACTTATTCATCTGTGGTTTGCATTATTAAGCAAGTTTGAAAATCTAAACACTCATGCACTAAATTATAGAATAAAGGTTACTGTTGGCTATCTCCTTATTGTAGAAAGGAAGTGTGTTAAGGGAAAATATGAACAACTCTGGAATACTTACGCTTCTAAATAATAAAATATTCAATGAATACTTGACTACCATGTGGCAGAGCTGGCCCTAAATTCAGAAGATTTAATTCAAATGCAAAAGTGTATATTTTCTATTCTTGAATTGACTCTACTAAATATTATCACTATTTAAAATCTTATCTTTAAAGCAGTAATATGCTTTTAGGGAGATATCAAATTTTTAAATACTAATTTATATACTTAGAATTATTCTGAGAAAATCAGGTTTTAGATTGTTCATTTTTCAAAGGAAGGAACAAGTACACAAAAAGGTGAAATTATTTAATTTTGAGATCCCATAAATATTTGAGAGTGGATGTGTGAAAGGATATAGTCTCTTGACTCTGGATCTGGCCATGGCTGTGACACTACACCACCACTGATTGAATGAATAATGCAAAAGTGATGTAACAGTAACAAAGCTAATCCTTGACATTTGGTTGTAGGAAACAGTAATTTTATATTTTTCTATATCAAATCAACATTACTTAACCCCTCATATAAGAAAGCAGATAAGAAACAGATAAGAAACTTGACTTTTAATTATTTCTTATTGCTTTACTACAAATTGTGGAATTAGCCTCAAAAAAGCGATGAGAATGGATTGAGGGGGTGGTGGTTCATTGCTAATAATGGCCCCCAATGAAGCATGCTTCCTGATACTCATCCCTTTGTGTAGACCCCATTCACACTGAATCTGTGCTGATCCTATGACTCACTTTAACCACTAGAATGTTACAGGAGTTAATACTACCTGTTTCAGGACTAAGCTTTAAGAAAACTTGGCAGTTTCCATATTTTCAGTCAAAGGGTTTATAAGATTTTTATAGTCAAGCTAAAGAGCTTCAACTATGTTTTAAAAATCTTAGGAAACCACTGAAGTACATTAAGTAAGGTTGATATGATCAAATTTGCCTTTTCCAAGAGCAGAAGTTGATTTAAAAGGGAAAAGTGGAAATCAGGCAGTCTTAAGGTTATTCAGTCACCTCCACTAGGATTGAACCCTGGGTTTACTCCCTTTGTTTAAAAAACAATACCTAAAAAGATGATGCCTTACTTCTTCAATTGCACATCCCACCTGTACAAGCAGGTGAGTAAACAGTGAAGGAATAGGTGGGGGTTGGGAAAAGATGAAAAATAAGACTAAATTGAAGAACTGATTATATGTTCATTCTCACCCCCTTTATTCCACATTATAAATCCTAACCAGAGCAATTAGGCAAGAAAATTAAATTAAAAAATACCAAATTGGAAAGGAAGAAGCAAAATTGTCACTATTTGCAGACGGTGTAGTATTATATATAGAAAACCCTAAGTATTCCACCAAGAAACTGTCAGAACAAATAAAGGAATTTAGCAAAGCATAAAGCTTTATGTTCAATGTTAAAAATTTGTTTTCTTTACACTAGTAACAAGCTATCAGAAAGACTAATTAAGAAGACAAACCCACTGACAACCACATCAAAAAGACTAAAATACTGAATTTCTGGAGTTAATGTTTATCTGGGAAAGTCCACATTTTTTCTTCATATATGAAGGAAAGCTTTGCTGGATACAAAATTCATGGTTGGCATTTGTTGTCTTGCAGTTTTTTGAATATATCCTTCCACTCCCTCCTTTGGCATAGTGTATCTTCCGAGAAGTCTGATGTTAGCCTGATGGGTGTCCCTTTGTATGTTATCTGTTTCTTTGCTCTTGACAGCTTCATTATTTTTTCCTTGTCTTGTATTCTTGGTAGTTTTACTATTATGTGTCTAGCTGTATATTTCTTTTTCTATCATAGAAATTTGGGGTACGCCTTGCTTCTTGTATTTCTAGCTTCATTTCATCTTTTAAGCTTGGGAAGTTCTCCTCTATCATCTCCTTGAATATATTATCATTTTCCTTATTGTTTTCAGTTTCTGGGACTCCTATAAGTCTTCTATTACTTTTCTTGATGAAATCTGAGAGTTCTCGAAGCATGATCTCATTTTTTTTTCCTTTGGCTTTCTCTGTCCTTTTCTGCTTTGATTCTTTTTATTTCTGAGTCTTCTAAAGAGCTAATTTGCTCTTCCATCTCATCCAATCTGTTTCCCATAATTTTTTTATCTTCCTGCAAGTCTTCCACTGTGTTTTTTTAATGACTCGTTCTCCTTCTCCAGATCATTGATTCTTTTTAACATACCGGTCATATTTTCCATCACGCTTTCTGATATCCTCTTCTATTAGACTGGACATTCTTCCTAGGTCGGTGTTAAGTTCTTGTATTTGGCTTTCTTTTGTGTTGTATTTTTCCCCTATGGGCTTACTTGGTTAGTTGTAATTTTTCGTCTTCCTGATACCTGCTTTCTAATTTGTTGTATTTGTTGGGACACTGTGTTGCTTGTCTTGGCAGGCATCTCTTTGGGTGTTCCTTTTGGGATATCAGGAACTGGTGGTCAACGATCAAATAAAAATATACAAACACAGCAAGACTGACACAAACAATATCCAAATATGCAAACAACTGAAAGAATACAGGAGAAAAATAAAAAGGGAATGAGAGAAGTGAAAAAAAGAAGAAAAAGACCAAACAACAAAAACAAACCCGACAACAAAACAAAACAGGAAAACAAACACACATTTAAAAAAAAGACTAAAATACATAGGAATAATTTTTTTAAAAAATTTATTTATTTACACATACAAGAGCTGGGGTACAGGCCAGAGTCGCAGGAGATGAGAGGATCCACCAGAGACAGAATGGGAAGCAGAACAGGCGGATCTACTGAAATACACTGCTGAGGGGAGCAGTGGGCGAGGCAGGAGAGGTCTGCTACGCCATGTGGGTCCCTTCCCTGGCTAGTGTCAGAGATCGAACTCATGCTGTGGTGGCTGCGGTTTGCTTTGTAGTGCGTTGCTTAATCCACTGCGCCACCAGGGAGGCCCCCAATATAGGAATAAATTTAACCAAGGAGGAAAACACCTTTACTTTGAAAACTCTTGAGACACTAATAAATGAAATTGAAACAATACATAAATAAATGGAAAGATATTCTGTGCTCTTGAATTGGAATAATCAATATCGTTAAATTGTCTCTACAACCCAAAGCAATCCACAGAATCAATGCAATTCCTATCAAAATTCCAATGGCATCCTTGACAGAAACAGAAATAACAATCCTAAAATTTCTGTGGAACCACAAAAGATCACAGCCAAAGTAATCTTGAAAAAGAAAAACAAAACTAAGGGTATCATGCTCTCTGATTTTAAAATATATTACATGAAAACACATACAAAATTAAGAGCCCAGAAGTAAGCCTATACATGACCAATTAATTTACTAAAAAGATATATATTTACAATAAATACATATTGTGGCAAAAAGACAATTTCCATAAATGGTATTAGAAAAACTAGACAGCCACATGTAAAAAAAAAATAAAACTGGGTCCCTAATTCATATCACACACAAAAGTTTACTCAAAATTAATTAAATACTTGAATATAAGACCAGAAATCATAACACTCCTAGATAAAAACAGGCAATAAGCTCCTTCACATCAGTTTTGGTGATGATTTTTTAGATCTGAAACCAGAATAAACAAGTGAAGTACATCCAACTAAACAGCTTCTACACATTAAAGAATACTATCAGCAAAATGAAAAGACAACCTATCTAATGGGAGAAAATATTTGCAAATCATATATCTAGCAAGGTGATAACATCCAAAAAAAATAAATAACTTATTCAACTCAGTAACAAAATAACCAAACAATCCAATTTAAAAATGGGCAGAGAATCTGATTAGATATTTTCCCAAAGATACATAAATGGCCAAGAGGTACATAAAAAAGGTACTCAACACCATAAATATGAGAGAATGAAAATCAAAGCCACAATGAGACATCATCTCAGATAACCCACTAGAATGGCTACCACCAAAAAGACAAGAAACTAGTGTTAACAAAAAGAAAGTGACCTTTTTTGAGGCCTTCCTGTGGCACAGGGGGTTGAGTGCCACACTGTGAAGCATCCACAACCACCGCAGCACAGAGTTGAATCCCCAGCTGGGGAGGTGACCCAAATGGCACAGCAGACCTCTCCTACCTCACTAGCTGCTCCCTTCAGCAGTATATTTCAGTCAATCTGCCTGGTCTGTTCCCCGCTGTCTCTCGTGAAGCCTCTCATCCCTCACACCTCTGGCAAGTACCCCAGCTCTTGTATGCATAAATAAATAAAATCTTAAAAAAAAAAAGTGAACCCTTGTTCACTGCTGGTAGGAATGTAAATTGATAAGCCACTACGAAAAATGAGAAGCTTCCTCAAAATACTAAAAAGAAAACTTTACCATATGATTTAGCAATTCCACTTCTGGGTATTTATTCATAGAGAATGAAAACACTAACTGCAAAATACATTTGCACCCCATCACAACATTATTTACAATAGTCAAGATACGGAAACAACCTAGATGCCCATCAATAGATGAATGGATATAAAAAAATAAGTGATATTTTTAAAATGGAATATTATTTGGTCATAAAAAAATAATGAAATCTTACCATTCAGCAACATGGATGGAACTCAAGGGTATTATTTTAAGTGAAGTAAATCAGACAAAAGACAAAAACTGTATGAAAAATACCATGGAATCTAAAAAAAAGTAAAAAATTAAATTCAAAAACCAACTTCCTACAGAGAACAGAGTTGTTGCCAAATGCAAGAGTTGAGGGGTGGGTGAACTATGTAAAAGGAATCAATAAATAAGTAAGTCATGAGGATAATGTACAGCATGGTTACTATAGTTAATACTATTATCCTGTGTACTTGAAAATTGCTAAGAGTAGGTCTTAAAAGTTTGTATCATAAGGGGAAAAAAAATCACCTAACTATGTCAGTTGATAGACATTAACTAAACTTACTGTATAATCATTTAGTAATATATATGTACTTAATGATTATGCTGTAAATTTTAAGCTAAAACAATGCCACATGTCAGTAATTTTCTCAAAAAAAATGGAGGGAAAAAAGTTGATACATTAGTCCAGAAGTTGGCTGATATAAACATAAGACAGGCTGTAAGGAGGGAAATGCTGGATGGTTTAGTGAAATGATGGCACTTGATTGATCACTTTTATTTTAACTTCCCCCCGAATAAGAAATGTATGACAGAAACTGTTTACTTATATGGAGCCCTGGTTATTTGTGATACTCCAATTCATTATAAATGAACATTCAAGCTGTGATTGGTCGACTCAATTTGATTCGATCTTTTCTTTGGGAGGATCGCTTCACCTATGGTTCTCCCAGGGGACACGCATAAATCGACATGTCACTGAGGAAGATATCACATAGGATCAAAACCACATTCAAACTAAAAGTTACTTAAATAAAACTAAGTTGACCCAAAAAAGGGAAGGGGTGACAATATTTTTAACTTTACCATATAGAGCACTGGAGAATTAATTAGCTTGCCTTTGTAAAGCGTTTTAAAGATAAATTGTGCTGTTAACTTGCCAAAATGCATTCTTATTATGCTTATTTGCTGTGTCCTACATGCATTAACCTACATTTAATGGTTATCCTGGGAAAGTAACTCTTGTTTAATCTATCATCCTTTTCTTGTTAGTAGATAGTATACAACAACAGCCAAACTGTCCCCCTGAATATATTATTTCTTAAAATGCCTCCAAGATAGTTTCCTATCAACTAAGCAATAATCCACAAATAAATCACTTTTCAACCTCTCTTAGCAGTAAGAACCACATAATATTGTAGAACCTATACGTTGGAGATCCTTCAAGGTATAACCACTGTGGTCATAAACAAAGTGGGCAGGTAAGTCTCTTAATGAAGAAGAAATTATATAGGTTCTGAATCACTCAGCTATTTCTAAGTTTTACTGACCATCAAACATACCTTATTCTGGAAGCATATGTTTCATAAATTAAAGAAAACTCTACTGATGTCACCCAGAATGATAGCATTCAAATGGCATGTTTCATGTCCCACTAATTAATCTATCTGGTGGAAAGGGAGAGGGAGAAAAACCAACACCTCTTTTCACTGAATTGTTAACTCTAAAAGGGATCAGTGCAGGCCCCAGGCTCTAGCCAGGACACTCAGCCTTGCTTCAGGCAGCAACCGATTGGCTTTCTTTTGAACTTCATGTCCTCAGACCTGGTTCAGGAGCCTTGGCATGAGCATCTTGGCCTCCCCCTGCAGCAAGAGCAGACCCACACACATACACAAGCACTTGGCACTGGAAGGCAGAAGGACAGGAAGCCAGTGGATAATCCCTGGCATGTAAGGCTGGCAAAAAAATAGCAGGAGTGAGCAAAGGGAGGATGATTAGGGGACATACCATGAACCCCGTTACCCTTTCCAGGCCATAGGATTACAGTGTGTCTGTCATATTTGCCAGCGAACATGGCAGTCTTAATGTTTCCAAGTGTTGCCCCGAACACTGCATGTCTCTAGTACACTAAATCTGCATCCAACTAATTCAGAACCACTGACCAAGAAGCTCATTAAAAAACACTAGATCATTACCCTCCCAGCTGAAACCTTAATGATTTGACCAGTTTTGCTCTCACATATGGAAAGGTCCAAGCTAGGAGACCAGGCTCCAAACACAGAAATAAAGGGAACTACCTTTGTCCTCTATCACAGTTGTCTCTGTTGCCTCAACCAAGGCAGAAAACCAGCCCAACTTTTCCCTAAAACATTTCTCACAGCCATGGGTGGAAGAATTGAGATTATGATAATTGCTTCCCATACGCAAGGATTTGTCCTATATCTTCAAGCTGTTGTGAGCTTGGACTTGACCTCAGCCTTAGAAAAGCAGTCCTATCTGGACAGTTTTAAAGAGATAATACTGTGCCCTTAAGAGATTCAGGGTCCCTCAAAATGTTAGAATGTTGTATAGGGAAAGCTCTGTTGCTCAAAAGCCAAGCTTAATTAGACTACAGGCTCTATCATTTAAGAATCAGGTGACCTTCAAAAAAGTAATCAATATTTCTGAAACTCAGTTCATTCACTGGAAAAATTAGGAAATAGTATTCTAATGACTAAATGCCAGCTACCACCATATTCTTGATCCTAAAATGCAATAATATTTGATGTAGAAACAGTGAATTTATCTTGAATAAAAATATTGCTGATGGGCCTCCCTGGTGGCGCAGTGGGTTGGGCAGCACACTATAAGGCAAACCACAGCCACTGCAGCACAAGTTCGATCCCTGCTGCCAGCCAGGGAGGAGACCCACATGGTGTGGCAGACCTCTCCTGCTGTGCCCACTGCTCCCCTCAGCAGTGTACTTCTGTTGATCTGCCTGTTCTGCTCCCCACTCTCTGTGGTGAATCCTCTCACCCCCCCACGCCTCTGGCCTGTACCCCAATGCTTGTATGCATAAATAAATCTAAAAAAAAATTGCTAACCTTCCACGGGGGCCACAATTGATGTCAAATATATATAAAGAAAGAAAAAAATAAATTAAAAAATTGCTAACCTTTAAGAATAGACCTTTACTCATAGTTATATACATCACCCCCTCCTTCAGTATCAAAACCAAAATTTAACTTATACTTTCTTTATTTGAGTATTGGAAGTTATTTCTGAATAGCCAAAAAATAGAAATAACCTAAACACTCCAGAACAGATGAGAGGTTCAAAAAGATATGGTACATATATGTACTGTGGAATACTACTCAGTGATCAGAAAAGATAAACTCATGCCATTTGCAGCAGCATAGATGAAACTGGAAGGGATTATTCTACATGAAGTAAGTCAAAAGGAGAAAGACAAATACTAAATAGTTTCATTTATATGTGGAATCAAGATGGATCAAACAAAGATAAAACTTTAGACTGATCCTTGAAAGCAGACCGTAGATCTGAAACACTAGGGTTGGGGAAGAGCAGGGAATGTTCCCTATTCAGGAGCATGGTGAAGGACTGTGGGCATTTTAGTGCTGGGAAAACTATGGTGACCACACCTGAGGAGAGAACGAGTGTGAAAAAATAAACAAGGATGTTTAGGGCCCTCCCTGGTGGCACAGTGGGTTCAGCGGCGCACTGTGGAGTGAGCCACAGCCACTGCAGCATGAGTTCGGTCCCTGCCGCCAGCCAGGGAGGGGGCCCACATGGCCCAGCGGACCTCTCCTGCCTTGCCCACTGCTCCCTTCAGCAGTGTTTTGGTCAATCTGCCTGTTCTGTTTCCCACTCTGTCTCTCGTGGATCCTCTCACCCCCTGCACTTCTGGCCTGTACCCCAGCTTTTGTATGCATAAATAAATCTTTAAAAAAAAAAAAGAAGAAAACAAGGATGTTTAAAAAGTAAAATAGTAAAAAAAAAAAAATAGGTTATTTCTGACTTATGTGTAGCTATTTTCAATTTTGTTATTTTCTTTTTTAAAATGTGTTCTTTTTTAAAAAAAAAAGATTTATTTACTTATGCATACAAGAGAGCTGAGGTACAGGCCAGAATCACGGAAGGTGAGAGGATCCATCATAGACAGAGTGGGGAGCAGAACAGGCAGACTGACTGAAACACACTGCTGAGGGGAGCAGCGGGCACAGCAGGAGAGGTCTGCTTTGCCATGTGGGTCCCCTCCCTGGCCAGCAGCAGGGATCGAACTCGTGCTGCAGTGGTTGCAGTTTGCTTCATAGTGCGTTGCTTAACCCGCTGTGCCACCAGGGAGGCCCTAAAATGTGTTCTTGACCTTAACCTTGTTAGCCATTTCAGGTTAGTAGTGAGATCCCAGTACTACTATGTCTAGTTATACAGGTTATGCATTGTCAGTCTTAAAAAATGTCATCCATACAGACCATAAGGGCATGTCTTAAAGTACACATCTTAAGTAATTACATACTGCTGGACACAAAGCTATTCTTCATGAAAGCTACTGATACCTAGTATAGATAGATGCTCTACCCTTGAAGGATCAATGTCTGTGTTGCAATCTAAGTGTCATTTAATGGATGAATGGATTAATAAAATGATAGATGACAGATAGACACACTGAGGACTATTATTCTGCCATATATACACACACACGTAATATTCAGCTATTTAAAAAAGTAAATCCTGCCATTTGCAGCAATATGGATGAAACTGGGGAGTTATGCTAAGTGAAATAAGCCAGAGAAAGACAAATATTGTATGGTAGATTCCAAGTATTTGGAATCTAAAGAAAAAGTTAGTTTTATGCAAACAGAGAACAGAATGGTTGTTGTCAGAAGTGGGGTCAGGGAAAATGAGGATATACAGGTCAAGGGGTACAAATTTTGGTGACAATAGTTAATATGTATTACATATATGAAAGTTCTCACCACAAAAAACAACAAAATAAAATATATGTGAGATGATGCATATGTTAATTATACTGATCTTGGTTATCCTTCCACATGTACAACAAATCATCATACTGCATACTTTAAATATATAAAATTGTATTTTTTAATTATTCCTCAAAGTTGGAAAAAATATTTCTATCATACAGTTGATATCTACTGTATATACCTCCAATCTGCCAGATCCTGATGAGCTTTAAGAAATGTAGCCTGGTGGAAGAAACTGTTAACTGTAATCCTCATAGAAAGGGGAGGTTCCAAGTTCCCTGCCTTACCCTAAAAAGGGTGGAGGAGAGCAGTGAGCAGAAGCTAGGAAAGACTGAGAGAAGGATTTAAGAAAGGAAAGGAAAAGACTTAGAGGAGGCACATAGAAGAGAAGCAGTGAAGAAACTGCACTTACTTCTCTGCCATGGACTTGTACCAGAGATTTGGGGGATATGGAAGGATGCAGAGAAGTGGGTGAGAAACTGTGGGGAAGTAGACAATGGCAGCCACTCTCTTGATTTGTATTGATTTTTCTCCTCTCCTTCCAGTCTTGCCTGGCCCCTTTGGCCCCTTCCTTAGGTTCCCCACCAGAACGTGCCTTAGCTTTTGGGCCAACATTGGGCCAGCCATTTACCCACAAGGGGGAGGGGGTACTTGGGTGTTTCATGGGAAAACGATTTTAACTACATTTCTTTCTCTTCTCTCTATTGCACACTAATTATATTAAAGTTCTTTTGATTGAAGGTCTTATGTACTAAGAATATTTTCTGTCTTGGTGGAGTGGATGACAGAATCCATTTAGAGTGTGCAGGTTTGGAGGTCCTGAGGTGCCCTTTAGTCTGCCTATGAACAAAACAAAATCATAAATAACTGATAAGTTGACAAATAAGTTAATAAATATAATATATTGGGTTAAAATAAGTATGTAAAAATGAGCTTTGACTAAGAAAAAGTAAGGTCATTGCCAGAGCAAGAAAAAACCTGAGTTACAGCTAGTTGTTGCAAAGCTTAGCTGAGAAAACTTCTTCCTTAAAAGACCTCCTAAATATAAGTATGTGATCCTGGTAAGTAATATTTCAAGTGTCATCAAACAGATGAAAAGCAGGTTTACTGCTTCCAAAAGTTGGCCAACCATTGAGCAGAAGTCAAACAGAACTTTAATCAACACTTTGGCTAGCCAAGGAAAAGAATCTTAACCCTGCCTGGATCCAAACCTTGTGCTGAGTGTGTGGTTGACAAATTAAATTCTGAGCCAGTGGAGCACTCACTGCCTTTCAGAGGCAGCTTTTAAACACAGTTAGGACTTCCTAAACATTTTTTCTGTTAAAAGCACAACCATTTTTATAAGCCTTCTAAAACAGGAAAAATTGACTTAACAGATAATGCTGGCATATTTATACCAAAAGTTTCAGTACACCTTAGGAATGTAACTGCTGTTAAAAACCAAAATTCATCTGAGTAAATTTAGAGATCTAATTTATTTAACAATTCATGAATTGGACAGCATCCCATCTGTTTCAAGTAGAAAGGATCTGCAAGGGGTGCCCAAAATAGAAGGTTTTTATAGTTAGAAAGAGGGTGTGACATGTTTTGAGCAAAAGAAAAGATGGATTATTTCTGGCAAAGCCACCTTCACTCAGGAGAAGGCCAGGGGCCCTTATCATGCAGACTACCTCACTAGTGCTAACCAGGAAACACAAGATTGACTGATTCAAAACTCTACTTTTGGGAGAGGCCAAAAATACATTTAGGTCAATTAGGTTAGGTATTAACATTTGGTCTCCCCTCTACACCCTATGGACAACTCCATTTTGGAACTACTGTTTCATTTTTGTTTTGTTTTTTCTCTTTTTTAATGCTACAAAGTTGAAGAAAAACATGAAGCTAAAATCAGCAAGCCTCTCAAGCATAGAGCAGTAAAGTTGGCCAAAAACATTCAAATAAAACAAAGCAAAACTGTATCGGGTAAAAGGAATTTAAAATACTGCCAAAATGCAAAATTAATCTTTCTTGTTCATTAATTTTGCCATTAATTTATCCCATTATAATCCTTTATTGTTTACCATCAATTTTACTGTTGGAGTTTTAGTTGTTCTTTTAATATGGGCTCAGTTGTGTGTGTGTGTGTGTGTGTGTGTGTACACCTCAAGGTTTAAAACGACCTGGGGCTAGGTGATTGGAATTGCTGAACCAAAAGTAATGCATGCCTGGAATTCTCTGCAATTCCATCCAATATCCAAAGTCTGTGTGTGTGAATAATCCTGCCCTAGGCTATTGTTCAAATAACAAATAGTAAAATGTTAATGGATATTTAATGAGTCTCTAAGATGACAAGCTTTAAGTTTCAACATTGTATGACTTTGGCAAACCACTTAACCTTTATAAAGCCTATTAAAGTGTATTAACAATACTTAATCTCAAGAGTTGTGAAAAATAAATGAGACAATGCATACAAAAAAATCTTAGCATGTGGTACAATGTTATTAATAGTAGTACAATTATTGTTGTTATGATTAATGAAGTATTATACTTATAAAATAATTCCTAGCCCACTTATATGTCACACCAACTTCTTGTTGAAATATTCAGGGAATTACAATCATTCAGAGCTTGTTTTTGCCCAAATACAAGACTCAAAAAATAGAATTCTCTATCTACTCATGTACTGTTAGTTTCTAATAGTGTTACCAGGCTGTAGTGGGTAGGAGGAGTGATCTCTGGCTCCCTTGCAAGTTAGTTGTACAGTCAATCCTCAGACACCTTTGATGTAGCAATAGATCATGGAATGGACCAAGGGGGTGTGAGCTGTGGGTTGATTGATGCTTTGTTGCCATGACACCACCTCTCACCACAAGTCAGTGGTAGCAGAGCACTTTTGTGTAAATTGCACTTCTTAAATTATGGAACAGACCAATCAGGTGCAGGATTGAAAAATGGACCAATCAGACAATTGAAAAACACCAATCAGACTGGTGGGGGGGGCACCCTATAAGTGAATATAAGGCTGGGTTGAAAGGAGCCTGGGCACTGATTTGGAGTGACAGCCAATTAATTATCAGACATCCAGAGGAGGGGATGGAGAAGCAGCAGCCCAAAGGAAGAAGGGGTCCAGAGAAGCAGCAGAAGAAGAACTCCTGCAGAGGAAGAGGAGAGCCCTGAAAAGAACAGTTCCAGCCTCCAAAGAAAGGAGGAAAACCTCCAGCAGCCGCCCTCTGAGGAGGAGAGAAAGGCTGAAGGACTCTGCAGAGACTGGGCCTTGGTCCTGTCTCCAACACTGACTGGAAGGAGCACCAAAGGCCATGGGCCTGCTGCTCAAAGAGCTGATTGTTGTTGGTATAAACCAACAATTGACAGAGCTGTAACACCGGGTGTCCCTGAACATCACCTCTGCAGGCCAAGTAGTGGTCATCGCTGCTGGCCACTGCTGCCCAGCAATCCTAGTAACTGATGACTACCAACACTGATGCTGTCTGGCTGAAGCAGGCAGCCTCTTGTGGATACACAAGCATTTTTGTTTCCCCGTTTGTAAATAAACCCCATGGTGGTTGTTCCTGTAGACTGAGGTCTCTTGCAATTTTGCACATGGGTGAGAACCCATAGACAGTGATGTATATCGGGCACTGTCATCTGTTAGGCTCTAGCCCCTGTTGCCCTTGATTCTGGTTTGTGGCCTTTTGGCCTTTGGGGGCTTTTTGGGGGCTCTCTGGCTTCAGAGCCTTCTCTTCCCCCTGTTTCAATAGTACATGACATTTACGTAATATTCCTGTTCTTAAGTCTCAGTAAGGGCTAAGAAACGCAAATGAGAACATGCTAATAGATATATAGCCTGTAAAAACATATACTTCTCATAAGTCAGAAGGCAAAAGAAAAATACCAGATGGTTCCTCCCTTAGGAGGAACATAAGGGAACCAAATAAGGATCAAGGAAAGGAATAAGAACAATAAT
>JAGFMF010011632.1:5303441-5336037 GCA_019455555.1 Galemys pyrenaicus
AAGGAAAGGAATAAGAACAATAATAATAACAATAACAGCAATAAAGACACAAAAACCAAAAATGAGGAGACAAGGACGGACTGGGGACACTTGGTGGGGAGGAGAGGGGGAGGGCTGAGGGAAGATGGGAGCACGAGGGAATGAGGTGATGGTGCACTGGTGAGATGGTGATGGGGAACACATGGGGATTACAATTGATGGCAAGTATATGTAAATTTTTTAAAATTTTTTATATTAATAAAAAAACATATACTTTTCAAACATATAAATTTAAAAAGAAGACACACACAAAGAGACATACAAAAACCAGACCATCTCTGAGGGCCAGGGTGACCATATGCTTAGATCCAAATTGACACTATCTTCCTGTCAAATGTATTGATAATGTAACAATCCTAACTGATAGAGCAGTGGTGGCCACAGGAGATAGAGTGACTTAAGTTAACAATTAAAAAGTAACCACTTGTGGTCTGATCACAAAGATATACAAAGAACTCATTAGACTCAAGAAAAATAAAGTAAAAAACCCAATCAAAAAATGGGCAGAAGAACTTAAAAGACACTTCTCCAAAGAGGACATACACATGGCCAACAGGCACATGAGAAAATGCTCAGCATCCCTCATAATCAGGGAAATGCAAATTAAGACCACAATGAGGTATCACCTTACACAGGAAAGAATGGCACACGTAAAAAAAAAACCAACAACAACAAAGGCTGGCGAGGATGTGGAGAAAAAGGAACCTTAGTACACTGCTGATAGGAATGCAAGCTAATCCAACCATTATGGAAGGCCGTATGGAGGTTCCTCAGTCTACTAGAAATGAAACTAGCATATGATCTGGCAATCCCGCTCCTCGGAATCTATCCAAAAGACACAAAACACAGATCCAAAAGAGCACCTGTATTCCTATGTTTATTGCAGAACTACTTGTAATTGGTAAGACCTGGAAACAACCCAAATACCCAAAAATAGAAGACTGGATCAAGAAGATGTGGCACATATACACAATGGAATACTATTCAGCAATCAAAAATGAAAACCTAGGGTCATTTACAGAAACATGGATGGAGCTAGAAGGAATTAGTGAAACAAGTCAGAGGCAAGAGGAAAATATCAGATGGTTTCATTATTAGGAGGAATGTGAAAGAGCAACAGCTACAACAACAACAAAAAAAGAAGAAGAAGAAGAAAAAGAATGAGCTCAAGGAAAAGGGCAATTACAACCAAAAGCAATCAAAGAAAAAAAAAAACTCAACAAGACCAAAAGTTCAAAGATAAACCAAAGGGACCATGGGTGGGGGGAGGGCAAGGAAGGGAAGGCAAAGATGGGGATGAAGTCAGAAAGAGCACAAGGGACTAAGGGGATGGTGCACGGGTGGATTGGTGGTAGGAACTTCCTGGGGAATACAAATGATGGCAAATATACTTAAATTTAAAAAATAAATTTTAAAAAAATAAAAAAGTAACCACTTGTTGGGCCTTCCTAGTGGCATAGTGAGTTGGGCAACACACTATGAAGCAAACCACAGCCACTGCAGCACGAGTTCGATCCCTGCTGCTGGGCGGGGGTTGGGGAGTGAACCCACGTGGTGCAGCAGACCTCTCTTGCCTCACTCACTGCTCCCCTCAGCAGTGTGTTTCAGTCAGTCTGCCTGTTCTGCTCTCCACTCTGTCTCTGGTGAATCCTCCCTCATCCTGGACTCTGGCCTGTACCCCAGCTCTAGTATGCATAAATAATTTTTTTTTAAAAAGTAATCACTTGTTTAGGAAGATACTGACAAATATCCATACAAAAGGTTAAAACAGATAATGGCTGTGCTAAGAGGATCTGACTAATTTAAAATTAGTAGGTGATCCAAATAGTATACCTCTGGAAAATGATATATGTAAGCCAATTTGAGATGTTAATGGACTCCACACATGTAGTTCTGACTCCTTTCCCGGGTTTTTTTTAGTATCTCTGGGGACTTTTGGTCTGAGAAGGGGTCTTTCCCTCTGCCCAGACTGATAGCTACCAGGAACTCTCCACTGTACTAGTTTCCTAAGCTTTGCCAAAATATCCCTGCAGCTGCCAACTGAATTATACACTTACATTATTATAATATGTAGCCCCCTCAATAAATTATATTGTAGTTCTGTGCATTTGGCTTGAGTATAAGTGAAATTTTCCACTCTATGGAAGGCTGCTATTTTGAGAGATCAAATCTGATAAAATATTCCCCTCTAGGTCAATGAAGTAGACAACTTGTCCTGGAAGGATCAAGACTACAGATTCTGTCTCTGGTCATAACTATCCATACAAACTATATTGATAACTGGCAAGAAAACTCTGTTTTAATCATAAAGATAAAAATACCCTGGCTGGTCTTCTGTAGCTTCCTATAATATAGACTGCAACAAGATGTTTGAGACTGTAGAGCACTAAAGAGAGGGAGTGAGGCACTCTCCATTTCTCCTTCAGTGTGGAAGGACATCCATGTTGGGGGAGTAACTACTGTGGCTTCCAGTGCTTTGTCAAAACCTCAGCTGCCAGGCCTTCTGGCCAAGCACCTGCAATTTCATATTGTTGGAGCTCTCATCATATCCCTGCGATCTGCTGCTTTCTGTAAGTCTGCTGTGGCGGAACCAAGAGAAAAGGTGCAGACTTCTACAGAAATCATAATTTCATCAAAGATTTTGAGGAGATGAGAAAAGATGGAATCTTTCAGAGTGCAAAGTGCTCTTGAAACATAAAAGATTTCTTTGGCTTGACTTCCATGGCAGTTTGTCATTGACTTGTGTTCCTGAACTATGATACTTAAATATTTGGCCTAAGGAATAATTTATCTTGATAAATAAACAATTAAATACTGTGAAAAATTAAAATAAATGAGTTAGCAAGCAATGCAGATATAGCACCAAATTGCTGGATCAGTTTACAGAAGGCCTTATGTGAGCCTTATGTGTAAGAAGACGTAAACCTCTTCTTCACTATAAGAACAGGCAAGATTTCAAAGGAAATCAAACAGTGAAATTCATATCAATGGTGTTTCAACGAATGATAAAGACACAACTATGGGAAGAACTAAAATTCCTGAATCAAGCATCTACCTATTTCATCCTACATTCTATTTTCCCATCTATGTTCTTGAGCGAGAAAGACAGGGGAAGACTAGAAAGAAACGAGAGTGAAACTCAGGTTAATTACAGGAGCCTATGCTCACTGGAAGTTTGAAAGTGCCAAAGTCTGTGTTCTTATGAAATTATAATCAATATCTCTTTTATAGCAACACAGTTCCACTTGGGCAGGCTTTCTTTCTACGTCTGTGCTGGCAAATGAATTTAACCCACAGATATACATTTGCTTACTATTCTCTTGGACAAACAGATTGTTGGTGTGCTCTGGCACTCCGGAATAGTAACCCTCATTATTTTCTCTGTTGTTATCCATAAACTTTGACATCTTCCTGTCAGTAGCATTATACATGTAATTCATCAAAGCTTCAGTTCCAACATAAACTCCTCAAACACACCTCACTTGTGAAGTATCCTCCCTGGCTTTCTTCTGTTAAATCCCTTCGAGTTAACTTCCAGCTGACAGACCAAATTTTTTTTCTTTTCTGTAACCATTAATCTTCACTGAAAAGCTGTTCAAATGCCTTCCAACAGATCAGGGGCAGAGCCTCCTGCTGGAACAAGTAACTCATAAATATGATTGGGATTGTGCATGTACATCAGGGAGAGATTTTTAACCCCAGAGAACATGAAAGGAACGCCAGCATCTCATTCTGGGTGGGTATAAATTGTGCAACTGAGCATAGGAAAGAATGTGTACAGGAAATTAGTTAGCAATTGAAAGGGCAAACAGGTGTTCAACACAGGCTGCTTCCAAAGAGCAATAAGAATGTCCCAGTTTATAGTGTATTATTGTTACTTATTAATACATCTTATCTCCTCTAGTAAATGCTCAAGGCCCTGAAAGAAGCTTTTTTGTAATATTCATGAAGTATTTGGCAAATAGGCATTCAGAAGATGTTTGCTGAATAAATGAATGGATGCGAGAATAAATTAGTGGGTAGATAGATGGAAGGAAGGAAGGAAGAATTAACTAGTGAAATAAGGTTTGTATTAGACACATATCAAAAAATATGCCCCAATATCAAACTGAGTAAAATATTTCAAGTATTTTTTTTAAACTGTCACATTGTGTGTGTGTGTGTTTATCCCTCAAAACCCCACATGTGATTTTTGCAGAAAAGCAAATTAAAACTAAATAATTTTGAAAAAAATCTCCTTTTACTTGGCATATGCTAGAGCATTTTCTAAAGAAATATTGCCCATAGAAATTAGTAAGATATGACAGGAGGAAAAAGAATCATTTTTAACAAACTGGATCAATAAGACCTAGAAAAAATACTCCTTCAAAATTATACTTAAATTAATGCTTAGGACATTTATAAGAGCTAACAGACAGATAAAATTTTGTGATAGAACGAATTTAGACTTTTGGAGTTAGGCTTACCACTTGGGCGTTCTAATAAGAATACTATTCTAACAGAGAGTGCCAAAGTGTTTGTTCTGTTATTTCAATTTTACTTTCTGAAAGCTGGTCAACTGAGTTTGCCAGTCTGTGATGGTTCTCTATAAAGTTTAATAGCTATAAGTAGCTATATAATTTCCATCTTCTGCCCCAGGCATTAGAAATATTTGACAGAGAATTTTAAATAGTTTTGATTAGTATCTTAGAAGTTCTAATTGAAAAGGTAGGAGACATTCAAGATCAGAATGCTAATGTCAGCTGAGAGATGCTAGAAATAAATCAGACAGTAACAACGATAAAGAATGCAACTGAGGAAGCAAAAACTAGACTTAAAGAAAAATCACTAGCAGCTATCTAAACTAAAACTCAACAAGAAGAAAATATAGAAGTTTTAAGAGCTATGGAACAATATTCCAAGGGAAAGAGAGCAGGTCCAGAAGAATATGTTTGAAGAAATAATGGCCAAGAGTTTTCCTAATTAACAAGTCATAAAACAACAGATCTAAGAGGTCCAGAAAACAGTAAACATGTATATATTTTTAATATTTTTTATTTTTAATAACTACAATGATAATTTTTAAAGACAGCCAAAAATGAAAAAAAATTATATACAAAGGAATAAAGACAAAGAATTACAGCAATCATCCTCATACATCATCTCAGTATTTTCTGCCAGGCTAGCAAGGCAGGTGGGAGGTTGGTGGGGAGCAGGGCAGCATTATTCTTTACAGCGGTGTCCTCCTTCAGAAGCCACTGATACAAAATAATAATTCCCCAACGTTAAAGCAATAAAACAACTGCTTTTGTAGCCAAAGCAATTGCAATTAATTTTATTCTTAGTTATAAGTTATTCAGGAAATATTATAATGTAAATGGCATTACAATCTATTGAACTTAATTGAGCATTTCTCAGTTATTTTTGGAATTTCATTGTAAAAAAATCATAAAAAAAGATACTATCAACATTACATTATAAAAAATTAAAGGAGATTACTCTTTTTAAATATTCTTACTTTATGCTATCTCTCATTCCAAAAGGAACTTTAAATGACCTAAATAAGAATATAAACAGTAGTTTATATTTATCAAGTGATTGCTAAATATTAGGTTTCCTTCCAAGTGCTTTAACTATGTTGTTATTTAATTTTCTAAAACTTTTATTATCTCAATTTCACCAATGAAAAAAATGTTTAATAAAATATTCACAATGACACATCTGAGAAATGAATGAATTAGTATTAAACTCAGACCAGCTGAGTCCAAAATCCACACCAGTGGGAACTGCAAAACTGCCTCTCTAAAGGAGATGTTTGAGACAGACAGGGTCAGCTATATTCTCATTTTTAAAGACTGATGTTACTTCATTTTTTAATATCCAGCCATTGGGTACAACAAATTGAAGCATGAACTATACTGACCTCATGCTAAAGTTGACAGTGCTTCTATTATTAGTCTAACCTTCTTTCTTTCAATCCTTAACCTCTCCCACTGCTATAGCCCTTCTCTCCCCAAAACACCTATTATCTTCACGTTCTCTCTCCACTCCATCAACACTTACAAACATAAAAGGGTTCATTCTAAAGAATAAAACAATCATGTAAAACTATTACCTCTTCTAAAGAACTTGAATTTTTAATAAGAAACAGATTTTATTTATCATTATCTCTATTTATTTTAAATAATTGAATTTGGGGCCTCCCTAGTGGCACAAGGGGTTGATTACCACACTGTGGGACTTCCACAGCCACTGCAGCACAAGTTTGATCCCTGGCCAAGGAGGGGATCCACATGGCACAGCAGACCTCTCCTGCCTCGCCCACTGCTCCCCTGTGTTTCAGTTGATCTGCCTGTTCTGCTCTCCGCTCTGGTGAATCCTCTTACCTGTTGTGCCTCTGGCCTATATCCCAGCTCTTGTACGTATAAATAAGTAAAATCTTTAAAAATAATAATTTTTAAAAACTGACATTAGTTTACAACACTATATGATTTGAGAACAGGCTCACACCCCCTGAAATGTATGTCACCACACCACCTCCACCCCAAAACACCCACTGTCTTTTGCCAGAGACCACTGGGCCACCTTCCCACTATGTTTTCATCCCCTCTTTTCCTCCCTCTCTAGTAGCTTCAATTTCACAGTGGTTATTTCTAGGGTTTGTTTTGGCTTAGTTTTGTTAGTTCCTTTGTTTTGTTTCTCTGTATTCCACATATAAATGAAATCATCCAGTATTTGTCTTTCTCCTGATTTAATTTCATTCAGTATAATCACCTCCAGTTCCATACACATTATTGCAAACAGCAAGATTTCAATATTTTTTATACAGTGGAGCAGTATTCCATCATGTTTATATACATCTTCTTAATCTACTCCTCTGTCACTGGGCACTTAGGTTGTTTCCATAACAACTACTGTAAACAATGAGACATACTAAGGGCATATATCCCTTCCAGTTGGTATTTTTGCTCGCTTCTGGTAAATACCTAGAAAAAGAGTTGCTGAGTCATATAATGTATCTATTTTTAATATTTTAAGGAACCTCCATACTGAGAAACACTTTTAAATCAAAAGACCAAATCTCTGACAGTGAGGGTTTCAAGGACTGGCAAGACTGAAGGAGATCATTTAGATACAGAGAATTTCTGGTACCACTAAAATTATGTCCATAAAAGAGACAGCCTGAGGTTTTGAAAACAGCATGAGCTTTGGAGACTAAGCTGTGTGAACTACATAGGAAATGTAGTTAATTGGGTCTTTATTTCAATTTTCTAATTTATCTATTTTCTTACATTGTTCTTTACTTTTTTGATAGTATTTTAGTTCTCCCCTCAGGTGTAGTCCCTATAGTTCTCCACAACTATAGCACCTGTGATCCTTCACCACCCTTCCCTGTTAAGGGTGAAAAAGAGTACCAACTCTCAAGGGATATGACAAGACTTAATGATGAGATATATATAAAGTAGTAACTACAGTCTCTGATCTAGTTTAATGCTCCATAAATTATTGGTTATTGGGATTTTGCATTCATTTCAGTATTAATATAAGTATTAGCATTAGTGACATTAACATTAATTAGCATTAATGAAAAAGAACTGATGCTATAATTAGAAAACCTGGACTGAACTTCAGTCTGCCCTCAATACCCCAGAAGTCTGAGAATATCTCTTACCCAACCCTCTGTTGGGAGAGGTAATCCCATGGGCCCTGAACGCCCTTACACATTCTTTGCCAAGGTTCTGTTGGCTCTTTATTGGGGCAATTTCTCAAGCTCATTTTTGCAGCACACAACCTTTATGGATAAGGTCATGTCCCCATCCAAAGAGTAGGTTTACTTAGCATTCACCATAAAAATAGTAAACCCTTCTCCTGTAACACAACCTACGGCACATGCAGTGTATATCTAGTCCATCTATGCCACTCACAGGACTTGGAGGGCATATGCAAATGGTGCCTGCATCATGCATGTTATGCTGCCTTTGTCTCTGTCTTACAAGTTCTATGTCCCCTGCAAGTAATCAGAGAACATTAACAGGTTAGCCTGTCAGCTTACATGTAGGGTAAATTTTCAGAACCTTCAGCATTCATTTCACACTCTTTTTTTTTTTTTTTTTAGATTTATTTATTTATGCATACAAGCACTGGGGTAATAGGCCAGAGGTGTGGGGGGGGGGTGGGTGAGAGGATTCACCACAGAGAGCAGGGAGCAGAACAGGCAGATCAACCAAAACACACTGCTGAGGGGAGCAGCGGGCACAGCAGGAGAGGTCTGCCATGCCATGTGGGTCCCCTCCCTGGCCGGCGGTAGGGATGTGTTGCTTAACCCACTGCGCCACCAGGGAGGCCCATCATTTCACACTCTTAATCTTCTCTTTTACCATGGAGAACAGCACTGATCTCCCTCACAGAACTATTGGAACAGCTAAACGAACAAAAATTATATGTGTGTGTGTGTATATATATATATATATCCATGCAGATTGTCAATTTTTATGTAAGACAAGAGACTAGTATAACAAAGTGACTACATAAGGAGAACCTTTTGATTTAAGAATGAAAGGTTCTAAAAATACTGTAACATTTTATTGTTCATTACAAGCTAGCAAGTGTCTATATTTTTTAAGCTCTGTCTTAAAAGCATTCCATGTTGTTTGGCATCAAGAGATAATACATAGAATAATGGGATGTGAGCGAAGCACTCCTTTGCATGCATGCAAATGAATCTTCTGGTAACTCTAAACAAAGACAAGTGTCTCCAAAACATCAACTTTCCTCGGCTAAAATTACATCATCCCTTTTTATTGTAGTTTTGATGTAAGAGCTTATATATTTGTCTTTCACATCCTTAAATGCGCTTTATACTGTGAGGATTCTACACTCTTTCCATAAGTACTTAGACTCTTACTTCTGGACTAAAGACAATCACAAGGAAAGCCAGATTTACCCTATTCCTCTTACCTCATTTCCAACCAGGCCAGAGAAAAAACATCTGCTCTTAGACTTATTCCAACTACAAAGAACTAATGGAAAACCAGGGCCTTTGAGGTTGCAAATGCTAGATGCCTCTGATCTATCAAGTGTTTACTATACATGCAATGACCCATATGCTGACATCTTCAGATGGCCAAATGGGTCCTGCCCAAATTCAAAGAACCCTTATGGTCCTTCAAAATCACTGTTACTAGTACTCTTGACATTTACCAAGCCATAAACCAAATCTGGTCCATGTGAAAAGTAATTAAGTAATAAGTCATTAACACAGACTTATTATTTGATAAGAAACCTCTAATTCAAGAGCAGCCTCTTAGTTCAACAGTGAACCAAACTGATCAGAAATCCATATGCATGTGAGAGTGATAAATGTCTTATTAATAACAAATGGATCCAAATTGAGATCCAAAAACATCTATCTGTAAAATGTCTAGTGACAGAGAAGGAGGCCAAATGGAAATAATTTGCATGAATCAGTTTGCAAATGAGTTTTTTTGGTTTTGACAGATGAACGAAGGAGGTTGTATGTGGTACCTATAGCAACCTCAGAAACGGACAAGAGGCTACAGAGGATGTGCCTCTCCTTAGCCAGTGGATTCACGAGCACAGGCAGAAGCTGTCTGCAAAGCTCTGGGAAATATCAGAGCATAATGACTGTCTCTCTAATCCCAAGTGACAGAATGAAACTTACAACATACAGTCTCTCCAGCACTTAGAAATTGTGTTCATAGCTCTTGTTGCTGTTACACTAAAGCTTTGACCATGTGTCTGTTCAATTTACTCTGTTCAGTGATCCTAGACAATAGACTTTAATGTGAAAAATAGATAAACAACTCAGTATTACTAACAGAATACAACAATAATTTCCTCAAGGTTTGAGAGGATTCTCTGCAGCCTACATTTTCTCATAAAGTTCAACAGAGAGAGTGGAGAAAATGAAGAAAGAAAGGGATAGACAGAGAAAAATTGAGAGAGAGAAATGAGGAAAGCTGGAAGGAAAACAAGGAGGAAGACATAGTTTTTAAAACATGTTCAGGGCCTCCCTGGTGGCGCAGTGGGTTAAGCAACGCACTATAAAGCAAACCACAGCCACTGCAGCACAAGTTCGATCCCTGCCGCCGGCCAGGGAGGGGACCCACATGGCATGGCAGACCTCTCCTGCTGTGCCCGCTGCTTCCCTCAGCAGTGTACTTCTGTTGATCTGCCTGTTCTGCTCTCTGTGGTGAATCCTCTCACCTCCCCCCCACACCTCTGGCCTGTACCCCAGTGCTTGTATGCATAAATAAATCAATCTTTAAAAAAAAGTTTAATGAAATTATCATAAATTTTGGCATCATATAAAAAAATTAAAGATTATTAACACGGATCTAAATGCTATATTATGTTTAAATATCTTAGGATGCAATTAATGATAACGGAGAAAATAAAAACATGCTAAATTTCTCGATTTTTTACTTTCTGTCCTAAGGGAAATGTTTCAAATTTCCAAAAGTTGAGTACTTACACACAACTAAATATTATTCATTAAAATAGTAAATATTAAAGCATTTCTGGTTAAAAGTTGCACAATAAATCTATTTCCCCTCAGGTCACACTGATCAGACTTGGCTTCCATATCCACCCAGCCCTGGACCTAACATTTGAAAGGCCACGTATCACTCTAGCCTGAGAGTGAGTCTGACATTCCTGGAGAATGAGAGAGTTTTACCCACAACATTATGGTTCTATTTTTAGGAAAGAAGGGTTGAAAAGACTGTTGAGAAAACAGTTAATGATGGCAACAATCTCCAGCTCAAAGATCACCAGAAACACACCTTTAGAGGAACAGGTTAGGTTTACAGTGATAGAGAACACGTCAGGGGACGTTGGGACACCTCAGCAAAAAAGTGTAAGAAAGGATTAATTGTAGTAGTTATTGTAATAGGTATTGGTGACTGGGGAAGGGAGAAAAAGCAGGACTTTTGATGGGGGCCACCTAACTATGCTGTGAGGCAAAAGCCTGTCATAGGGAAACTGCCCTGAAAAATCAGAGGTTCCACAGCTGGCCCTCCTCAGACTCCTTTTTGTTTTGGCTGATTTAATTAAAAGTTAAAACGTGCTTGCTGGAATATCATCATGGGGGTGGTTGTATGATTGGCTTTTAAACAAAGTAATTGGTTGTCACGCATTTTGATGATGTACTGCCAATTGGCTGATATTATAATACAAATTCTAAAATTAAATTATTAGGAAAATTTTTTAAACTCAAACATTTTACTATGGGCTACAAGCCTTGGGAAATTTAAGCATGACTTTTAAGATTGGGCCATTGTGAAAGGTCCCGTTATTAAGGGTGGATCCTGCATTCCTCAGGTGACTCTGTTAATTAAAATTTATAGCTTTGCATTTTTCAAGGGTGGGTTCTGCAATTCCTGATAATAGTTACAAAACCCCTCCTCCCTTAAGATAATTTGGCAACAAACATTATCAACTAAATCTAAGAGACAAGGAAACTAGTGATTCCTGGTGAAGGACAGATACAAGGGTACAGATGCTGTTCCAGTGTTGGTTTGGGTACCACCCCCCCGCGCCCCCCCCCCAGCTAACCTACAGTAGAATGCTGACACCAATTTGACCTTAAACTAATAATTCATTTTATGCTCAGAGTGAAAATAGAATAATTATGATTTCATAAAACTAGTATACCTGCCATAATATAAATTAACCAATCATAATAACTAACACTAGTAGAAAGATGCTGTCTTGATTTTATAATCACCTATGTTATCTAGCCTGGCTGAATGTCACAAGACCCCAAGCTGCTCTTGAGAGAAAAAATGTAGTCATTCCTGATCAATGCACATGTTCATATAATCCCACCCCTTTCTCCTTAATGTATAAAATAAAGACCTGCTGAGACTTTTAGGCAAGGACGCGTACCAAACCCCGACTCAAGTTTTGTTACCCTGAACCCCCCCTCATTCGCCGACTTCTGCTCCATCCTTTGGGGACCTGGCCTTCTGCTGTAGCTGGTCTTCCGCAGACTTTGCTATATATTGAGTCCCATCAGAAAATGAGGGCAGCTATAGTCTAGCGATCTTGATAAATCTTATCTATGTGGCAAGAGGTATGAATTAAGGCTCAAGCTGTGATGGACACTCATATTAACAAAGGTGAAAGGGATATTTGGGGGTTTTGTGTCCTTTCATCTATACTTAGACAAAATTATCCAGTTCTGTCTTGTTTTTTTTCTCTCTCTTCATCACACAGAATGACCCGTCTGATATCGACCTTCTGTGTAATTACTTAGGTCCAACAGGAGAACACTGTGGCCTACTTTTAAGAGTCCTCCCAGTTCCTGACATTCAAGAACTGCTTTTATCCATTTCAATAATTTCAGAAGGTGAGGACGAAGAGAGAGTTATTCCTAATAATGTTTTTTGTATAGAATGTTGATGATTCGTTTTCCTAGTAAGAGGCAGAAATTTGGCAAGCTATCAGTAACTTCTATTTTTAAAGAAAAATCTGTTTATATCTAAACTAATGAAACCATTGATTTTCTCTGCGCAGAAAATGACAACCCCTCTCCCACTCCTCAATTCCCCTTGAGAACCTCTAGGGTGTTTCTGTTTGCAATAAATATGTAGGACTTTGTTTATTTCCTTGGCTTTCCCTAATACTCACAAATATTGATTTCCATCAGTGGATTTATTTAAATAGCAAACAAAAAAAGAGCTTCCCCCTATGAGCATTTCTAAGTTAAGTTTCTGGCCAGAGGGAATTTGTTTCCCTTTCAGTTATAATTCTTTCCAAACAAGATACTATCAGGGGAAGCCTAAGAAACAGCATGTGCAATTCTGCCTATTGTGACTTTATATCAAGTTTCAGCCCAACCCAAGCTGAGTCACATAACACAGAAACCAAAAGAAGCAAAAGGTTCCTTCTGAGAGGCAACAGTAGCCTCCAGGTCTCAGGCGGCAACAAGAGAATACTCAGGAACAGAAAAAGGTTTCTTCTACCCCCCGGTTTACCTTCAGGGCGCTGCCATTCTGAGTTTTCTCGCCATTTTCACCCTCTCAGTTCAAGGAAACCAAAAGTAAAAGACTACGCTACACAAATAAGTACAAGAAGTCACCTGTGTGGTGGTTCTCTTGTACAGTCTCCTGAGGAGTTGGCCACCGACCTCGGCAGGAGGCTCGAGCCCAGCCGAGCCCTTCGCGGAAGCCTTCCGCGGGCGCCCAGACACTCGCAAACACTCGCGAGCGACTGCTCCGCGGCCGGCCGTAAGGCGCTGCCGTCGTAAAAGTAATAAACCGCTTGACAGTTTGGTCCCACTCTTTGGTTTCTAGTTTGGTCTAGCAAGTGACAAGAAGATGTGGCGGTCTTAAAGTATCAAGTATACTGCATGGTATCAACTACGTATACCAAACTGATAAAAAAAAATAGGACGATAAAATGTACTAAAAGAGTGAAATAAGAGACAGCAAAGCCAGATTGTATACTATACTGGAAAGTAGCACATCAGTTTGCAAATCCTTCTGCAAGCACGGTCTGCCCTCTCATCCATCAAAACCAAAGCTTACGAGGCTATGGCAAATGCAAAAGAGGAGGCTAGTCATTCACAGCAGACTTCGAGAGCATTAATTATCAAATCTTTAGCTAATTTAGATACAACAGCTTGTTCTTTAATGCTGTCTTTACCGAATTTATGGAACAGATGCCGAATCTAGCAGGAAAATTAAATGCATTACATCGTTAGTGTTTCTTCCAGTTACGGACATTATTAATGGCTTTATCAAGTTGACAGATGACGATGATTTTCCTCAAGAATTGACTTCTCAGTTTGAAAGATACTACATGGCAGGGGAAAGGGGCCCAAGGCCTCCAAGGCACAGACTACCCACATTTCCCATAGAAGTCTCTAGAATGTCTATTCGGGGATGCGTGACAATATGCCAAGAACAAACAGCATGTAGATGGCTTTCACAGTGAAACACAAAGATCACTTACTAGGGCCTCCCTAGTGGCGCAGTGGGTTAAGAAACGCACTGTTAGGCAAACCGCAGCCACTGCAGCAAGAGTTCGATTCCTACCGCCGGCCAGGGAGGGGACCACATGGCATAGTGGACCTCTCCTGCCTCGCCCACTGCTGCCCTCAGCGGTGTGTTTCAGTGGATTTGCCTGTTCTGCTCCCCACTCTGGTGAATTCTTTCACCTCCCATGACTCTGGCCTGTACCCCAGCTCTTGTATGCATAAATAAATAAACCTTTTTTTAAAAAAATCACTTACTAACATGCATCCTACTCTTTGGAAACTGATCTCTCTCTTAATGAAGGAAGAAATTTTAGCAAAAAAAAGAAAAAGAAAAAGGTCTATTTCATTTTGTCATTCATTTACCATGTTTCATTATATCTATTTTAAGTACTACCTCTCTTATTTTTCAAGATTATATCTCTTTAGGGCAGCATGGCTTTAAAGCCAATTAGTTAGGCAGCAAAAAATGCCTGTGACAAAGAATGTGCTGAGAATTTACCTAGAACTGGCAGTGACAGAGAGCCCACTCAACAGTACAGAGACAGACAGAGGGCAAAGCTTTTCCAGCTGATGACATGTGCTATAGCCGATCACTGACAAGTGTTGGGGAATTCACACTGTAGTTTCCTATCAACGTCCCCTTCCCTGCTAGCCAGGATATCATGTCCAAGCCATGGTCAGAGCAGTCCTTCCTTCTGGTTTCTAGGACACTAATCCCTAACAGAGCCTCCAGGAAAAACTTCACACGAGGCCATTCCCTGCCTTTTTTCTCTGATTTGAAATTCCCCAACTCTTCCCAGTAGGAATACCTTCTGATCCTTTTACAGTCCCAGGACCAAGGTGGCAGCAGCAAGAGGTAGAGCAGCAGCTTCAGATTTATGGTGGTACCTAGAACTGATCCTGTTGCCCACAGACTTGGGGCAACCCCATCCTCACAGCTCCCTGGCTGGGAAATTAGTTCAAGTTCAAATGTTCCTACCCATTCTCAAGCCGAGGCTTTTCAGTTTATTCTGACCTGAATTAAAGATCATCAACCCTCTGTTCTTCTTTAGAATATCCTGTATTGATTAGGAAACAGTTAAAATCAGATTTACATTGAGTTAAAACTGCTCAGACTCATCATTAACAGCAAATTCATTTTCCTTTTATTACATGTACCCCATGTTCTCCTTCCTACTCAATGTAAGTAGTAGTATAGCAGTTCTCGAAAAATAAGAAACGCATATACATGAAGCCAAATGCCTGGAAAAGACCCACATACCAATCGTGATGAATTGGTCCCGCATAACGTTCACATTATAAATGTCATTGTATGTGTTAAAGTTCAAAAAGTGTCCGTACTAACATGGAGACTCTCACATCCTTGTTGAGTGGTAAATCACACTTCCCAGGAACTTGCACTTCCTTTCCCCTTCCCTTTTCAGGGATGTTTCAAGGGTTTTTTCATTTGCCCTTCAGTGGTGACGAATGAAGTGTTGTGCTAATACTGGGCGCCACCATTATTCATGTCCCCATCCTCTGTCCAGGTCTTTAATTGCAGCATCCTGAAAGTAGAAGCAAAAACTGTATTACAGAGGGAACTTTCATCTTCCTGATTATAATACCTGACAAAAAGCAGGCTTTTCTATTAATCTCAGGTACCTTACACCAGAGGCGCATCCTTTCACTCACCGTACGTGTGTAGGGCCCCAACCCAGGCAGCAGCACACAGAAGCAGAATATGTGGCTCTTGGGATCTGTAACTTCAGCCTGAAGAAGCTGAGCTGATAATCATATCACTCCACCGCCACATCCTTAATCGGCCTATTACGGGTATAAATTAAAGAGTTATACTGGAGAGAATCTGTGTCCCAGAATTCCTGACTGTAGGGACCCAGATGAGCTCTGCTGAATATAAAGTATCCTGGCATATACTAGCTCTCTCACTGCAGTCTATTATAACCCAAATCACGCTGATTTAGAAAAGCCCTGTATTTGTGAGAGTCTTCTCTTTCCTCCTTTTTAGTTCTTAAAGCAATACTCAACAGAGGATATTCAGTTACACAAATTATATCCAAAGGATATTGGCCAAAGATTTATTGTTCAATACATATAATTACAGTGGTTTTTGTCATAATTAACAAAGAGACAGAACAAGTGACAAGCCCATCAGAACACAATAAAAGCATCAATTTGGGTTACAAGACAGTCCATTACTGTAGCTGATCATGGTTTCTATTAAGTCTTAGAGCTACAAAGGTTGTAACTTTGCCATCTGCTATTTCATCAAATGGTTTATAGAAAAGCTTCTGGCCTGGAGAAAAACTTTAATGCAGCTGCGGGCTGCTTGCTTCCATCTTTTTAAATTAAGATTCTTCCAAAGAAGTCTAAGAGCCAATCTAAACAGCAGGAGAAAGGTAAATGACTACATGTGGTATGGTGCCCACAAAGCCTGGATTTCACAGTTATAAAACTTCAGCCACAATTTATTTAGAATTTGCAGTACTTGGGCACTGTCCTGAGTTCTGGGGATACTTAACTAAAGGAAATACAGTGAGACCTAGTCCACCAGCTAATCAGGAAGACTTTACAGTTGTCCCCTCTCCCAATAGACAAAGCAGACCTCCTTCCAAGTTGCCAGCACTGGAAGCTACTACACAATCTCTACAGAGCTGTGTAGACATTACCAGAGGAAGGTAAAAGTGGGTCTTTGCTCCTCCAAGTGCCCCAGCTCTCTTTGGACCCTCCTTTCCTTAGTCCATGTAAGCCCTCTTTGTCCACAACTAGAATAGTCATATAGAAGACTGGTAGGTCTATGGCTCTGTTCCTAGATTATATACAGACTAATGTCCCTAATTAGGAAACTCAAAGGTTTCTTTAAGCGGCTTAGGTTTTACTAAGTATTTGTAACTCTAAGACTAAAAAGAAAATAATCAACTATATCTTCAATTGATCCATTTAAAAATAAGAGTCAGAGTCACAGAGCAAACTTATCTTAATGCCAGCAACTGATCATTTCTTGACCACAGTTCCTGTTTCCTCAAAAGCTAAGGATGGGTCCATTCCTTTGATAGCTGAGACAACGTTGACTATGCCACATCATACTGGGACACAGGGAAAGGCAGTCAAAGCGATTCCAGCTGGTGAAAATGACCAGTGAGCTTTGAACAGTGGCTTCTTATTCTCTCTGGCAATCTCCTTCATTATTGAAGCTGTGTGTGTGTGAGTATAAACGTATGTGTGTGGAGAGAGTCAGACAGACAAACTGAGAGACCGAGAGCCAGAGAAGTTAAAACGAACTTTCATAGAGCTCTGTTCTCGCGAGCATCTCCCAGTCGAACAAGAGAGATAAGCGAGCAAACTGCAAAACTGAAGTTTATACTTCATGATGGAAGTGTGTGGGCACCAGGAGGGAGTGGTAAATGCTCTCAGGTGAAAGCAGAGAAAGCTTCATGGAAGAGGTGATGAACAAATTCCTGCAGGAGGAGCAGGAATTTCCAGATATGCTAGGAGGTCGAGAACATTCCTGCTTGGTTTAGGTACATGGTTCCTATATTTGAGCTTACATAGACAGACCTGGAGAGTTTAATAAAGCTCAGATGAATGTGTTTCACCCCAGAATTTCTAATTGGATAGGTCAGAAATGAGTCCATGAATCTGCATTTTTAACAAGTTCATAAGTATTGTTGAGACTGGGTGCAGGTATAGGGTGAAAAACAGTAGAGACAGATGCTGGCAAACAGGCAGGGCCTGGATCCTCAGGGACCCTGGAGCCATTCACTATCTGTACAGTAAGGCCCCATTGATGGGTGTTAAGCCATAGAGTGCAATAATGACATCTGTGTTTTAAGAAGGCATCTCTGGTGGAAGTGTAGTCATCTGAAGGGGCAGTTATAACATGAATCTAATCAGCCACTCAGGAAATGATGAAGTGAGAACAGAACCCAGGAGAGTGATAGGAATGTTGAAGATGTATCTGGGGTTTCTTCATGTGAAAATGAGAACAAAAGCCTAGTAGTCTCTTGAGCTAGCCTCTCAAAAGGGGGAAATATATCAACTGTCTTCTTTGCCTCCTGAAAGTGTTATTTGTTCTCATCCTTTTGTAAAATATGCAGGATGTATCTTCTTGGAAAGAACATACAGGTTTTAGCATCATTTACTTAACAGCCATAGTGTGTTCATTCTTTTTTCCAAGAAAAAGAGAAACATCCTTACTTAGTGAAGTTAGAGTATCCCCATGGGTCTTCCATAGGCATCTCTCCTGCCTACAAAGTCCTGGGTTAAAGGTACCTGGGGAATGAGAGACTGGGTGTGGGGAGCTGGTGTGTTCCTAGTTTGGGCAGAAGCAGAACAGAGAATGTAAGGATGGCACAGACAAGAGAGAAAGAGACTGTAAGAGGAATGGTTACAAAGCTATAAGCCAGTGCACCCCAGGGACTGGAATGAGGATTTCTAGACCCAGAAATATTTGGTAAGTGACTGAATTTCCTGTAGAATATGCTAGATGGGGAAAACATAAAATATTAGTGGTAACATTAATTAAAGTTAACATTTCTTGATGCATGCCACCTTACCTGGCTTACCCCAGAAGCAGAGCATGAGATAAAGTCTCACCAGCTCGTGGGTTTTTTTTTTGGGAAAGGTCCTTACTGTTCAGAGAGTAAATGTTTTCTCCATGGGCCCAGAGTGCCTTAGGATCCAGGTCTATTTCCAGGCATATTTTTCTCCATTTCTGCTCTACACCTGCATCTAAGACTCCAGAGTGGAAGGCAGGTAAGCGCTTCTGAGTGAGAAAAGCCAGGCTGAGTACACATCTGACCACTGCTTTCCCAAGGAATCCCGGGGGAGCCTTATGAAACACTCTATTTTAGTAGGCAGTGGGTGAAGAGACTGTTACCCAAAAGGGGCTCCCCACTGGTACCGTGGGTCACCTTCTAGCACCACTGGGTTAGGTAATCTTTCCTGCCTGCACCCAGTGCAGAAGCTGTTGTCACAGAGGAAGGGTGCTTTGTAGCTCAGAGAAGGTTTTGTGCCCTTCACAAAAAGTCTCTTCGAAAACAATCTGTTTGGAACTGTGTCTCTGCTTCTGGGCTCCAGAGATAACGCTAATGCCCGAAACTGGCCGTCACTCAACCAGTCCACAGCAGGTCTAATGTTCCTGGAAATCTTGTGCTTGAGAAGATCATAACTGGCGGGGGGAGTGGCAAGGTGGGGGAGCCCTGCTGCAGGCCCGTCAAGGTGAGCTTTGTCCTGGGCAAGACCGGAACTGCTTCTCCTAAACTCAGGAAGCCCAGGGGTTGTCCTGGTGCCTTGAAAAGATGAGGACATAGGAGGGGGAAAGGCTTGGGACACACACTCTCTTGTCCTTTATCAATGCCTCTACAGTTAGCCCTGCTTTCACACACCGGCCTTCCCAATTTACTTAATTCTCAATGGAGAGAACATTACAGCAACTGGATTCCTCACACCTGAATCTGCCAAGTCTCTCCCTCTTTTTTTTATTTTGTTCTTGTTTTCAGAAAGAAGTGCCTTTTGCTGCACGTCTCTCATAATTGTGTTGTGGCCATTTCCATCATCAGTTTATCTTGGAATCATTTCTCTCTACTTTCCTTCTGGGAATAATTCCCAGAGACCCAAAACTGGAAGGCTACATACTCAGAATGGCCATGACTCCTTACTTCCCAGTGATGTTTCAAAGGCCACACGGTTCCATCTTGTCCCTTAGTAATACTGAGTTATTTCAGGGAAAACAGTTATCTGGTGGTGTGCCGCATAAAGGAAACAAGGCTGTACATTCCAGCTACAACCTGAAGCACACTGCAGTTCTACCTCAGGCATCAGAAGACACTTGGATAAGGGCATCATCTGGGGGAATACTTGAAATCAGCAGTTTGCTATTTTAGTGGTCATGCAGCATATTTTAAACAGCATTGCTGTGTCTAGAGAATTTCACGCATTATGAGGTCCATCTTCCCAAAGGAGCTGTGAGCCCAAATTACCTGACATCCTCTGCAATGATATGATGGTAAATGTTTCATAATTGGCTCCGTAGAGGGGTAAAAAGCTTTGATTTATAGCACTTTCCAATTTCCATGGTGTAAATATTCCTACCATGTCCTATTTCAAGTTACTCATGATTTTTAAACTGGACAATAAAACCCCCTGAAATTTAACAGTCAGCACTCATGGGCAACTTCAGTGCACAACTCTTGTGACAGAGAGTTGCACTTGCTTGAGACAAGCTCTGAAGAAAAAAGGGAGGAAGATGAAGAAGTAGGCTCCATGTGGCATCCGTCTTTTGCAACGAGCAAAGGAAGTGCCCCGTTTGGAAATGTAAAAGACCCCCATTCTAGGGCCAGTGCAGGCACCAGCATTTTGAGTTGTCACGTCAGTTCCCGCAGCAGCGGCAGCAGGGCTGTACATGAAGCAGATTCCAAGAACATCTCAGCATTGTTCTGGCTATGAGTCCTCCTGGCCCACATGCAGCTTCTGTGAACTTCCTATATTCTTTATTAGATAAGTCCTTTTTTTGCTTTGACTAAATACAGTGTATTCTCTTTATTTGCAAAGAAGAACCCCAGCCTATTATAGCAAGTATCCTGCTGTTTCAGGCAGAGATAGATACTTGCAAGCAGAATTAAATATTGTTTCCATTAAATCTGCTTTAGAGCTTATGGTTTTCCCCATGGGGGTGAATTCAGGTTTAATTCAATCCCATGTGCTCCCCGTTGACAGTGGTGGACAGAAACAACCTCAAACCTGAATTACTCTGCAGCTCAAGATGTGAGAAGGATACAGACTTTTCTGTGTAATAAAGCATCTAATAAGAATTCCAAAAAGACACAGGGAGAGGGAGGAGTAACTCCTCCATCTCAGCAATATCAGCTCTCACATTCACCAAAGAAACAGATAAGGTCTACTGAGCTTTTCGGGAACCATGCACATATGTTTTGATATCCTCTCCCAAAGTATCGATTCCTCAAATCTTACGTTAGCTATTATACTACCACTTTTGGGACCACCTGCCTCCAAAGTACCTGAAATTCTTATTAAAAATAATTTCTGCCAGGCCTCCCTGGTGGCGCAAGGGTTAAGTTGCAGCACTATGAAGCTATCCAAGCCACTGCAGCACGAGTTCGATCCCTTGCTAAGGGAAGTGACCTTCATGGCACAGCAGACCTCTCCTATCTTGCCTGCTGCTCTCCTCAGGAGTGTGTTTCAATACATCTGCCTGTTCTGCTCCCCACTCTATCTCTGGTGAATCCTCTCATCCCCCACACCTCTGGTCTGCACCCCAGCTCTTGTATACATAAATAAATACATCTTAAAATAATAATAATAATAACTTCTGCCTTCCAGATCTACCCTCCTCTCAGAAAAATACATATAAAAGTTTAACAGACACACCAAGGTAAAAATAACACAGATTGCCTGTTTAGACTTTGCGGGAATAACATTTAAAAATACTGTTTAATGAAAAATATTTTCATTAAATTTTCAGGCCAAGAAAACTCCAAAATGTCTATGAGAGGTAAAGAGTATTTGAGGGATGCTCAATTTCTCTAGCTGGAGGTCACCACCTTCCCCTATTCTTTTTTCTCCAAATACAGAAACTTAGTGTTTCCATAGAGATGTATCCCTAGAGTGGTCTCTATAGAGTGCTCTACCCAGACATTTTCCAAATTCTGCTACTGTTCCTTATCACGCCTGGAAGATAGGGCGGAGTTAACGTTAATAATAGCTAAACTTGAAACAGGTCTATTCGCTAAACACCATGCTGAGCACTTTGAGTGGATTATATCATTGACTCCTTATAACAGTGCAATCTCGGCACAATCTTTACTCTCATTTTATAGAGAAAGGAAATGTAAACAAATTGTCAAAGTTCTCAGCATGTTCTTGGCAAAGGCAGGATATGAACTGTGGAGGGTCCAACTACAGAAACTACACTCTGAGGTATTCCCCATGCTGATAGTGCCTGACAGAGTTCAGATCAAAGACAGAGAGAAATGAAGGAGGACACTGAAGAAAGTTACCTGACATACAGATAAGGACCTACCCAAAACTCTTAAGACATGAAGAAAATTCTGGAGGATTGTAGAGAGGCTGGGTTTCCTCATTAGTTCATGGAAACTAGTCTGTAATTTATGGATGGGAGCAGCAATTGTAACTCCATCCATAATTTGTGACCTGAAAAATCACAAACAATGTGTGTACAGTGAAGTGGTGACATTTTTTATTACAGAGGCTGGATTCTGTCAAGGCCACTTGATCCTTGCACTGTCTTCATTAAAATGCAGGTAAAAGAACACCTAGAACTTTGTTACCAACAAATGGGCTCCTCTACCTAAAGTCCCTAGATCGGATAATGACATCAGGTATTTGAGAAGAGAAATCAACTTTTTGCAAATTGATTGGCAAGTAAGTAAGAGATAAATCTAAATTCCTGATTAAGGAGAGAAAATAGGTTATACAGGTTTGGGGGACCAGGATTGAAAACAAAGAAGTTAAGTTTTTTTGGCTGAACAGCAAGTTGGGGCAAAGAAATGTGGACTTGGCTGAAGTTTATTGGCTCATCACAGGCACTTCATACATGAAGTATGAAAACACTTCTCTCCAGGCAGCTGGAGTCCTGAGTCTCTGTTGTTGTATCCCTCCTGCCTGGAGTAGCCCCTTCTTCCTCTGCGTTCTCTGTACCCAGCAGGCCTTGGAATTCAAACCAAGGTTGCCCCTAAGTTCTCAGTCTTTGCTCATAAAAGTACTTAGATAAGTTGTTGTCTCCCTTGTGCTTTAGGGCCTGAGAGCTATATAACCACTTAGACAGCTCTCAAGGTCTGCTGAGCAGCATAGACCTAGGTACTAGCTGACGCAGCCCCAGACCAAATTCTGCCTCCTCCCCTGTATGCCTGTCACTGCTCCACAGAAACTAAAGCCCTTCCCTTGAAGCAGTGCAAAATAAACAGATTCAGATCCTTCCTGCCACACAAGATCTGCAGCCTTGGGCAAGTTGGTTGACCTCTCCTGATCTCAGTTCTTTCATTTATAAAAAGAAGATGACCTTTCTTAACTCACAGGAATGGTTAAATGAATCAAATGAAAACAGCATTTGGCCAACATCCCTGTGAAGAGTAAATACTTAGTAGTGACTCCTTGGGTGGTTACCATAGCTCACATGTCTCTCTAAATTAAATTTGTTCATTACGGAGTTTATACCAAAGTCCCTTCAACAAGCATGCTGTGTGTTTGCTTTGTGTCCACACATATCCCAACAGGGCACGATGGATGGAGGGTGAGGGTATGCGTTATTCAGGCCTGTGCTAACTTTTTCTGCAAAAACACTGTCCAGAAGATGCAGCCCTATCCCAACACAGTTTGCTTTCACACAGATGCCCACTGGACCATGAGGCCCAGGGTCCAGGATGTCAAGCTACCTGTTCCTCCCAGGCTTTCTCCTTTCCCTCCCAACAGCAAGAGCATGGTTTCTTTTCATATGGGAATAAAATGGATGCAGAAGGTTTATTTTCCATTTCCGGCTTCCCTCCCAGCTGTGCGCTGGCTTCCAGCTCTGTGTCTCACCATATAGTGTTACCCCGGGCCTCTGTCCATACCAGAGAGCAGGAAATCAAGTCTGCATCCAAAAACCACACTGAGGAACAAAAAAACTCGGATAAAAGACTGTGCCTATTGTGATGAATGAGGAGTGCCTGCCCCATCAGCTACGGTAAGACTGAACGATGCCTTTCTAAAGAAATGTTATATGGATTTCATTTTCTGACTTGCCCTCAGAGTCCTTCAGGTTGACTTCCTTCACGGATTTTTGACATTTATTCCTATGAAAAAAATGGAGTGTTTGATCTTTCTGGATTTCCCTTTCAGTGGCTAACCAAGAGAATTTTAGATCCATAATTTTAAGCCTTCAAACCACTAGTTGCAACTGCAAAGAATGATAAGAAATGAACAGACTTTTTAAACTCTGTTCTTTAATCAAATGGTATGTTTACATTTATTATGTCTTAGAAGCCCAGCTACACACTCACTACCCTCAAGTCTCTTGGACTGAAGCAGGGTTTTACAACCTCAGCACTAGGACATTTGGAAAGAAATACCCTTTCACCAGGAGAGCTGTCCTGTGCATTGCAGGATGCTTGTAACATCCACGGCCCCAAGTCACTAGATGCCAGGAGCATAGCCCAGCCCAGTTGTGCCAATCAAAAATATTCCCAAACACTGCCAAAAACCCCATGGGACCCAATCTACCCTGAGGAGAGGAGCACTGGACTGGACTAGACAACACATAAATGACAGAAACCTGTCAAATGCATCAGAAGGAAAAATTCACTCCACTAGGGAAAATGATGAAGACTTCACCCAGGAGGTGACAAGTGAGCTGATTTAGACCTTTTGTCATTGGAAAAAGCTCCTTATATTGAACTCAGATTAACCTTACACAATTATCTTTTGGTCTAGTCTTTCTTATTTGATTTTTTTAAGTGAATACGTGCAGAAACTGTTCCTCCACAAATATTTCCCAGTTCACATGATACCATCTGAATCTACTGCTCTATATTCCCTTCTTGAAGGAAAGAAGAATGGGAAGAAAGATCACTGGCTGAGTCTTAATTACTGTCTATGCAAAAGAGGGAAAGAAGAAAGTAGACACTGGAAGAAAATTTGAGGAAGCCTAAATATATCTTTTATTGCTAAGCATAAGCATCCAAGTTTACATTAAAATCAAAGGTCTGGACAAGAAGCTTAACAGTGTGATATATGTTTCTACTATGAAATGAATAAAAGTGAGCAATAGCAGCTGAGTTTTGTAAAACGTCATGAGTTTACGCTGTTGCATGCAGTCAGCACTTACCCAGAAACCTTATGCACATGACCAGTTGACTGATGGCGTTTCCTTCACTCTCTTGGTTAAGAAAAGTTCCAGCTGAAAGAGCAGATGCTTGGACACTCACTGCTACAGGCACCTTCCACCAGGCAGTTCACTGTTCCACATATGTGGAATAGTGTGGGTGTCTAGGAGCCCATTTAATGCCGATGTATTTTCATAATAAATAATAAATAAACAGCATGAAAATGAGGGAGAGAAGCACTTTAAGAATGGTGGAGTAAGAACTTCCAAAATCCCATTCCTCCTTGAAGCAACAAGAACACTGTCCAAAAAAAACCAAAATAACAAGCCAACAAAATCACATCTCAAAATTAACTTTTTCCACAACTCTATAATTTAAAGGTCTACAATGATCTGGAGTATTTATTCAAGAAAAGCAGGTAAGTCTTAGTAAAAGAGTGAATTCCATGGTGTTTGAATTTGCCATAGCATCCGGTTTTGAATCACAAAGATTTCACCATCATTTGGTGCAGTTTGCTCTGGCTCATTATGTATCCAGGCCTGTCTGGTGGCGCATCGGCTTAAGCAACGCACTATGAAGCATCCACAGTCACTGCAGCAAGAGTTCAATCCCCAGCCAGGGAGTGACCCACATGGCACAACAGACCTCTCTTGCCTCGTTCACTGCTCTACTCAGCAGTGTATTTCAGTTGCTCTGCCTGTTCTGTGCTCCACTCTGTCTCTGGTGAATCTTCTCACCCCCCCCCACCCCGAACCTCTGGCCTGCACCCCAGCTCTTATATGCATAAATAAATCAATCTCTTTTAAAAATTACATATCCATTGATTTATAATATGGCTTAACATATACATTAACAGCAAAGCAGCAATTTCACCATCCATAACCCAGCTTTGGCAGCTAAGCTTTTACCAATAAATGAATTGGTACAGTAATTTTCATGACCTATGAGTTCATGTAGCTCCTGAGAGATGACTTTAATAAAGAGAAAATCTGAGAGTTTACGATACACAGCACATACCCAGTTCTCTGTAAGTTCCTGATATGCTCATGGTCATTACCTTCACTATAAAACGTGTGCGTGGACTTTGACTGGGCCTCTGCCACTGAGCTTAGAATTATAAAATCAGAGCTATAGGGGAAGCAACAAATAACCCTCCACAATAATTACTACTCCTACTAGGTTGTAACTCCTGCACCAGAATGAAAAAAAGAAAAGTGAAGTTGCCTAGAACTGTTGGTGAGTGTTGCAGGACTTTTCACACCTTTTTTTCTTTTTTTAAATTCATTTTTGCCAAGAGGATAAATCCCTTTCACATCATCTCTGACTACAGTGGTTGCCATGGTTTTCTGGCTTTCACTACTTCTGGAAATAAACAACCCATTAGATACATGCCACTGTTAATTTGTCTCTTTGTATAAAAGGGAAAAGTGACTTGTAGCCTGGAAATCAGCACTAAGTCTTCCTCAGTGAAAAGCTGGTACCAGAATTTTTCAACAGCATTTGTTATAACATGCTTTCTATTTAGGAAAACTGTCTTCCTGAGGAGTTAAGTATTATTTCTAATTGTGTCAGTTATACCTGTTTCCAGTGTTGCCAGTTTATTTACTTATTTATTTGTTTGTTTGTTTATTTAATAGATTCTCAGTATTGTGTCCAGGCCTCCTTTTTCGTAATGTGAAAATCAAGTTAGCATAATTTTTTAAAAATATTTTTTTAAGCATACAAAAACTGGGGTACAGGCCAGAGATGTGGGGAAGGGGGTGGGGGTGAGAGGACCCACCAGAGACAGAGAAGGGAGCAGAATAGGTGGATCTCCTGAAATACACTACTGAGGGGAGCAGCGGGCAAGGCAGGAGAGGTCTGCTGCGCCATGTGGGTCACCTCCCCGGCTGGCGGCAGGGATCAAACTCCTGCTGCAGTGACTGCTGTTTGCTTCATAGTGTGTTGGCCTAGCCCACTGCACCACTAGGGAGGAGCCTAGCCTAAATTGTTTTTAATGATCATAAATCCCAATGTAATATATTCCAAATGAATGAAAAAACTTAAGTATAATTACTTGAAAATGTTTTCACTGAATTATCTGGGTGATCTTTTTTGGAAGGTCTGAGTTGTTTTTACTTACACCGCTGACATCAAACGTATGGAGACATTTTTCTACCACACCAACAAATTCTCTACCTCTGGAGACCACAGTTCTTGTCAATCTTGACACTAACTATCTAGAGTTAGAAAAAACAAACTCACAGGTTAAAAATTTAGCCCCAAGTCCCACAGCTGACCCTACTTCAGATGCCAATCACAAATCTTAGGCCTCCCATACTTTTTGACTGACCAACTAGCTATAAATTGGGGTATCCCATGATCACTTCCTCAATTTTGATGAATATTTACTAGAACACTTCACAGAACTCAGGAAAACAGTTCACTTACTATGACAAGTTTATTCTGAAAAATCACATTTTATAAATAGACAAATGAAAGAGATACATAAGTCAAGGGGAGAGGGTGCACATAACTCCCAGGACCTCAAATTGTTCACTAATCCAGAAGCTCTCTGAACCCCATGTTTCAGATATTTTTATGGAGGCTTCATTAACAGCATTGATTAAGTCATTGGCAGTTTGAGTAGCTCAGTCCCCAGTTCCTCTCCTCTCCTAACTCCCTCGCTCTCCTGATCTCCGCAGATGTGGTAAGAAGAACATGAGAGTTCCAACACTCTAATCATGCCTTAGTCTTCCTAGCAAGTATCCTGAAGCTATGTCTAGAGACAGGCTCCACCCACCCACCTGTCACCTCACACAAAAAGATGCTCTTCACTTCCAAAATTTCTCTTGGGTCAGGAATCAAGGACTAAGACCAAACATAACAGAGGATGTTTTTATTCTATCACTCAGGAAATTACAAACTTTAGGAGCTCTGTAACAGGAACAAAGACCAAAGATATATTTCCTGTTGTATCACAACATCGATTCTTTCAAGCAGCTGAGAGGCTCCATTTGCAAGCTGATAGGTGTGGGGCTCCCAAATAACTTCAGGCCCGCCCACTCTATCACCCAAAAAGAACTCAGGGTAAAGGAATAGAAATAATTCCATGCCCACTAGCAAGAAAGGAAGTTGTGGGAGAGTTTACAGTCTCCCAAGAGACCAGGTCCTATTTTCTGCCAAAATTATCTCAGAAGTTCCTAAAGCAAAACCACATTTCCTTTTGGTGTTATGGAGAACTACTACCCAAAGTCTTCATGCCCATCCATCTAGCCCACTGCCCTCAACTCTAGTTCATTTGGACCCTTGGATTATAACACTTGCCAGTAATTTAAGGGCAAGGGTCCTATCTTATTCTTATATCATCAGCACCTGCCACAGAGCCTGGGGCACAGGAAGCCTCCATTGTACTGAAGTAAGAGGCTAAAGTATTTGTTGATGAAGTATGTATGCATGGGTCTGCAATCCTAACAACTTAAATGTGGCCAAAGTAAGATATCTCAGGGAATAGGTCAGTGAGCCTACCCCTGGAAAAGATACAGCAGATCTGAGAAACTTCAAGGCCAGTTACACCACTAGCCAATCCAGGGAGCACCAAAGAGTCAAAATCACACATAAATTTCCTTTTCCGCCTGGTTTTGGAATATAAACTTGATTTCCAATGTGCCCTGAATCAATTCATTTTTTAATTCAACATACAACAATCCTATGTGCAAAACTCCTACCTGATAGAAGGAGAACTAAGGCCTTCCAGAGTCTGCAGTGACCATTCTGCTGGATAAGAGATTCATTAATGATCATCATCCATGAGGATATTTTTATAAGAGTTCTTTTTCACTCAGGATTTTCTAAATCTACATGTACAGTGAAAAGAAATTATGAAGTGTTGCTTAAGCTGGCTACTCTGCTTAGAACAATGGTCTCTCCCCACCCCTTCTCTCCTTGTTAAACCCACTCATCTTGTTGATAAGGATTTCCCTTATCAGAGCGCTTACTATATTATATCCTAATTATTTTCTTAACTTTCTATCCTTCTAATTAAAGTAAATCCCATGAAGGCAGAACTGCTCTTAGCTGGGTCACCCCATATCTCTGCTTGCGGTTTGGTGCACAGTAGGCATGCAGTGAATGTTTTGCATGGATTTATCAATTAATCAACACAGACAGCATACAAAGAACCTCAGCAAAATTCACTGTGGAATAACACTGAATTGCCAAACTGCTGATCAGTTTAATTGGGCATGAAGATGAAATAATGCAAAACTTCCACACCAAACATATAATTCCAGGCTATAGACCCCACCCCTTACAAATGGAAAGAGGTGCACTGCTACAGGCAATAAATCATAGAGAAAATGGACGTAGAGAGATCATTAAAACCCAAAGTTATCTGTTTTTTCTTATACTTCCCACTCCTCTCCCTACCACCAAATACTTTTGCATAGATCTTAATAATAAAGGAGAAGAAACCATGCCCTGACTTTGCTCTCCTCCCACTTTTGCCTTCTGCCTTCTGGGATTTTTGAGAGTGAGACTGGGAATAGCCAAAAGAAGAATGAGGAATAAAGGAAGTGAATAATCGCTAGGCTTCTGCTTTCAGTTGTCATGCACTGTCAGTTTCTGACAAACGATCAGAGTCATGCCCAAGGCTTGAACAACCCAGGATGCCAGTATTCAGGGCTCTGTATCCCCAGCCCTGGACCCCCTGCTCAGGAAGCTTGCCATAAGGCTGCCTCTCCTCCTAAGAATCAGGCTACCGTGGAATGTTAGGTTCAAAATCCATCAGTATCACTGAGAGTCACACACACCTGGACAGCTGCTGGACGTGACACCAAGCAGTCACATCACCTCTGGGCTGCAAAAACAACCCAGGCTGCCCTTTCCGATGGAAATGTTGTCCTTTGATCTGTATCAGCACAGATTGTTTTTTCTTCAAGCCTGCCACTGCATGTGATGCCTCTATTACACACACAGCCTCTGGCAACATGGACAAGGCTGAATCCCTGCCCAAAATCCGAACGTGCCAAAGCAGATCAAAATATGAAGCAGTGCTTACGTTAAGGTGGAGAGTAATTCACAGGCACAAATGTCTAACTCTCAACTCTTTCTTTCCTTCTATCATTAATTTTCAATTGGACCTTGGCAACCTAACTGGATACCACATCACCTCCCGCCTCCTGGCTCCTCAAAACCATTATGACCACCAAAAGTCATCCAGATTTCCACTGTATCATACAAAGCTATTCACTGGCTTCTAGCAGAGAAGCAAAGAAAACAAAGTGACATCTTCCATTTCCAGAGCCTGAGGAAAGCATCACTTCGCTGATAAATGCTTGCTTTCAAATGCTCCCAGCTATCCCCAGGTGGTTCATATGCACACCCAGTTGGAGAGTGGCACTTTCCAGTCAAGAGCAGCTGCTCCACAGCACCACCCTGAGAAAGTTGCTCAGTTAAAAGCCAGTTTTTTACGGCAATGCCCACAGATGAACAAAACATGTGCAAAGAGACAGCCCTCCAAATAATTAGCCTCCCTATTGCCCATCTTGGGAAGTAATGTCTGATCCAAACTTGCCTGCAGTTCTAGCTCCTTTAACCAGCACAGTTGTGAGTAAACATGGCCTTTTTTTATAAACTTCAGGTGCCTTTCTTAAGGCACAGGTGAGAAGCACAGTACAGAGTAACTTCTCCCAGCTCTTACCTGAGTGCAGAAGTGTTTCTCTCTCAGAGCTGAAAGGTGTCTGTGAAATGACTATCAAAGTTACTAACTGGAATGAATAGCCATTTGGAGAGCTGGGTGAGATCAAAGACTGATGTTAGACCTCCTTGGATCCATATTTGGGCAAGTGTGAGAAAAAGGACTGATAATGGATCTGTAAGACCTGATTATTACAGCTATTTAAGGAATAACAAATCGAGTATAGGAAGCAAAATAAATTAGCAATAACCCACTTTTCAAAAGTAAATAATCAAGATTTTAATGCAAACCTTTCTTCCTATTTGTGTGTCTGTTGTCGTTGTTGTAAGTACTATTTTGTAACTGGTGTTACTACTAAGAAAAACTGCTATATTCATGATATTTTTGGACGTTTAAAAATCACATGTGTAGCTACTAAAAATAGCTAACATTCCTTAGGCCAAGATGCTTGTGTTAGCTCTTGTAAAAAGATAAACTCAAGTATATTAAAAACTTTTAAGAGTTTATTTGAGCAAAAATCAATTTAAATTGGGCACCACCAAACTGGTTAGAAGCACTTGGAAATAGTTAGGAGCACCCCACAGACTAGAGCTCAAGGGAAATACTTTCATGGAGAAAAAGCAGGAAGCAAAGTAAGGATATTATTGACTGGCTATTGTTTCAAGCGTAGTAGGCTCTTGTGATTGGCTGTCATTAGCATTTTGATTTGGGCAACTTTGATGTGTTTTCAGGCTTCAATTTGGGTTTGCTTATGTAGGTTGTCATGGGGTCAGAGACACTTCAGAACAATAGTCTCGTTGTTTTGTTAGCACCTCAGGACTCCAAACTTGCCGGCTGGAAGTAGGTTCTGCCATGCACCACATCAAGACCATACATATTCTAGTGCATAAGACCTTCAATGGAAAATAACTTCAATACAGTAAGTGGGCAATAGAGAGAACTGATCAAGATTATAGTAAAATAGTTTCCAGTAAGGGCCTCCCTGGTGGCGCAGAGGGTTGAGTGCCGCACTGTGAAGCATCCGTGGCATAGCAAGGTGAGTTCCATCCCCGGCCAAGGAGGGAATCCACATGGCATAGCAGACCTCTCCTGTCTCACCCACTACTCCCCTCAGCAGTGTATTTCAGTCAATCTGCCTGTTCTGCATCCCACTCTGTCTCTGATTAATCCTCTTGTAACTGGATGGTCCCCAGGAAAGGGGGAAGTTCCAGAATCCCAGTTCCACCCTAAGTGGGTGGAGCTGAGGAGGGAAAGAAGATTCTGCAGAGAAGAAGGAAGGAAGAAAGGAAAAAGGAAGCAAGATGGAGAGCAACAAGGAGACCTGGAGGAGGCACGTGGAGCAGAGGGACATGTAAAGAAACTGCGCTTGCTTTTTGGTCTTGGACTGGTTGGAACAGATGTGGGTGAGAGACCCATGGGGAGGTTAACAATGGCAGCTTTCATCTTGATTTTGATTTTGCTCTTTTCCTCCCAGATTTGTCTGACTCTTTCTAACCCTTTTCTATAAGTCTCCACTAAAAAGTCCTTTAAACGTGTAGCAGTCTTTTAGGCCTTGCTTTGGGCCAATCCTATCTAGCTAAACTTTTACCCTCAAGAAAATGGGTAACTTTAAATGCTTAATTTAATAACTATGTTCTTTGTCCTTTCTATATTATGCCCTAATTGTATTAAAATTCCTATCCATTAAAAATCTTACATTTTGTCTTAATACATCAAATAACAGAACCCATTCAGAGAGGGCAAGTTTAAGGGTTCTGTGGTGCCCCTCTCCCTGCCCTCTAACACTCTCGCCTCCTGTAGCACTGGCCTGTACCCCAGCTCTTATATGCATAAGTAAATAAATCTTTTTTAAAAAAAAGTTTCCAATGAAACACTCAAAAGTTACCCATCCCGGGCCTCCCTGGTGGCGCAGTGGGTTGGGCAACACACTGTGAGGCAACCCGCAGCCACTGCAGCACAAGTTCGATCCCTGCTGCCGGCCAGAGAGGGGACCCACATGGCATGGCAGACCTCTCCTGCTGTGCCCGCTGCTCCCCTCAGCAGTGTACTTCCGTTGAT